>JAEQBH010004916.1:0-600000 GCA_016808115.1 Tetrastigma voinierianum | reverse complement strand
TAAAGATGAAAGGTCAAGAGAGTATGAAGAAGGAGTTGAATACTTCATTAATTTTGCATTACAACATTGTCAAAATCCAAGTGTAAATCCGTTGTCCATGTATGAGATATGGAAACTTAATGCATCATACGCTAACAGATTGAGAACACATGTTTTTCAATGGTATTAGTGGGATCTTCGTACATGGTATTGCATGGAGAAAGCAGGTCCTACTAATTGGACAATCAAGTGCAATGGCACAAGGTTATGATACATTAGATTATGGGATATTTGCTAGTACATTAAAATGGTTCACACACATACCGCAGATGAGTCATGAATGATCAATGTATTAAAAAATTGGTTGAAGATGCTGAAAAACCTTTGTACCCTAATTGTTTAAAGTACAACAAGCTTTCTGCATTAGTTAAATTGTACAACTTCAAAGCAAAATATGGGTGGTAAGATAAAAGCTTTTCAAATTTATTCCAATTGTTAGGGGATATGTTGCCCGTGAACAATGAGATACTTATCCGTAATACAGAGGCTAAAACCTTGAATGCATTAGGAATGGAATGCGAGAAGATACATACATGTCCAAATGATTGCATGCTTTATAGGAATATTGAGTTGAGGATGCATCTTCATATCACTACTTGTGGAATGTCAAGGTGGAAGGTAAACAAGGCGAGGGTGAGAAACACTAAGGGAGTGCACATAAGGTATTGTGGTATTTCCCACCCATCCTAGGTTTTAGGAGGATGCTGATCTCAAAAAACAGCTAATGACCTAAAATGGCATGCACAAGAAAGAAAATGATGGTCAACTTCGGCCTTGGTGACTCTCCTACTTGGCAATTAGTAGACCAAATGTGGCCCGATTTACTTCGGATTAGAAACCTTAGACTTGCCATTCGTGGATGGTATCAATCCTCCTTAGCTCTATGACTATTAGAGTATAGTTGTTGGCCCTATCATCACTATCACGTATAACAACCTTCCTCCTTGGCTATGCATGAAAAAAGAAATTTATGATGTTATCTTTGTTAATATCGGGATACAAACAACGCACAGTAATGACATTGACATATACTTGGCACCGTTAGTAGATGATTTGAAAACTTTATGGGAGATAGGGGTGGAAACATATGATGCACATAAGCGCGAGTTTTTCACATTAAAGGCTATTTTGTTATGGATAATTAATGATTTCCCTGCTTATGACAACTTATCTGGATGCACTATTAAGGGATATTATGCTTGTTCAATATGCAGTGAAGAAACATATTCACATAGGTTAAAGCATGGGAATAAAAACTCGTATACAGGCCATCGAAGATTTCTTCCATTCAACCATCCATTTAGAAAGCAAAAGGCCTTTAATGAGTGAACAAAGAGTTTAACTTACCTCGACACAACTTCTTTGGAGAAGAAATCTTGAAAAGGTTGATATGATTCATAACTCATGGGAAAGAAAAAAGAATCAGCAGGAAATCAATTGTTAATCCTACAAGTTCTTTGGAAAAAGAAGTCTATCTTTTTAAGCTTGAATCTGGAAATATTTTATGTTCGATCCTAACTTGGATGTCATGCATATTGAAAAGAATGTATGTGAGAGCATTGTTGGAACTGCTTAACATTCGAGGTAAAACCAAAGGATGGATTCAATTCGACTTGATCTTATTGAAATGGGCTTAAGTGGAATTAGCACCAAGAAGTTGGGTTGGGCGAACCTTCCCCCTGCATGTTATACACTAAATAGAATGGAAAAAAGGCATTGTGCAAAGTTTAGCTAATTTGAAGGTTCACGAGGTTATTGTTCAAACTTTGGGAACCTTGTGTCGATTGGAAGAGCTAACGCTCCATGGTCTTAAGTCCATGATTATTATGCATATGCAACAACTATTGCCGAGTGGCAATTAGGTCGATTACCCCCAAGCATGTCGGATATGCCATTACGAGATTGTCTTCTTCTTTAATGCGCTTTGTGCAGGTAGTGGATGTGTCAAAATTGAATGATTTGCGACCAAGACATAGTAGTCACTTTGTGCTTACTTGAAATTATTTCCACCTTCATTTTGATATCATGCTTCATTTAATAGTGCATTTAGTAAGAGGTAAGGCTTATGTGGACCGGTGTACATGAGATGGATGTACCCATTTGAAAGATATATGAAAGTTCTAAAGGGGTATGTTCGAAATCGTAATCATCCAGAAGGGTGCATTGCTGAGTGTTATATTGCAAAAGAAGCGCTTTAGAGTTTTGCACAGAGTATTTGTCAGGTATAGATGCAATTGGGATTCCTTCTAGTATGAAAGATGAATGGAAATATGGGAAACCTTTACCTGGAGGCCGTGCAATGACTACTAATGAACTTGGTGGAGCAAGCACATCATTATGTTCTGCAAAATACAACCATTATGCAACCTTATATCAAGTAAGTGTCGTGTCTCTTGAACATGTGACTTTGTTACTCTACCTTTTATGGATACAAACCATGACTTGCCTATTTTACTTGATAGTGATCACATAAAATATTTGAAGGCAAAGTATCCTCGTCAATCTAAAAGGGTGAAGTGGCTAGAGGATGAACATGTGCACACATTTAGCTATTAGCTTCGAAAAAAGGTATGAAACTCAAAGTGCATCACCCACTTAGACTCAAATACTTTTCACTCATTCTACATTCATTTATATATTATGGATGAACCTTGTAGGTTGTTGATGATGTAAGACCCGAGAAATTCCAATTTTTAGAAAAATGGTAAAATCGTAATTTCGGTCAAAAATCTGAAATTTATTACTCCCAGATGCCGGGATAACGAAAGCCAGTTCAGTAGATTAGAATCGTCTCGCAAAATCTAGCTAGCGCGTCGAATTTAGTGGTCAGGGTGTTGGAGTTGTACGTTTTTGAGCATCGCGTATCGGGTGTTGTAAAACGACATGTGACGTGACGAAAGTCACATATAACATGTACCCATGTGGCACATGTTGTATGAGTAGAGAAATGATCGAAACGGAAGGCCGAGATAGTGCCAAATGTCAAAAATCCAAGCTTGGGGACATAGATGGCATTATGGAAATTGTTTTAAATGATAATAAGACAAAACATGCATAGTGTCGTCTCCTACAAATGAGAGGGTGAGACAAAACGTGGGGCTTGAGAAAGAGATGCAGTAAGTGGAGTTTTGAGTTTTAGAGAGAGAGTAAGCAACTTCTCTCTAGATTTCTAGCAAATTTGACCGTCGAAATCCTTCGAGCCAAGAAGGAAAGAGCACTCTACACGGAGGAAACTAGCGTGGACTCGGTTTTGGCTTTTAGGAGTTTCGCTGCTCCGAGAGGTACCGGATTTATCCTACGGCTTTAAGCACTTTATTTAAGTAGTTTTATAATGTTTCGATTGATCGAGGCTCGAACTATTGTTGACCCGGCCCCAAAACTCGGGACCTAATTGTTTGAATTTATGAACTCAATTTACAAATCCGTGGATCAAGCCACGCACTGCTTGTGGCCAATTGTGTAATTTATGCCATGTGCTTCATTCTTATTCGTATGCTGAATTTTATTCCTGCCGTAGAAATTAAGGTCATGAAGACATAAGATCAAGGAGTCCACAGTCATCTCCACAGGGAGTGGTCTAAATTGTTGATCCTTAGGAGCTATTCTCCAAAAGGCGCAGTAATTGAAAAGGAAAATACGGGTTGTGTTTGGCTGATTTAAGGATTGATTAAATTGACTATTTTAAATAAGGATGATTGTCGACTTAGATTTACCACTAATGATCACGCATTCTCACCTCTTAATTTTACAATTTATCTAGAGCCATTGATGAATGGTCTGATGGAAGATTTTTCTTTAAATGCTCTTGGAATGAAGAATGATCGAAAGATGTTAGACACTTGTTCCCCACATCTGCACTCTAAATCTTGCATTTGTATTCAAGCACAACGTGTACCGAGGATCTCTCGCTCACATCGTTGTCGCAGGATGCCCAACTAAGCCATGACGCTTTTCTATAAGTGAATAACATCACACAATCCATTGAAGTATAAAAAGAGGAATTAAGGAATATACTCTTGATCAGGTGAGCCCACCGTAACCTCAAAGATAGAAGTTTAGAACTCCATGGAAATTATAAGGTAAATCATAATTGAAGAGAATTTATTCATAAAAGGAACTTGGAAAATCATATTTCAATCAGAAACCTAAGGATGAAAAAATACAGAATACTGAGAATGAAAATGAAATATGAGTTCCTACTGAAAGATTACATGTGCTTGAAATCAGAAAGCTCTAGAAAATTAAAGTCTTCAACCCTAATCAATAAATCTTCGCCAAAACTATGGAAAAGAACACTTCTCCTATGAAAACTTCAACTAAGAATCAAAAAAGTCGCTTCTCAGATCCTCTAGCTTTTATACTCTCTCCGTGATCCCGCATTCAAAAGTCGATTGACAAGCGTGCCCTCGCACAGATCGACCTCGCCACCCCCCGCAGCTTCACACAGGTGCACCCCGCACGTGCCAGCGGTGCACGGCATGCCGCCTCCGCCACTTTCTCGCATGTACCCCAAGACATGCTGAAGGTGTACCCCATTACGCTGCTCTCGCCACTTTCTCGCATGTACCCGATACATGCTGAAGGTGTACCTAAGACATGTTGGGCCACTCATAAGCTTTTCCAAAGACGTCAGACTTCCGAAACTTCACCAATCTATTGTCATCATCCTACGATCCATTTGCTTTCTCCTGACAACTTGGTACAATTATGCATTAGACCAAAACCTCGTGACAAGTCCAAAAAACATGAAAGCAATTAAAAGTACCTATTCTCATGCAAATGCGAGCAAAGTGTGACTCGAAGGTGCTAAGTTCTCACAGAATTATCGCTTCAATCAGGTATTCAACACACTTCACCAGATCTCATGGGCCCCAAAGAAGATTTAGACTTGAGATACCTACTGGTTATGAATTCCAACAAGTGCTTCTGCTTTGCAAGTTTTCAAAAGGGCAATATGAACACAATACCAACCTGACATAGTATGCACCCATGTGACTCAATTAAAACTAAACCACACTCCCAAGCAGTGAACATAACAACAAGCTAACACAAGATCGAGCTATTCATATAAGGACCATGGAATTGAGGAAAAGAAAAAGCTACATGCAAACATTGAACTGAAATGATCGATATTATAGAAGCAACCATTTAACATAAACACACAACCACTATGCATAAAGTCAAAAGAAACAACTAACACAATTGGAATCAGAAAGGTCTTTAAGGTATGTAATGACCATAGGCTACAAGAATAGGGTAAAATGAATAAATGGTAAGCCGCATAACATACGAGGTCTCTACCCAATTGCCAACACCAATCCTCCTAATCTAGCCTACTATGCTACTACATGATGTCCTCTCATCGCCCGTCGACAAAACGCATCCTCATCGACCTAAGTCATCCGGGCCTTCCTCCGACTTCCCTCTCCAAGTTAGACGTATGTGGCATTTGCTCAAAGCAGGCTCTCCTGAAATATGACTTCTCGAGCCCGGGAGAGCCCGTGGTCTAGCTGCTGTGGGAGCGGGCCGCGAAGAAAGAGTAACCCGACAACCTCACACCCTCTCGCACGAAATCCCCTGCTCGCAATCGACCGCCCATTTCTCCGCTCGAACCGGAACTCCTGGCCAACATGGCCTCTATCTCATCATCATCACTTCGATACTTCACTTCGAAGATGAATCTATTTGCTGCTTTCCTTTATCGGGTCGCGAGGCGCTCGGGATTTTTCACAAACCGCTTCCACGGTAAAGAGCTAGCGCTATTTTTCCAAAGATTCTGCATCTTGCCAGATATGGAAAGAATAGCAATGATGGCACAGGAGTGGCCTGGCCACATATAGAACAATGTCCTAGAAACCGTTTCCGCAGTACCTGGCCGCCCTGTCAGATCGTGACAGAATTTCCTCCCATAACATCACCGAAACCCCAAACCACCGGCAAAGAGAACCACCAACCAAAAACCAACCAACAAATCCATGTATAATAATGAATATCACAAAAACACTTCTCAAGGAATCAGAAGAGGCTTACCACGTCACGACGAGCGCAAATAATCCGGGCCCGAGCGATGGAAACTCGGCAAGAGCAAAACTGGGGTCATTGCAAAGAGGGCAAAGAGGCTAGGTTTTGTTTTATGAGGCGATAGCCGTGAATGCAAAAGGTGCAAAAAAATGGGGTTAAAAACCCTTGCTCAAAATCGTTTCACATGCGCCTAAGATTGTGCTAATGTGTACCGGCACATGTCGTCTGGCTTCAGATAAGCTCGCAGACCTACGTTGGACTGGCACCCACACCTGCTCCAAAATTTTTTTTTCGATCTATATATTTTTGAAAATCGGGAATAAGAAGGTCGATACAACTATCCTTGTCGATCGCTCTTCCATCCCGGGCAAGGTTTCACTGCATGCCACCTCTTTTCCATATTCGCTTCCAACCGATCGTGTTAAAGCGCTGATAACCCGTATTTCCTCTTTAAACACTTCAATCTTTCCATAGGCTCAATTATTGCAATCGCAGGTTCCTAGTTCAAACCAACTCGGGCAACTTAAGGCTCAAAATAGGTGCAAGGGTAAGACAAAATGATTCACAAAGGTAACACGTAAATGACGGCCTCTAATCATTTCCGCCATGCCGTGATGTTCCTCAAAAACTATGATGTGATGAGTTCATGACATACCAATTTAATGCAATGTATGGGGAGCACAAAGGTGCAAAGACAAGAGTATGATCGCAGTCCGTGGCTCAGGTAAGGAATTGCAGCATACGCAAGGAAAGTCCAAAAAGATGAATATAAAGATTTCAGGCATGCTTATTAAGGTGTACATGCATTGAGATGATGTGGAGTGTGTATGAAATCATGCTGCTTATATACATTGCAGTCAAGTATTATACCTAAAAGAGCCACACCAGGTAATTTTCGCTATACACCGGGAATATGTAACAAGCGCAGTGCCGTTCAACCGCGTATGCTCATCTCATTAATCGAAACAAGCATTTGGCCCTCAATGATAGAAACTAACCCCAATAACGTAATGAGGGCAACATAGAGACCAGTGGCCTCTTTATGAATATTTAGTTTTGTCTATTTTTTTGTTTTTTGTTTTTTTGTTTTTTGTTTTTTTTTGAAAAACAAATGAAATAGAGAAAGGTAAACAAGGCAAGAAAGCAACAAACAAAATACAACCATACAAGGTGAGAACAAATTTACTCTGAAGGAGTATCCCCGTAGAAGTGATCACTTCAAGTCCTCACTATTCTCAAGATAGAAATGCTCGAGGAATGGTTTCAAAGGCCGACCATCGACTTTGAAAAAGACTCTTCCATCCTGATTAATCCTCTCCACGCTCCATATGGATAAAACTACTCAACAATGAACCGCATCCAACGAGAGATGAGTTTTCCGAATATGTGCGTAACCTGAGATATACAACAAGACCTTTTCGCTCGTCTCGAACGCCTGCCAATACCACATGGAACAACTGAGTCATTCAGAACCGAATCTTACGACTTCGCAATTCATCAAGCTCATTTAGGTAACAAACGTCGCAATTGCCAGCAACCGACCAAAAGTCTCAATACCAATAAGCCCTGTCTACTGACATACGACGCCTTCCATAAACAAGCCATAAGTGGGCACATACCTAATAGTTTTAAAAGCTGCACTAAGAGGTCCAAAGAGCATCAAGAGTCGGCGACCACCTTGCGATCGTGGCAACCGTTTTTTCCAAAATGTGCTCGATCTCCTATCAAGACCCGGGCCGACCATCGGTCTCGTGGCGGTATGTCGTTGAAACTTTATGGGTGACTCCATATTTTTTCAACAGATTTTCAAAAGATCTATTACAAAAATGGAGTCCACCATCACTAATAATTGCACGAGGTATTCCAAAACGAGAAAAATGTGTTTTATAAATTTCAAACACCCAGGTCATTGGGCCATTTAACAGCCTCAACCCACTTAATATTAATCAATGATAATGCACGTAAAGATACCACAAGAAGTGGAAAAGGCCCTGATGAAGTCTATACCCCAACTCCGTAAAAAATTTCAATAATTAGAAATCGGGGTAAGAGGCATCATGTTCCTTTGTGATTCCGCCTAATTGTCGGGTAATCTGTTGTTTGCAAAATTCAAAATACCTTAAACAATGTGGGCCAATAAAACCATCTCTGCAAAATTTTATTCCATCGTTTCCATTTCGAGAAATGCCTCCACAAGCTTCCTAATGGCAAAAGCGTAAGAATCCTGACTATTTCATCAATAAGCACACATCTTCACACTGTCCGACAAGATTTAAACAGATACGGATCATCAAAGCAATATCTTTGTCCAAATTTCTTATTGAGAAGTCCATCAAGTGGAATTTGACCAAAGCATTAGGTAGTTTACGATAAGCCAAGGCATCTTACGCAATGAACAAGAGCAAAAAGTCGCCATCGTAAAACCGTCGCCATGGGCATGCCATGAGAATTGGATTCTCGGAACTAAGCGAGATAAATGGCCGCCACTACATTTCTCGAATTTCTTTGCTTTTATTACTGGTTAAATCTCGCACAAGATCCACTCTAGTCAACTGAGAGGCTTGGTATCTCGCGAGAGCAGGGTACTTCGGCAAGCAGGATCTGCAAAAATGGTTACTGGAGACCTTGCCACGTATGACCCGATCTTCTTCTAAAGCAAAGACAACCCGCTAAAAACTCTTTTTCGGTTGTAATTTACGAGCCGAATCTAGAGTTTTACGCATACATCATAAAGGCCTTTATTTCCCCTTTGTCCCAAAATGTTCTCATAGCATAACACACACACACATGATCTCAAACGGAAGGTCCCACTAGAGACCACGCATGCAGGCGACACCAACATACTGAAGCTTAGCAAGGCTTTCCAAGCTCGTGACCAGCAGGACATCTTGGCAAGAAAAGTACATAAGGACGAGCCATAAAGACTAAAATCTTTATGAGAATCTCCATAGAATCCACATGTCCCAAGAATGACCTTATGCCCTAACCCCCTATGAAAATTGATATCAGCTCGACTCGCCTTTTATCAACTTTCAATTCCATTTTTTGACACTATATATTTAAGACAACTTCGTCACCACATGAAATGACACCTTTCCCAATTCCCACAAAGGTTCTCGACATCAACAAAACTCCACGTAAATTCTCCAAATGCCTCATACGAGTCACCAAAATCGAGAAATCGCCCATGAAGATTTCCAAAATGATTTCTATCATGTCACCGGTATCCCACTGGCGCACCGTCGAAGGTTCCGTGCATTACATAATCCGGCATTTTTCCTAGCGCAAAGTACCGAAAGCTGTGTGAACGTAGTTTTCTTAATCTTCCAGCTATCTCAATTTGACGTAACCTCGAGTACCCATCGAGAAATCAATAAAATCTATGCCTCGTAATCCTCAAGATTCGGGTCAACAAACCAAGAGGAAAGTGGTCTTTTCCTAGCACTACAAGTAAGCTTCCTATAATCTATGCACACCCTCCAACCTATGACACAGTATAACAAATTTCATTATTTTCATCCGCGACCACAAAGGACTCCGCATTTCTTAGAACTACTCAGAGTTAACGACTCGGGTCAGTCCGCAATGTGGCAACAACACCTACATCCGAAGAGTTTTAAGACTTCCTTCTACTCACTTTTCATTATCGGGTTCACTGTCAGAGCTGCCTGCAGGGCCTAACATCCTCTTCTGCGACTTATAAAAGACTCAAGGCTAACTTCATCTCGCATCGTCCATCCTAGTGCGCTCTGGTTTCTCAATATCTCAAAAGTTGATTTTCTCGATTCATTCTAAAGAGGAAGATATGATTACCGAAAAGTTTCCATCCGACTAAGAAGGCATATTTGAGGTGCGATGGTATGGCTCAACTCAAGCTTAGGTGGCCTCTCTTCTTCTAAGGCAATGTCATTCCTCACTGGTGGCATGGTTCAAATTTGTGTGCCCACCCATTCACTTCAATACCTCATTGTAGGTTCAATTATGGAGTGTAATCGATTCTAGTGTGGTCACGCTTCATCCCAACTCTGGCTTACCATAAACATGACATAAGAGGGTCATCATGTGAGACATTATCTAAGCATTTACTCACAAAATCAACCATAAGCCGACCTCACACACATCTTCTTCATCCCCATTCCTCATAACATTAAATATATTCAGATTATCAGTCAGCACAAACGAGAGTGTCAATAGACCTCCCCGACAGCAGTATGATGGCATTAGCAGCTTGCCAAGAATGTCTACTAAGAATCACCGGGAACTAAGTTCTTTCGCTCCACATGTGCTGAGCGTCGAGCACAAACAAAACCACTAGGAAGTAGAACTCATTCACTGAACAACACATCCTTCACTATCCTCTAGGAATTTTTACACTCCTGGCCATTAATTAAAGGGTGATATCAAAGGGCCTCTACCTCCTAACCCTAGGTCCACATACTAAGTAAGGCAAACAAATTAACACTTGCCCCTAATCCATCGTACATCTCCAACCTGGAATTCCTACCATAGAAATATAGGCTTCCCCGGATCTTTGTATTTTCAAAGTTGTTTCGAATCACGAGGTAGATTGCTCACCATGAATGCCTACTGACACCTAGTTTTTACCGTGCACAACTTTAGAAACTTAGCATATGACTGAATTTGCTTAATTAAGATCTATTAGCGAATGTTCACTTTCGACTTGCTCGAACAACTCCATGACCTTTAATTGTTCACTTTCTGGGACTCTCAACCTATGAGGGCATGGAGCCGAGGATATGGGTGGCCTTGTCTCTGCTTCCTCGCCTCATCAATCACATCTCTGTTTCTAGAACACGAGGCGATCGTACACCTCATTATCTCCAACTCGGTTCACTTTCAGGACTTCAGATGGGGTTCCTTAGGCTGAATAGCTTCTCACAATACCTTACCACTCTTCAAGAGTACGACACCAGCAATGTTCAAAGCTATACCACTACTGGACTCACCCAACACTATTCTAACTCGGGGATTTCCTTGGATGTGGGTCGAGAAGGAGTTTCCTTGCTGAAAATTGCCCATAAGAGGTTAGCTTAGTGATTCGGGGATCTCACATCATTCAAGGCAATTCGAAATTTCAGGTTCGTGGGATTGTCGGGTTTGCACGAACTGTAGTTACTATATCCTCCAAACTTTCTCAGGTGGAGTCGAGTTAAGGTCGTGGGCCTGACTCCCTTTGATTCGATGGATGGAAACCTTGATTATGTGGTTCGCAGAAATCTCGGGACCTTGATTCTGAAAAATGGAGGAGCTCGGATTTGAAAAACCTCGGGCTTTGATAATCGTCCTCGATTGCTTGGCAGTTATGTGGGCCTCTCATTTCTCCAACTAAAATTCGGGGTGCTTTCCACCCTGGATTGTATGTTTCGAGTATGGAGTTGGAAAGGTTTCTCGTAGTGCTATGGGCATTAGCTCGTTTATTCGATCAGTTCCCTTAACTTGGAGGAAGGTTCGCAAGCATTATCGAGTGCGCAGGTCATCACATATGACGATGGCTCCTCCACTCTGGGTCCAATAGGTGCCATGGGTACTGAGGCACAATTAGTTACCTCGCTCACCAACTCTATAGCCTCCAACTTCGTTAAATTGGCAATTTTTGCTGGGTAAATCATCATTCTCTTATGATGGATTTCTCCCTAATGCGTATTATGCACTTTAAAGAGGCTCACTTCGAAGCATTAGTTTCCCCATGTTCGACATTTTTTGCTATGGTACAAAGAGTTGAATTGCCTCCCTAGCACTTTTCATAAAACTTCCCGCGCACACATCATTTGGATGTATTGTTTATTATTCAAGGATAGTCCTTGATGAAAAAGTATCAAGACGTATTTGTCCCACATCCAAACACGATGAGGATAGTATGGAGGAGATCCTCGTATCTCTCCCATACCCTGAACAAAAGGTTCACCCTACTTTTCTGCTGAAAATTCTGAATTATACCGCATGAGAGCATTGGTACGTACGGAGGGAAGAATTTGTTATGAATTCATTCCGCATCTTCCCATGCAAAAATCGAATTAGGTGCAAGAGAATGAAACCGCATTGGCCTTCCTTTAAAAAAGAAAAGGAATAGAACCAAACAAATTATGTGGGAGGGGTGCAGCCACAAGAGAGAAATGCACCGCATCCTTAAAGTCTCATGAATGAGTATGGCTCTCGATTCGACCCCTTGATATGTAAAGACTCGATCATTTCTCGACCTACGAGAATTGATTAAATTTCTTCTGCAAGCTAACATGAATTGGCAAGAGAGTTCTTCGAGGTTGCAAAATCTCTGAGAGTTCTTTCCACACAAAAAGGAGCCAGGGGAAGCCTATATTGATTTCATTATTAACATTTCCCTCCTATTACCGGGTGTTACTTAGAGCCAGAACACCATCTCCATAAGCCGAGGAGGTTCACGCCCTCATGTTAACGCGAATCCTCAGCATGCTTCCATTAAACAGAGGTCGATTCCCCGTGATGGTCCATTCGAGGTGTAAAGTTATCTTGAAACAATTGACTTATTATGACTTCTTCCGTAATTTCTAGAGGTGACTTACAAGCTCCGCGTTGCTTGTCATGAGCCCAAACCGACATGCACTAAACCTACTCCGTCCACAAAACACCCACTCAGATTTCTCACAAAACAAATTAAAAAGAAAATAGAGAATCCACCATTTGCAATGCACCAGAATACTCCTAAATTTCCTTCGCATCAACTGATCGGGTCACACCCTCGCAACGGCGCCAAAATGCTTCGCTCTTATTCGTATGCTGAATTTTATTCCACCCGTAGAATTAAGGTCAGTTTCAAAGACATAAGCATCATGGGAGTCCACAGGTCATCTCCACAAAGAGTGGTCTAAATTATTGATCCGTAGGAGCTATTCTCCAAAAGGTGTGTAATTGGAAAAGGAAATTATGGGTCAGGCTCGGGTTGATTTAAGGATCGACAAATCAGACTATTTTGTAACAGAATGATGATTGTCGACTTTAGGTTTCCACCACTAATGATCACGCATTTCCCACCTCTTAATTTTACAATTTCATCTAGGAGCCATCGATGAATGGTCTTTATTGGAAGATTTTTCTGAATGCTCTCAGAACGAAGAATGATCAAAAGATGTTGCACTTTGTCTCACCAATTCGCACTCTTAGCTTGCATTTTGTATTCAGCTAATAACGTACCGAGGATCTCTGCTCACACGTTGTCAAGAGGATGCCCAACTAAGGTTTTTGCACAGTTTTCTACAAGTGAATAACATCACACAATCCATTGAAGTATGTTATGGAATCAGAATATACTTATCGCAGGAGTTTCACCGTAGAACCCTGTGTTATTTAGAACCCATGGAAATTATAAGGTAAATCATAATTGAAGAGAATTTATTCATAAAAGGAACTTTGAGAAAATTAGAATTCAATTGCAAAACCTAAGGATGAAAAATACAGAATATTGAGAATGAAAACGAAATATGAGTTCACCAAAGATTACATGTGCCAAACGCAGTTCTTAAAAGCAAAGTCTTCAACCCTAATCACAAATCTTCAAACTATGGAAAAGAACAATTCTCCTATGAAAACCTAACCCCAAGAATCAAAAGCGTCTTCTCCTTGTATCCTCAGCTTATGGTTCTCCACGATCCGCATTCAAAAAGTTGATCGAATAAGCCGCGCCCTGCATTAGACCGAATTTCTTGCTCACCCCGCAAGGCTACACAGTAATTTATTGTGTTAGTGGTGAACTGGCATACGCTTCTCCGCCACTTTCCGCATAAAAACTGACATGCTGAAGGTGTAATCGTTACATGTCGCCACCGGCGCCCAAAGACGTTGCACTCAGTCCCACCAATCTGGCTACATCATCCTCACGATCCATATTGCTTTACAACCTGCGCCAATTATGCATTAGACTCAAACCGTATAAGTCTTAAACATGAAAGCAATTAAAAGTACCTATTCTCATGCAAAATGTGAGCAAAGTGTTACTTGAAGGTGCTAAGTTCTGCTGTAATTATTGCTCAATTGTGTATTCAACACCATGGATTGTGTTGTGATGTGCATAGGGCCGGAAATGGTCATGAAATTCGTCTCAGCCAACCGATGATCGGTGATTTGTCGTGAACAAGAACCCGAGGGCTTCCCCACTGTTCATAGGAATAGTGTTCACAAAATATTTATGTGAAATAATGTTTTTGGCCGAAAGAATTCAAGTCAATTGCTCGTGGTTCGACACTAGCCCAAGTGAGCTAATTTTTGGTGCAATGAATTGTGAAATAAGGCGACATGTTCGTGGTGATTTAAATTATGTGAATATATTCATGATTATATATTCGCATGTGTTATATAATTATATCGAATGGCATCATATTCCATATGCACCGGCACCCTAGAGTGATAGGAGTGAATGCATGAGATGGTTCATTGAGAGAGTGGTTTGAAGGGTTGACTAATAATACAACATTGAGCTTGGCCCATTACTATATCTGAGGGTAGTCCATATAGGCATTAATCGTCAGCCGCCCAACTGATATATCTCGAGGGTAGTCCACTAAATGTAACATCTAGTCGGTCCAATTACTCATATCTGAGGGGTCCACAACAGGAAACAAATATCTTGTTGAAAATAATGTTTCACGTGGCTTAGAAAGTGTGAGGAGCCTGAGACTCCTGGGTATGAGTTGTTCCAGCAGACATTCAAGCAGATCATGCATTTACTTGAATGTGCATTTTCTTCGAGACAGATATGCACTTAGGTGGAGTAGCCTAATGAAAGATTCCATTACCAGCACAGCTCACCTCACGAGGATACTGGTACTGTGTGTGAGTCCATTTAGAGACTCGGCCGTCTCTGGGAGCCGAGTGTGAGAAGAAAGTCATCATGCCTTTGGTTTTATTATGTATACATGTATTAGAATGTTTTTTCATTTTAATATATGTTTGTATAAGAGTACTTAACTCTTGAAACTATTGTATATAGTCGGGAATTATTAGGGATGAGTATCGGGATTGTCGACAGGTTTTATACAAAGTTATATGCAGGTTATGTATATGGGCAGAGCTCGCACAAAGGAGACTTCAACCGATTTTTCGTAAGAAAAATTCAGGTCAAATCCGACATACCGAATAGCTCCACCTGCCGACTAAAATAACCACACCGATCCGGCCACAGACAAATACAGCGAGAACCTATCAAGAGGATCTAATGACAGACAAGGACTAAGACAAGTTCTTACTTATCCCTTGCTTATATCATTAATGGTTGTCGCACTATACCAAGGATCGTGATGAGACACGAGTTAACCAAAATAGTGGTGTTAGCATTGCGGGCATCAACTATGCAAATTGCAAGTGCCAAAGATAAGAATCCTATGCTTGGTGAGATGTGTTTTTACGGGTTGTAAAGAGATATGGGACCTCGATTATAATATGTTCAAGATTTGTGTTTTTAAGTGTGATCAGTTGATAATAAGAGCGGTAATAAAGCGATGAGCTTGGTTTCACATTAGTTGATCTACAGAAGATAGACATAAATCAGATCCTTTTATTTTGGCATCTCAAGCTCAACAAGTATTTTATGTAGAAGACCAAGTTGATCCAAGATGGTTTGGTTGCTCTTCACAAGAAAGGACTCTTTCGACATAGAGGGTGATGACAACTTCACAAACAATTGTATAGAACATCACCTATTTGTGAATGCAATGCCTATCGAGTCCTTCACGGTTGAAGACTCAATGAAATTTGTATGAGAACCGACAGGAGGGGATTTGGATTGAAACATTAATCATATTAGGCATGTTTTTTTCGTACTACCTTATTACTACTAATGATTACTAAGTGTATTGTATTACAAATTATTTAACATATAATGACATGGTAATTGATATTATGGTTTTATTATTTTATTCCGTTAGCTTTATTTTTTTATTACATACTGCCATTTGTAACCAAATGCAACTACTTATGTATTTGATGCCCTTTAATTGTCTAAACTTTTTATAGTTAAATAAGTGTTGCTTATACATTGACATCATAACTTTAGTTTTAGATTATATCAGAAAAGAATGAAGCAATCTACTTAATGACTTACTTTAGACAACTCTCCTAATAGTGAAAGTTAATCATGCGATATAAGGTGGAAGGATAATAAACAACACTTCCCATTTAAGTTATTCGACAGTTTCTGCTATCAATTAAATGGTGCAAGGTAATCTAAAAGTTATGCTTCATACACTAATATTGCATTATTATGATCGATCATTCTCATATTCAATGCTTATGTTACTTATAAAATAAAATAAAATAATCGATGTCTATAAGTCGATTGGAATTTATAATATAATGAAAATAATGACAAAACATAAGACAAGTCAATATTTATTAGACTCGTGGTAAAACTATGTATGACAGCAATTTCTAAAATAAAACATTGTTATAATAATGACATAAAGTTAGAAATAACACACGTTGACACACCTAACTCTGATTGAATATTCTAAATTATCATATTACAGGTGATAATTTGAACATGATGCCAAAGTAGAGAATGCAAGTTTTGCAAACATTCAACCTTGCAATTGTACCTTATTTATGTATTATAATGTATTTTTTTTTACTATTATTTTCCTTACTAAAATTATCATTATTTATCAATGTTAAAATAAGTTGTTGTCTTAAAGATACCTTTTTAGCCATTCAAGACACGGAAAGCGCCTACACTGGTGGACAAATGGGAGCACGAAGGAAAAACAAACAAAAGGTGATTGCTACAATATCCTAGTTTAATTTTTACAATTAACTTATAAAGGGTGGTTCAAAATTTTTTCTTTACTTTTCATGTAGGAGGGTGCGATACAAAAAGAAGAAAAACAAAAAAAGTTTAGAGGATCAACCATGAAACCAAATATTACAAAGAATAAAAAGTAAAGGGGGTCAAGATTAATGTTGATTATAATGATGATGGTATAGAAATTGGTGATGGATCTATACAATCGTTTCTACTTAGGTGTCTCTCAAGGACCATGGTTCCAAAGACTATCTTGATCACGCTACAAATGAGTTGAAAGAAAAGTTATTGATATTGTTCAGGTATGAAATAATTATTTTAAATTATCTACTCACATCTTCAGGCATTCATTACATGCATTCGCACTAATAACTAATTGAATTTGCACGCGTTCAAGGTTGATGAAGCATAGCAAGAATAATACTATTGTGCATCAATAGGCGCAGTTCAGGTCATTCAAGCACCATCTCACAAAAGACTATATCATGCCTTATAAGGATGACCTTGAACACCTTAAAGAGCCCCCACCTTGTTACAACTATAGTGAGACTCAAATATGGAGAAAATTGGTTATGGATAGGCTCGTGCCACTTCAAAAGAAGCGTAAAACCGTAAACGAAAGAGGCCCAACACATATTCCCATCGACTTAAGAGAAAAGGTTATAAATCCAGCAAGAAGTGGTAAGTCACTTGTTTTCATTTATACATTTATTTTTATTTTTACGTTTGGTTAAGTAGGAGAAAATTTAATATTAGTTATAATATATAATGATCAGGTGATGATAGAGAATTTTTTTATTGTTAATGGGATATGTTTGAAATTGTTGCAAAATGGATGTAGTTACAATGAAAAAAAAAAATTAAAGCAAAGCATACTAATAAAAAATATATCAATTATATTTATAGAATTAAAAACAAATCTCATTTATATTTGATCGATATTATATAATCTTTTACAATATAAAATGATTTGCTCGATATATCTAAGCAACAATTACACTTATTGAAATCATTATATTATGCAAACATATGGTAAAAACGTGGTTCTGTACTTAGATGGGAATCAAAGTCATGAGAGAAGGAAAATATGATGTTGAAACCCAACATGTTGTTCATAAAATTGTTAGTTATCAAAACTTTTAAATGATGTCTGTTTAAGGTTCTAAAGCTTATAAATATGATATCTGCCAACTTGTTATGCTGTTTTCAGACGAAGTTGATCTGCACGCCACAAGTTTGCAGGTCTACCAAAGGTCAAATGATATACTTACACAAGCTGGGGAACACCAGCATCCCGGGTAGTAAGGCAAAGGGACCCAAGAAACGTAATGCACATTTCGATGTTCCTGGAGTCATCAAAAGTTGTTGAAATGGATGAGATAAATGATATCAAGTAAGGAAGGGAGAAAGAATTGGGGAGGAGCGTGAAAATGCTAGGTCACGAGAGGAAGCTTTTAAAGCACAAGTACAACGGATATTGAACACCACCATCAAGTCAACAACGCCTCCCAAACCCCATTCTCGAAATACAAAGACAAATATCCGACAACAATTGTTAATTCATGAAGAAGTCCATCGACGACACAAATACGAGTCAGAGATGAAGGTTACACAACCACTCCAACATCCAATCGACAAGGCATATATATGCTTGACTTAGTTCCATTATCAAGATTAATGCATAGTTTTTCAGGATATTCATATTTGTATACTAAATGTAGTGACATATTTTTAATTTATAAGGTTAAAAATGTGACCTAGCCATGAGACTAGAGAAAATATTGTCGCATATGCAACATATGTTCCGATAAATGATGGTCCGAACTATTGTCACCATCCTTCATCCCGTTTCAACCCGACAGATCTTTCTACCCTGCTTTCCACTTCCCAAATGTCTCTAAAATGAGGGATGGAGTTGGACATCAGGTATATGGCCCATTGAGCCATGATACCTTAAGCATGGTGGCAAGAGGTATATCATGTAATTCTCACGTAGTTAATTTGTTTTACAAGGTTTTCGCTTTCAATAATGCAATAATGTTCTAATTATTGGACTATGTATTGAAGAAAAATGAGAAGAAGAAGAAAGCAACAAAGATACCAGAGAAACCTATTGAACAACGAAAGAAAGAAAATCCAAAGGATATTCAATCATTATAAAACAACAAGACTTTTGAAAGATAGACCAGCCCAAGAGTACAATTCAGATTCAAGTAAGATGGAATTTTTCACATTTCTTTTGTGAAGATACATATATCATATTTCGAGGCAGAGGTTTCATCAAACTATTTGTTTCTATATATGGTGATTTCATGTGCATTGAAACAAGTTATATTTTTATGGTACTAATATCTCTTATATATTTCAATTTTCTTAAAAATTTGCATCAAGAGATGAGAGATACAATGAGGAGGAAGGATATTTGTGAATCCAAGAATAGTTTCAAAGTCGGAATCAACAAAACCAAAAGTTGGAAAATGTAGCTCTGATATTATCAGCCGAGAGATTGATAAATTCAAGAAAAGCTGAGCATATTTTGTCTCCATATCCGTGGTACTGTCTTATAATGACATAAGATTTTCATTATTCATTTTTTTATTATCAAATTACTTTCATGATCTTTTAATTTGTGTTTGTTATACTCTCTAGTTTTCATTGCGTCAGGGGTTATAAAATCAAACAATGGTCGTGTTTTACTCGACTCCTCAGTAAGATAAGCCAACTAAAGACTTTCAAGAAGTACCAACATGTATGTATCTTCCTTTATATCGCTTAGATTAAGTATTCATGGCTGAAATGTATCTTAATTTTCTAAATTTTATTGGTGGTAAGATTAATTTATTCTTTTCTCAAAGAAAAGAAAATTTATTTTTTAATTGATATGTGTCGAGGTAAGATAAATATGACCATTTTCTTCAATCTCTCCTTAATAAATCTATCATGTGTTTAAATTCATGCTATATTTTATTTTTCTATTAAATTTGGAATTACTTAGCTGAATAAATATCATATTTTTACCTTTGGTTTTATTGCAATATGTGTTCATGGAAGTTTTATCACATTATATATGTATACATTTTCAATTATTTATTCACAGAGTCCTGCACAAACATGGAGGGGTTCATCGGTTATTATGTGACATATGTATGAATGAGATCATTTTGATTTACTACCGTTGAAGGTATGAACTCAACTATAATATTTCTTAAGTACTAGTTTTATATATGAATATGTTGTTATGTTAACATTTTTTTTATTTATTAATACGTCATTTAATGGAAAAAAAAGATCTATACTTATAAATAATTTATTAAGATCAGAGCGGGTAGATTTTGTCAACACTCTCGCTTCAATGTGCAATGCACTAATTTTGCATCGAGTCTTCTATTTCATATACTTCAAATTTATATGTGCTAAATGGTTCGATGTATTTTTGTTCAGATAGGCTTTATTTTTGGCATGATGAAAGTTTTTATACATTCAAGATTTCTTCAACCGCATTTAATTAATATCATTTATTTATGTATTTTTTGTTACGTTTCAGGATAGTAAAAGGCTCAAGATCTTTTTTTCCATGGTGACATTTCAACATGTATATATCGAAGCATAATATTTTATTGTGGTAGTTATTTTGGTAAGATAAAAGTTTGTGTACTTACTAAGGTTTCTTATTAGATGGATTTCATCTTTGAACCAATAATTAGTTAATATTTACTTATTTTATTTGGTACAAGTTTGTGACGGTGAAATACCAAGACGGTTTTGCTGTATATTTCAAGATTTGTACATCTCGAATATTAATATTTTATCGCATAAGAAAGGTTTTGGTAAGATGAAAGTTTATATAGTTATTGAGAATAATTAGATGAATTTATTTGAATTGGATAATTAGTCAGTATTATTTCTTTGCATTATTCATCCCCGTTCTCCCAAATTCATCATGAAATTTTCGCAACCATGTTCGTTTTTTCGAAAACTCGTGTCATGCACTCACACCTATTACTCTGTGCTCTCAAAGGCATATGAAATGCAATATGCCATTTCACCATAATTCATGTTAATATATTATGCATGCATCAAACTTATTTATACACACCAACAAGTTATTCATTAACACATAGAATAACATAAATTAGCTCACACGGGCTAATACACAAACCAACACCCATCTCGGAGCCGCCTCAACATCACACCAACAACACACAATTTTCATAAGCATTAAACAAGCCACACACACAATAAGGTCACCATCTTGACTCCATCCCAACCGGCACCTCACGACCCCTTCAAAATCAGAACCAGTTTGACTCCAATCATCCGTTATGACATCAAAACAACTATAAAACTCTGTGAAACTTTTAGTTTCCAATTCAAACCCCAACTCCATCACAGTCTTGACTCAGAAACCGGTTATAGATATCTCATCCCTCAGTCCCAAGCCATGGGAACTAAACCATATACGCCTCTCACGGCCTCCCACAGACAAACCCTACAATACCCAATACAAGATTCACAACATGCTGGCGCAATGGTCCACGAAAGTCGACCAACGGGCTTCCATGGAGTCCAAGAACGGGGAACCCATCCGTGTGAACCCAGCCGTATCCCAGCTGGTGCACCTGGGGCCAGAGATTCCAAATGAGGCACTACCATGAACTCAAATTAACAAATTTCTTCCATCAGATCGTCAGATTAAACTGACCGTGTCTCACACAGTGAACTAGGGACCAAATCCAGTGCTCCTTAACATCAAGTTCATTGACGTGGATACCATTTATCAAAAGGACTCACTACCAAATTCCCTTTATTTCCTACTCAAAAATTAGTTCTAAAGTCCGGCCAATGTGGCAGCTTCTCATGGTTCAAAATACAACCAAACATTCCCCTTAGGGCAAAACAACCACCACACAACCCTGTGGATAGAAGTGCAACCAAAGCAGAGAAGATCTACTTCTGAGTTTGTTGAAACTCCCCAACTCCAATCTCTATGAGAAACCCTTGCCGTGAGGATGAATCCTTCCTCGTCGCAAATCGCCTGGCCTGATCAATAGGAAATTTAGAGAGAAGAGTCCTCTTCTAAAACTCTTTTTTTTTTTCAATTTGGCTCGCTTTTCTCCCCTCTCCCCAGAACCTGCAGGAGAAGATGTGGTCGGCGAGATGTCCTTTCACTTGCCACTCCACTCCTGGGTGGTTCCTTGGATTACCCTTTATCACCTTATCCATCTACCTCGATTTCTCCAATCACGTACATTACATGTCCATGTGGGTCCCACACTTGAGCCTGCTGATGATTCAGCACCCGACAAGTGGCAATAATCGTCAGCCACCAAATGGAGCCAGGCTCCCACCACGCCGTTTTGCTCGAAAAACATGCAATCTCGACCGTCTCACCCGACGTGTTAGCCAGATTCATGAGATCGATTCAACTGCGGAAATCGCCACATCCGAGATCTGTAAAATTTTGGATTTTTACCGAAATTACGATTTTGCCATTTTTCTCGAGAAAACACTTTCTGGGGTTTCACATTCTCCCTCTCAAAAATTTGACCTAAATCTACCACATTACCCATCCAACCACGTGCATATGTAACCTCACTCCAACCTGACCGTGTTAGGTATGACAACCCAGCTAGGTCTCAATTTCTGACAACCCGATGATACAACTCATCCATGTCAAGAATGACATCACATCCCATATGTCTACCACCCTAAGGTCCACCATGCTAATCACCGAGATCCCCGACTCATAATCTCGACATCCGACCAACCTCACTCCTACATCCTAGGAAGAATTCTCTTCATCCCCAGAGGCCTCAACCTCTAAGTCCAATTCTATCACACAAGATGCAATTGTAAGACCCGAGAAATTTCGATTTCTCGACAAGCAAGAATCGTGACTTTAACTACAAATCAGAATTACTGCTAAAAATCCGCAGAACAAATTCTAGACTCGATGACAAACGGATTGCACCGCGGAATCGTTTCTACCTAAATATAGTTAGCACGTAAAATTTGCAATTCTTCTCGAGACACGGATTCGCACGCCGAGGCATCGCCGTGCCGTAAAATCCGCTTTCGACGTGACGAAAGCCACATATAAATATGTACTGCGTACCATAAGTATTATAGTAAATAATGAAAACGGAAGCGTCGATAGCGCCTAATATCAAATCTGCAGCGAGGACGTAAAGGTCATTATGAAATTTGATTTAAGGCACTAATTGACAAAATTGTCAATAGTGCCGCCTCCAACCTACTTTCTAAGAGACCAAAAACGTGATGAACCGTAAGGCTTCCTCCGCAGCTATTTTTGGTTTTTTTTCTTTAGAGAGAAACTTTCTAAAAATACTTACATCCGACCCTGGCTTGGTGCTTCGACAAGAAGGAGAAATGCTTCTATCGTTGCAAAGTGGCTAATAAAGGTGCTACCCTGGATTTAGAGTTTCTTCAAAATCCTCATGGTAGATTTCTCCCTACTGGGTTTTTTATTCCTATTATTTGCTTTGGTCGATGTTTCGCTTGCTGGGAGGCCTGAGGGGCCAGCTTTTGATCATTCCAAAAAACATTTGACCAATTGATACCCTTCGGGGAGAATGGAGCAGCCCGTATTAGCTCCACTCCGGGCCGATTTTGCTCACAATGATGGGTTTGTGTTAAATCATGCTTGATTGAATTTGGGCCGAATGGCTGACTCGTTCACTATGAACCGTTGATTTAGACTGAATAGTAACCGAGGGAGCCTATTCTCAAACAATAATATTCAAGAATATATTGCAAATTATGTGTTTGGTTACAATCGAATTGAATTAAGCCAGGTTTCTGAACATTAGCCCAAGAGAGCTAATTTGATGCGTGAAATGATAATTACATAACATGTCAGATTTAGCTTTTATGTGCTAATATATTCATGTTTACATTCGGGATGTGATTAGACCGACCTGTGAATCGCATACATGATTCCATATGCACCGGAAACATCCTAGGAATACAGAGCTAGTGCATGAGATGAGCTCCAGAAACAAGGTTCTGGAGGGTAGTCTAAAACAAATTATCTATGTACAAATCAAAATAACATATCAACCGTCTGAGCTCATTGGATATTTATTCATCTGAGGGTAGTCCATTAAATAAATAATATATATCAATCGGGGCTTGAGCGCCCACCGATATATATTCATCTGAGGGTCCAATTAATAATATAATATTCTACACCCAGGCCAGCGAGCGCCAGCAGCCTGAGGACTCCTGATCTCGAGTCAAGTCAGTGCAGACATTCAAGCAGATCATGCATTCGTCACCAAGCATTTCAACATCAGACTGAGACTTAAAAATAGTACCACTTAGTGGCGATTCTCCCATCGATTAAATGACCCGTCGCAGACCCCTTATTTCCATGCTTACGCGAGCACACACGAGATCCGCACGTCATAGAGGTATTTTAGAAGAAAGCCAGTTGCGGGCTGATGATTTGAAACATGTATTAGAATCTCTCTAATTTCGATACGGTTGCATAAGAGTGAATTATTAACTCTTTCAAAACTATCGATATAGTCAGTTGCAGTACGGCGAGTATCATTTATAGCCCGCGGCCGCTTTACCATATCAGGAATATATCGACCGCTTCGTATCGTGCATTTCACGGTATCAGACAAGTGCAGCCCCCGCACGTTACACTCCCCGCCCGATTTTCGAAAATGCCAAACACCACATTCACCAGTATTCCGCGGCCGATAAGTAGTCAAACGACCATCTGCTCAAGGTCACAAGAATAATGAATGAATTCGATGTATCCACTTAAACGCCATCTAGTCAACAAGTGCGAGAGTAGAAACGCACTTCGTATACTCAACTAATCACATGCTCGGCCTCGTACTATGAGACCCTACTTCTAGACACCCGCTCATATGCCCGTGCTACGCATGGTAACACGTCATCCGCCCAAATTTCGATCGAATCTCGCCAGAATCTCCTGCTCACCCTGACTACGCTTCCATTCGCTCATGTGACCCAAGTCAAGAAGTACTAGGTGACTGTCCCTTCCACCACATTACCAGGGGGTGGAGAACAACCAGATTCTGCTTCTTATCCTCAGCTGACTAGGATCGCACTGCCTCAAACTCGATCTCCTCGCCAGGGCAATCTCTCCTCATGTATCCCAAGCCGCTGCACAAGCAAGACACCATCTCGCCATCCCGACCGTGGGCAACCCTAACTCGTCTCACCGATGATTGAACCGAGGTGTCCTATAACTCTGGGATTCCGCCCGTGGACAATCCCGTTTGGGGGTGTCCCGTTGTCGCCAGAATAACACACATCATCTCGCCCGTCGACTGGGTCGTCCCATCCTCGTCCCGGCGACCTCGCCCGCCCCCCGATATCTCATAAACAAGTAAGTCTTCTCGCTTTCCCTGTCAAAGAAGATGGATCTTTCCTTCCTTAGTACCAACACCCATATCTCGATGCCTCGTATGTCATCTACTCCTCTTTCACATCGGATGATGAGGTGCTTTGCTGCCAGGTCGTTGACCCGCCTCAAGTTCACTATCGCACATGGCCGCTGATGAGGTGATCGCAATCCCTACGCTTCAACAGCGCTCCGCTGGTCGTGCCGATGGTGCCTGACCAGCACCTCGTGGACAATCTCTACGTCCTCCCCCGCGACTAGCCATCTACACAAGTCAAATGGCAAGTTAAATTCTAATACAGTATCTCTAAGGCGTAACCATAGCCCTGAGACATTATTCGTATTCCGTAAAATTTTATACACTATGTCCATGCATTCGTAGGTGTGAGATAATATTTCATTTATTAAATCATATTAGACAAAAAAAAAAAAATTTGAAATTTTTGTTTTAAAAGATTTTATTCATTTGATTTTATAAAATTTTATTTTATTTATTTTTCATTTAATTTTGGACCATTTTGTCAAAAATTTCGAACACCCTAAGGTTTAATTTCGACCTAGTATTTACATTTTCCTATATTTATTCACCAAGCATATAAGCACACAATTCATAATAATCAACAGGCTATTCACACCATTCACACATCAATCACCAAATTCATCAAACAATCACCTAAAACACATGCATGCAGTGTTCAAATATTTATCCCGTGATTGTCTAGGTACCCACATACCTAACTCTAACATCAAAACTACCAGTGGTATTGTTCTTATCTCTCTTAAAGACTATGGCCTTAGCCCCCGAGTTTCCTGAAGCCCTGGGCTATTCGTATGCCTAGCTCGTCTGGTTGTGAAGGTGAGAGATGTGGGACTAAACTATGGATACCCAGGCCCAGAGCTCCTACATTCGTATGCCTAAGCTTTGATACCAGGCTGTGAGGCTGGTATCGAGGACTAAACTTATAACTACACCCGGCTGGGACTGGGTGTGGTTTACCTTGGCTCGATGTCATTTGTGAAGCTGGTATCGGGTTTTTCAGGCGCCGGTAATCCTAACTAGGCACTACACTACAAGTTGCATATCTAGCCCATGCGCAGCACGCTACAGATTATTAGTATACCTTGGCTCTAATACCCAGCGTGGCCGCCCCCATGCAGGGGTCGAGAGAGATTGACCATAGTCGACTGCTGGGAATATGTGAATATCGGGTTGCTCTAAGATATGCGCACTCATTTATCTCGTATATGGAGACCCATTGCTATATAATTTTCTTACAAATAACCAATTTGTAATAATATTTTACAAGAGTTTGATGTACAACTCTTTTACACTTTATATGCCAGTATGTTAAAAACTGATTTGATGCCTGTATGTTTTTAAAAATAACAAGGCCACAACTTGGGCCTTCTTCGGTACTCATGTGGACTGAAGGAGCATCGATCTTCTCGTGTGCACGAAAGGGGGTCCCACTGACAATTGAAGCGAGGCGTTAGTGATAATCTCTACGCGGGTTACTCAGCTAAGATGCATACGGAAATCATTAGCTACATTTAAGTAAAACACGTGAGTTCCTACTCAAATGTCTATATGTCATGGATGATGTTTTTTTATTTGCCACATATCCACAATTTCTCACCGACTCCCTCTTGCTATTATGTATGAAATAATTATTTTCAAAGAAACAAAAACTTTGTTCTTGAAAATACACTACCGAATGTCGGTAAAAATATGAGACTACCCTCAGACGACGTGTTGGAGAACCTTAGAAGCGGTGTGGTCCTCATACGAAATGATCTATTGGACGTCTCAACCCATTCTCCGGAAATTCATCTGTGAAATTCCTTTATAACCATGTTCGTTTTTTAGGCTTCGTGTCATGCACTCCCACTATTACTCTAGGTTCCCGATTCTTATGAAATGCAATATGCCATTTCACCATAATTCATGTCAATATATTATGCATGCATATATCAGCAGGAGTTTATACACAATCAACATGTTATTCATTAACACATAACGCAGCTAACATAGAGTAGCTCACATGGGCTAATACCACGAGCAACAGTCCATCTTGGAGCGCGACTCATCACACCAACAACACCACGATTTCATGTTATTGAAACAAGCCACACACACAATAAGGTCACCATGCTTGACCCATCCAGCGGGTACCTCACGGCCTTTAAAATCATGAACCAGTTTGGTTCCAATCATCCATATGACATCGAGCAACCATAAAACCTAGAAACTTTAGTTTCGGTTCAAATGACCATACAGTCTTGGGCGTGTGGAAACGATTATAGATATCCCGTATCCTCAGTCCCGATTTTGGAACTAAACCATATGGCCTCTCACGACTCCCATAGACAACCCTACATGCACCCAATACGATATCCTACGGCATGTGCAATGATGTATTATATAAACTATACACGCTCGACACAACTAAGCAAACTGAGCGCTTGGTACAAAACGGAATTCAGAAGCGTTTGTGATCACCCACTGTCCCCTACAGAAATATGGATGGAATCTTGACTCAATGGGATTTCCATGAGTCGAAACGCAACGGAGTTCGGACGAAGAAGTTATGACCTTCCGAAGTTGGAGGTCATACGTAGTCACACTCAGACGAGCTGACCAGAACTGGCTGAGCTGAGCTGACCTGGCTGAGCTCAGTCTAACACCTCGGTCTGACACTTTCTATGCTCCTCAGGCATATGAATGGATTCTTGACTCAATGGGCTTTCCCATAGGTCAAGAACACCGAAGCAGGAGTTCGGACAGAAGAGTTATGACCTTAGAGTTGGAGGTCACCACGAGGACCTAGCTTGTCTCGCGGGCAGCCTACCTTACTTTCCCGAACGCCCATTTCCGGCCGCTCGGCACCCACTGCCCACCAAAACATTCGGCTGGAAAATAGACTCGTGGGTTTCATGGAAGTCGAGAACACCCCAAATCGGAGTTCGAGCAGAGAAGTTATGACCTTAGAAGTTGGAGGTCATGCGGGACTAGCTCTCTCACCGGGCGACCACCTTGCTTGCCGGACGGCTGGCTATTCGGGCCGGCTCAGACATCCACTGCCCTCTAAAGGGGTCTGGATGGAAATTTGACTCAATGGGATTTCCATGAAGTCGAGACACCCAATCGGAGTTCGGTTGAGAAAGTTATGATCTTAGAGGTGAGACCACACATGACTAAGCTGTCTCACCCGGGCAGCCTATCTTACTTGTCCGGACGGCCATTTACGGCCGGCTCAGACACCCACTGCCCTCCAAAATGCTCTTGCTGGAAATTTGACTCAATGGGCTTTCCATGAGTCAGGAACACTAATCGGTCGTAAGAAAGTTATGACCTTCTGAGGTTGGAGGTCACATGACTAGCTGTCTCTCACCGGGCAGCCTACCTTACTTGCCGGACGGCCATTTCGACCGGCTCGGACATCCGCGCCCTCGAAGTGGTTTGGCTGGAAAGTTGACTGATGGGCTTTCCGCTGGGTTCAGTTTGCCGAATCGAGTTCGGACGAAGAAGGTATGACCTTCCGAAGTTGGAGGTCACGCAGGATCCTAGTTGGACGGAACCCACCGGGGAACGCTCCGGGAGTGAACCCGGCGCCGAGTGCACCCGGCCGTGAACCGACGAACAACCGCTTCGGCTGGAACATTTCAGATTAAGCGGACTATCGCTTTACGGCTACGGGGTGGTGAAATTCGAAAGCCTAATGATTATTGGCGTGGCTACCATTTATTAGAAAGGACTCACTACCAAATTCCCTTTTATTTCCTACCCAAAATCAGTTCTAAAGTTCGGCCAATGTGTCTTGCCAAATGTAGCGACCTACTCGTAGTTCAAAATACAACCAAACATTCCCCTTAGGGAAAAACAACCACCACACAACCCTTAAGATAGAAAGTAACCAAAATCTCGCTGGTTGGTTGTTGACTAGCCTTGTTGGTCACCTCAGGGGTAGCATCAATCGCCCGCTTAAAGTTTGTACCTTGTTTACGCTTTCGTGCACTGAAGTTATGAACGAGATCAACCATCTCATCCTCCTCTTCTTCATCTTCCCTAGTAGGGGGGCGGCTAGATATTGGGGAAACCCAAGGGACAAAATCTTCCACCCTCGCTCTAGGAATTTTAGTGATCGGGCATGGCTGCCACTTCTTAGATGTAGGGGCGGGACGAGGGAACTTTCCCTTTTCACAAAAGGGAGGCCGCTCAAAACCGGCCCCTGCCTATATGGGTCCTCCTCGGGATGCTTGGGGGACAGGTGGGAGTCCTCAGCCAAAGAAGGTTGCTCGTGCGGGAGCCCGATCACCGAGTTCTCAGCAATGATCTCGATCTCGAAAGTCTTGGCCCGGAGACTATTTGCTGAGGCTAAATTGAGTCGGCAATAACGTAATGCTCTCCCTCCACTATTTTTGTGGGAAGAGGGCATGGAATAACTGGAATAATGTAAGGAGATGGATTGTGACTCAACTCACGAAGATTCCTTGTAGTTAAGAGGAAATTTCATTGATATTGTTCCTTTCTGAAAAATCTACAGCAACCTGAGATTTTCTTAAAGTTGGCTTTCTCACTTGATTTACAGTCTACCCCTCCGACTTTTCCTTGCACAAAAAATATATAATAATAAAATGCAGCGAGCGTATAAACTGATAGACGTAAAGATGCACCAACATACAAAGTCCATAACTTAGACACACACAGATGCGACATTGATTGGTTAAAATCAAACGGGAGGTCAGGGGAGCCCGGGGTCTCATACCAAGGTCCTCTAACCAAGACCACGCCCTTCGCCTCAGTCTTAGGTGAGCCGGGAAGTCTCGTAACAAATTGCAGTAGGGGCTCTCTAAGATTGAGTATGGATAGTAGGCTTAAGTGTCCAGCCACCAAGGTATAAATAAAACAGCCTCTACGGCCAATGTCTAGTTCGTAAGGAGGTTCAGCATCTTTGCCGGTCGGGGATCGAATAACATTTGGATGGATAAGAGCGGGGCGCTCAGAGAAGTGTAAGGCCTTTACGAGGAGTAAATGGGGAAGTGGCTTGGTTGGTATTCGGTGAAATACACTCTGTTTGTCTTCCTTGTTAACAATGGATTCGGTCGGACCGTATGGCAACTCAAAATCGATATTGTTGGGAATTTGACAATAAGACCTCAACTCCTCCATGGATAGAGAGGAGATGAGGCTACTACGAGGCGTATCGGAGTCTAAGCCCTGCCTGGCATGACGACCTTTAGTGGGGGTCTTCCCGACCTCTTTACCATCTTGCTTGAGAAGCAAACAACAACAGAGAAGGAGAGGGAAAGGGATGGGTTCCATGCCATAATATCAAAAGCGGTAAAATGGTGAGAGCATGAACCTACCGGACAGAAACACCCCCTCCCGGTTCAGGCGTGTCCACGAAAACACCCTCTCACGATCCACGTCACGCAGAAAACATGCCAACAACTGGAATATAACGTACCCAAAACAAAAACAAGGCTTACCTGGAAGATAAGGGAAAACAAACGCCTAGAAAGACAATCTGCATAACATGCAACGCTACACTGGAGTATCAGCAAAAGCCCTTGAGTATAAGGGAAATAGGAAAATAGGGTAAAAGAGATGGGAACGGATGGGATCCAATTATGACTCCCTAATTATCAGGCGTCTAGCACCTATAGGTGCATTAAATGCATGGCCCGACTCATCGCCCTCGAATGATTTGAATCTTGGCGGCCTTCGCACTGGGGCATAGTAAGCGAGGTGTGGGCTAGGCTCGTGAGCCCCCCGGGCTAGGGCCATATGCCTCCCGATGGAATGACGAATTCGAACAAGCGGCTAGGTCGGTCGTGAATCATAAGGGCGATCATTCTAAAATTCATCAAACGCCCTTGTCCCAAGGAGTTAGTTCACGTTGCTAAGCCGGTTGTAGAGCTTCTAAGAAAATAAGGTGAGCAAAAATGCAGAAATTTCAAGAAACACGATTTCATTAATTACAGCAAAGGCATCCATAATTACGACAAACGCACAGCGACGTCGTACTTCAACGATTGCATAACCTAGCAGGGTTGAAAACTGAGCCTAAGAAAGAAGAAAAAGTGGAAGAAAAATCCTAAGAAAGAGGAAAAAGTGGAAGAAAAGGTAGAAGAAAATGAAAAAGGCTAAGAAAGAAGATATGAAAAAAGAAAAAGCCTCGGCCACGGGTAGCCCTTTATCATGGCAATATGGTCATTGCGCCTTTCAACAATGCCAAAGCGAAAGGGGCATCTAAGGGGACATATAAGGCTCGAAAATATCCCTCAAAATGCAAATTAGCACTCTCCAACACGTTCCTTGTAGCCTCCGGGCGAGCCCTATCAACATCACATTCAACCCAAGAGCAATTAGAAAAGCACAGTACTGGAAGCACCCGGCAGCGTCTAGCCATACACATCCACCGAAAACTCAAAACCAACCAGTAGCACAAAAGAATCCGTTACCCTACAAGCCTTTTATAGGGGTTCCGAACTTGTGGGAAAACCCAAAAATCCTCATTAAATGTGTTACCAAAAATAGAAAACTCCCTAGGAACGGATGCATTGGAACACATAAGCATTGCGTAGTCCCATTTGATAGCCGAGCAGGTCGAGAATGCGATATTTTTCAATTGAGGAAAATGCGTCTCCTAGCGGAAAAAGGGGGGCATTGTGGGTACCATGGCTTTTAGCCCATCACTACTATTAAGAAAGCCCAGACATATCAAAGTCCATGTAGACCGAGCCCGACGAGGCCAGGGTACCCGCGCTACGGACCGGGCTAGTATCCCACATGAACACAAATACGAACCACGGCCCGAATCCCGTCTCGTAAACTATTCGATCACAGGGAAGGCCTATGGGATTTATTGCCCAGGCACATCCCTCCTAGCCGGCTGCCATCGCTAAGAAGAAGGCTAGCCAGTAATTTCCCGGCTGATCCCTCGCAACTCGAGAACACATTCTCCCACGAATCACGTACGTAACCACCCTTAAGATGATCAAACGATTCTTAAGGCGGAAAATTTGGATAACTTGGCTATCCAAAAGGAAAAACGGCTGACACGCAAATGAATTGCCTCCCCCCTTCCATTTCGGAAACCAATCACCCACTTTTCATAAAAAGTGGACCATCCTTCTCTTTCATAAAGGAGGAAGGAATCGCAACAGAAAGGTACGTGGAAATACTCTATTGAAAAACAGAAAATATTTACACTCTCTATTTCTCTGTCTAACTTAAGCATCAGAGAGGCGGCCGACACACCACCGCCGGTGTCTTGTTTGTTTTGTAGGTCCTTGCTGCTAGGTTAATGAGTAGACAATCTCGAGACTCCGAGAATCCAAGAGACAATAGGAACAACTCACACATAATTAGTATGATCAAAGCTATCTATATGCTTGAATTATTTCCTTACCCACACATACATTTAAATGGTTATAAGAGATTATAAAAGCTATGGATATAGTGATCAAAGTTTAATAATTGTTCTTCTTATGGCCAACATTTCAAATTGACTAATTATAAATTCATTAAATTTTTTTATGCTTGAATTTTCTAAGGTTTGATATTCAACATTATAATATGATTGAAAAAAAATATATTGTACTCATACATTTTTTACAAAATATTTATTTTCTTCTAGTTTCCATTATTATTTCTTTATTTATTAATTGTAAAAAGTGCAAATGAATCATAAATCTTTCAATCACATGATAAAACAGGTTTATTCCTTTAATTTTAGTACTACTTCGTTACTAGCAGAATAATGGACATATGAATGCATTGTATTCATAACAATTTAGATTATATTTTCGTAAGGTGATCAACCAACGTTTACAATATCTTTCTCAACTCAAGTTAGTTTACAATATCCTTCTCAACTCAAGTTAGGAATAGGAAATAAAACTAAAACCAAATATAAGCTAAGAAAATTGTAACTAAATCTTGGTAATTATAAATATCCTTACATTTAAAAAATCAAGTGAACTTTTCAATAAAGCAACTCAAATGTAGGTAAGTGTTAAAAAAAAATTAGAAAATGAACAAAAAAATTAAGAGAGGAAAAAAAGATTACCTCAATAACCATTCACTTGAGCTCTTTTTTTATATCATTTCTTCTTTTGAGATACAAAAATTCGAAAACCCTAAACAAAATAAGTTCAAATTAATGTGTCATTGCAGAACATGAAAAAACATGGAGTGGGGCCGAATTTATGTTTAATATCTTTTAGATCTTGGTATGGTTATTATGATTGTGAGTATAAATAGTATTTGTGATTTGGGTCAATGCAACCAAAACTCAATGAAAATCTACAATATATCAACATATGATTTAGATAAATAACATACATAAGACTAAGAAATTAAAAATAAATAATGATTAACAACTAACCTTGGGTTGTGGAGCTACTTTAGAGTCAATTTAGAGTCAATTAATCAATCATCAATGAACCTTGCTAATTTTTCAATTTGTGGAGCTACTAATCCAGCCTTAGACACCATCCCTGGATGAACAAATATCATTTTCTCCTATAGTGCATCATCCAAATGTCATACAACCCACCTAATGAAATGTCACCTAATTTAGAATGACTTAAAAAAGAAAAAAAAAATGAAATTTACCTATTTATATTATGAAAGTAACAAAAAGATTTACAACAATATCTTACCAAATATAGAAGCATATACAATTCATATTCAACTCTTTTGCAAAAATTACATCATCCATTTCAGTTGTCAAGAGGAAAGTTTGAAATTTCATCCTAAAGACATTGATTGGAAGGATTAACTTTGGAGTCTTGGGTTTACCCTCGACAATGCTAAAAGCGTTTTAGAAAACACAATTGTATATCTCTAGGATTTTCATGACCGATTTTGTGACACCTCAAAATCCCGGGGTCGTTGACAACCCGTCGACACAGTGGAAGATTAGGTGGATGTCGGGTAACTTGATACTACCATTTAGTCCCACTTTTTCAGGGTTCGAGATTTACTTGTCGGGCGAGTCTCCTTTTATGCGGGGCTCTACCCAAAATACAGCTTGTGCATTTTCAACTGGAAACTGTCCCAATATTATACAAACGACCACCGGGTCCATAAGAGAGTAAAATGGCCACATATGGCCCATTTATCCATACTAAAACATATAAGCACATGACTATAGGACCATAGTCCATAAGAGTTTAAATAAACACCACTCTTATATAAAACATATATCAAAATTAAGAATTCTAATACACGTTTTACAAAATATAAATCAAAGCCACAATCCAACTTTCTTCTCATTTTATCGGCCTCTAGTAGGCGCCATCTCCACGCACATCTCCTGTACGAAAGGGGACCTGACGGGGTAAGCTAACGCCAGTAGAGATAAGTCCTGCAAATTTATTACGCTTAAATGAACATGAATGGTCAAACAAACAAGCACACACCAACCTAGGACATGCAATCTGCCTGAGAATCCTACTTTGTCATGAATGAGACCCGACTCATCATGCCACGAATGTATGATCCTCATCGACTCCCTCAAACATGCATTTTACCATGAATGAAAACCATTTCCAAACATAGGTATTTGTGTTTACCCGTGGACAACCCTCCTATATGAATAGTGGACACCCTCCGATAATCTATTTTGTGGACAACCCTCCAATGTATATCAATTGGGCATATTCCGACGATTGACATTATATGGACAACCCTTTGATGTATATCAATTGGGCATACTCCGACGATTGACATTATATGGACAACCCTCCGAAGTATATCAATTGGGCATACTCCGACAATTGATATTGTGTGGACAACCCTTCGATATTGTAGTGGACATACTCCGATAAATAATATTGTTGGTCAACCCTCTAAAATAACTCTCTCAAGAAACCACCTCATGCACTCACTCCTATTGTTCTAGGGTGCCCCAATGCATGTGAAATGCCATGAGCCATTTCCATTTCCTTAACCCGTGCAACACCATGCAAACCGTGGATCTCCATTAGACTTCGTCCAAAGTACGAGTCCACAACCCATTCACCAAGGAAGATGAATGACAACGACTATCTGCTCGCACCCACACCATGCGTGTCCTGGGTGCACGATACCAGTACAATTGTGCCATTAACTCTAAAAGTCATTGCCTAATGTATAAAGACCTCTACATGGACACCCTATACCGTATACTCCACCGTGTACCATGGACACTCATGTCTAATGCACACAAAAGTCCATACATTCATTAAATGTTAATATACATGCAGTCATACTAACATTTATCACATTCATGCCAACATATCAAACAAGCATGCATTAACATCATTCCGACTACTACTTGACAAGTAATAATCAAATCCCTAGGCTACATCATGGCTCATAATGCCCAATAAACTAGCCTACAACATGCCATTCGTAGCCATGTCACGAAAACCATCCACAAACCCGATATGTTAGAGCACACATATTGACATCAAACATGTTACCTCTTAACCCGAGAAATGGTTATTTCAATCAATCACACAAACACATGTTAACGAATTTCATCAAGTCACTACCTAGGCAAGTAATGACACACCTCATTTCCTAGGCTAATTCATGACATATCATGCACCTAAGATAGCCTACAACACGCCATGTAAATAATCGGCAGCCTGAAACTCCTCGCATCCCCATGACAACAATTAGCACACTTATTGCTACAATTAAATTTATCAGAAAATATGTGGGCACCAAATTCCATTCAAACGCATATGGACAGATTTTAGACTCAAGAGGCTTTCCGTAGAGTCTAAGAACACACGAATCAAAGTTTGGACAAGAAAGTTATGGTTGTCCAAAGTTGGAGACCTCATATTAACAGTAACTTACGCGCACTAACAGGGGCCTACTGTTTTTCATGTTTACCCGGTTATAATGTGATTAGACCTATTCCCAGAATTGCGTTGATTCTATATGGATGGATTCTGAACTCAAGGGATTTCCATGAAGTCCAAGGCACCCAAAGCAGGCTCGGACATGAAAGTTATGGCCATCCGAAGTTAGAGGCCTCGTATGAACAGTGACTGGGCAGCAGCGTGAAACCCACGAAATTGCTTTCTCGGGGCTCCTTTAAAGCTCCCGTACATGCTATTTTTCCTACCCAAACTCATCCCGAAAACAACCCTTTCACTCGAAAACAAACCCATCCCAATTGAGTCCACAATTCATCCATAAACATGGCATAAAACTCGTCCCAAGCTCGGCCCGAAAATCAACTTAACAAAAACAACTCCAAATCAGCAAATACGATTTTTGTGTTAGGAACCTGGTAAATAACCCTTAGGGCCCAACCAAGACAGATAGCATTTTAGATGAAATAAACCCAGAGTAGGAAGGTTCCCTACACTCTTGGGCTAAAGGCAGAGAAACTTTTTGGAGTCAGGAGCCCAGGAACCAGCGCACCTAAACCCAAAGCTCAAATCTTGTGAAAATTCTTGATTTCGATGTCACGCGTTGCCCTCGACAGTACTCGACTTTAAGTCTTGGCAGATAGAAAGCTAGGGCGCGATCAAGTAAATCTTAGAGATAAGGTAGAGCTTCTCTCACTAGATTTTCTTCTCCAAACCGAAATCTTGGGTGGCGCATGTTATGGGGTACCCTTCGCGTAGCCCTAAGTCAGTAGATGAACTTTAAATTTTGGCTCGGCTTGATTCGACCACAGATCTCTGTAGATCGTAGAGAGAAAGTGGAGATTTTCTCTCATTTCTCTCTCTAGCTGCACACCCTCCTCACTCCTTTGTAGGTTCCGAGTCCAAAAAGGCGTTTTTTCTCTTATCTTAAGTTAGGCGTGGGCCCTTAGCTCCCAGCGTCCGCGACCACTCCAGGGTTCATTTATGTCTCGAAACAAGTTATTTCTTTTCAGTTCAATTCATTTTAAATGAGCTTAACTCCAGTTATTTCCTAACTCTCGAGATTTTTAAGAAAATCTCGTTCCTAGAGTTACTAAATACCTAACTTCAAAAATTCATAAAGAATTCCCACTACCTAGGAATTCAGTTAAACTTTGAGTTACGTTTTCTTGGGCAGGACTCAGCCAGGCGTAGTCATAGTTTTTGTCATCTGGCGACTCTAGGAAATTTTCTAGGCTTCCCTGAGCCATTCAGAATTTTATTATTTTTTTTTTAATTTTTTTTTTTACTTTTAGAAAATTTTAAATTTTCCGGGGTTTTACATATTTTCTTTGGGGATGCTTGTATTTTCTTCATTTTATTCTTCCTTTTGCCAACATCCTAAACACGTATAAATAGATGCATGATATTAAGAAAACAAACCAAGATTGTAGGAAAATGTAACTTAACTTGGAAATTTTAGTTATAACACTAATATTCACTTCATCATTTTCATCATCTATCACAAATGTAGCAGGCCACAAAACCTCATATCTAACAGTCTCCCTTATTGTATGAATGTTTTCAACAAGTAGGAATGGAAGAAGTGCATTAGGTTGAAGAGGATAAAGGATGACCACTAATATATCATAATCAACAATGGAAGTTTTAAAATCTTGTAAATAAGTTCCATATGCAACAATGTTCCCTTGAGTTTGAAGAGCCAATTTGCATTTGTAAACTTGTAAAAACATATATTATAATCCTTAATCTTTAATTTTAGTTATTTTATATATTGTTTTTACAAACTTAACCTAGGAAAAACCATATATACCTAAGTTAGTTTAGAAGCTTTTACAATCCCTAGTGATGATGGGTCCTCCGCATGAGCACCATAATGAGCCTTTTCTCGTATTTCTTCATGTTGCAACAATTGTTTCCTTATGTTTGTGCTGCTCACTTCAGAGTGGGGTGTGAGGGGTTCTTTTTTTTTAGCTTTCAAAGCAATAATCTTCTCTTCCAAGGTCCTCACTTTCTCTCTTAACATCTTTTCACACTCCTCTTCTTCAAAAGCTTTTGAGGGTGTTGGTGTGTTGAAGAATTGTTTGGGCTTTATTTTCCCACCCTTTCCCCAACACAAAATGGGGATGCTCCGGTGTACCCCTGATGTAAGTGAGGATATATTTTTTTACCAGCATGTAATCTTCCCTTCCTCGTAACATCCTTCACTAACTCATCCTCCAAAAAATATAAGATGCTTCAAAGAGTCATATAAAATAAGAGAACAAATGAAATTGACTATATATATAAACAAATGGTGACTAAATATATACATATATAGGTTTGACAACTTACAATCTTTTCTGCTACAACCCTTGTAACATCATCATATTCACCTTTCTTCATTCTTGCTAGCTTCCATAAGATGCATCTATTAATAGGTTTCCTAGAACCTATCTTTTGCATCTTTCAAAAAATAAAAAAAAGGTAATCAATAAATTTTAAAAAGGTAAAAGTCCAATTAAATAAAATAAACTAATTCAACTTACCAATTCTTCTTGAAGTCCTACATATCCTTTCTTACTCACTCTGTGAGTATAGATGTTTGCCCTCGCTGCACTTACACTTTTTGATTTAATTTTCAAACTCTTTTTTGACAACCTATTAGCAACTAATTTTCTCCAATCTTCAGATTGAATGGCAATTATATTCAATTCATGGCTGCAAAGGTGCTGGGCTTGTCCTTATAAGGAAGGATATACTCTTTTAGTCAATGTGCACGAATGACCTAAGTGAATCCTTTATGGATGATATGATGTTGTTTTGCTATTCTCATCTAACGAGAATGCATACAATATAAAGAATATCTTATTATTCAACAAGCATGTAAGCTATACACAAAATGCTTGAAAACAATTTTCACCAAGATTATATATACCTTCACACAATCTCATAATTTCTCCTTCAATTCAGCTGGCACTACCCTCCAATCAATATGATATACTGGCACCATGGTTAGTGCTAACACACCCAAGTATGAGATTAGTTGTACATATCCCTCCCACACTCCCTCACCATCATCATTATATTGAATATCAATTTTCACTCCTTCACTTATCTTTTTAGCAATTTCAGGTTTTAAAGTTGGGCCCCTTAACCTTTTCGGTGAAGTAATATTTTTTTTCTTCCCTTTCATCCATCTACATGGCAATAAAAAGAATATGATCAATCTCATAATATGTATCTTACATTCAAAACTAAAGTGGTATTTTAGTAGTTTACCTAACCTTCCATCTCTTCTTGGTGAAACATTTCAAAACATGTATAACTTTTCTTGCAAGTTCCCCCAAATGATTACTTGAATTGAACAATAATAAACATCCAATTGAAAATGTATGTCAACTCAATATAAAGAAGTTAGTTACAAAATGATTCCATTAGTAAGAATTAATTAATGTTGTACAAAATTTCCAATACATGAAAAATCTTAAATCTTGATAGTGAAATATGCACAAAAATAAGAGGAGAATCTATTGTTTAACCTAAACAACAACATATCATCGAGTTTTAAGAAAAAGGCTACTACTTATCTCATTCAAAAATAATAATAAAAACACATTCCACTATTATGGTTTGATTAAATTATATCTATTTTACTCACAATTGTTACTAGGTTCTAGTTAGAATCCAAGCTTCAAGTTGAGATGTGTAACATTCATAAAAAAAAGTTTAAAAGTGTGGGCTGAGGATGCATTGCAAGGTGTTTGATTTTCCTACCATTAAGCACATAAGCATTGATCAATTGTAATGATTCTAGAATACAGGGCTTCACTTATGTAACATTCATGATAAGGTAATGTCACTAATAGTTAACAATCACAAGCCAAATACATAAGTTTTATTAAAGTTAAATTAATTGAAGAACATATTCTCTAATTTGATATTTAGTCAAAATCCATTACTAGATTTACATTAATGAAACTTTATTCCAATTTTCTAAAACTAATGTTATTCAATTACTCCAAAATTGCAACTTGCTTACTTATTTTTTAAAATAATTTTGTTACATATCATAAACAAATTACCTAAAACAAAGGAAGCAACAAAGAAAATGAAAATCAAGTTCTTAATATATTGTTTTGGTAGGAAAAACGAATATTCAACAATCAATTACAAAGGATTCTTACCTTATTGGATGATTACTTACACAAATCAACCTTATGTAGGACAAGTTGTTATTATGTTTACATTTATTTCATTAAATGTTAATTATTGTGAATGTTAAAATCCATGGAAATCTTTAATGAGATTTTCCTTAGTTAATTTAAAATTTCAATCAACTGAAATAAGTGGTAATCGTTTTTATCTTGTCAATCTAAAATTGAATTTACAATACCAACATATAAGCAACATTTATTTATACATATCAATTAGGCTCAAATGAGACTTGAAACTATTCAATAGACATGAAGTATGATACTAGCTCCGCTTATTTAGAATGTCTTAGAAGTGTATAATGTGGAGAAAAAACATGTATTAATAGGAATCAAAATTAAAACGGAACAGTGTGATCATCCACGTTTGTATATAAACTACTCCAAAAATCACAATACACTTAGCAATTACTTAATAGTCACAAAAACACAAGAAAAATAAAGCATGCCTAATATATTTGATCTTCAATCCAAGTCCCCTCACAATCAGTACGCATACAAATTTCATCAGAGTCTTCAACTTCATCAAAAGAGTCAATATTAGGCATCCCATTTGCAAATGGGTTATGCTCCATACAACTGTCAATCATGTTATCATCACCCTCAATGTTGAAGTCCTCCATTTTTGGCCTTGAGAATGTAATGGACCATCTTGGATCAACTTGGTCTTCACATAGAAAGCCTCTTGTTTGGCTTGTTATCAAAATGAAAGGATGCGATTTATGTCATATCTTTATCATATCAACTAATGTAAACCCAGCTTATCAACTTTGTTTTCCATTTTGGCCTTTATCAACTCAATCATACTTAAAAACACAAATATTAAACATGTTATAATCCAAGTCCCATATATCTATGACAACCCCATAAAAACACATGTTACAAAGCACGGGATTCTTATCTTTAGAACTTGTAATTTGCATGGTCGATGCCATAATACTAACACCACTATTTTGGTTGACTCTTGTCTCATCACGATGCTTGATATGGTAACGACAACCATTAATGATATAACCAAGATAAGCAAGAACTTGTTGCCTTGGTGTTACCTTGTGCTGGCTCCTTAATTTTCTCTTCCGATAATACGTACTTTCTTACTATTTCATCTGAAACCTACAAGTTTATTGATGATATGTAAGTTTAATGTAATTTAAATTTGTAACACGGTAAAATTTAAGGGAGTACTATGTGTATTGGAGTTTCAGCCCTACCATTTTCTTAAGCCAATAGCTAAATGTGCTCACATGTTCATCCTCACCACTTCACCCTCTTTGGATTAGCGAGATATTTTGTCTTGAATATTTTCCACTTATCATTCACTATGAAGTAAGCAGACAGAATCATGGTTTCCATAATGTGGTGAAGTAGTGTAACAGCTCCATATAACTCCACATTTGTGACACTGCTGTACTAAGGTTGCATTAAGGTTGTATTTTGTCGAACATAATGATGTGCTTGCTCCACTAATTTATAATCATGAATAGTAATTGCACGACCACCAAGTAAAGGTTTCCCATATTTCCATTCATCTTTCATACTAGAAGGAATCCCAATTGCATCCATGTATATGTATGTGCAAACTCTAAAGCTTCTGGAATGACTACACTTTCCGTGATGCACCTTTTGGCGGGTGCAATTTCAAACATAACCCTTTAGGACTTTTATGTACCTTTCAAATGGGTTCATCCATCTCATATACATCGGTCCACATAATCTAACCTCTCTTACCAAGTGCACTGTTAAATGAAGCATGATGTCAAAGATCGAAGGTGGGAAATACTTCTCGAGCAAGCAAAAAGTGACCACCATGTCTTGTTGACACATCCACCACCTTTCCACAAAGTGCATTAAAGAAAAAACACAATCTTGTAATAGCATATCTAACATGCTTAGGCAACACAGATCTAATTGCTATTGGCAATAGTTTTTGCATAAGTGCATGATAATCATGAGACTTAAGACCGCTAAGCTTTAGCTCTTCCATAGACACAAGGTTTCTAAAGTTTGAACAACAACCTTTAGGAACCTTCAAATCAGCCACAGTTTGCAATACTCTTTTTTTCTCCTTTCTACTTAGAGTATAACATGCAAGGGGAAGATAAGTTCGCTTCAACCCAAATTTAGGTGCTAAGTTTGGTTGTATGCCCATTTCAACAAGATCAAGTCGAGACTTTACTCCATCCATTATTTTACCAGAAACATTAAGCAAAGTTCGATGATGCTCTCACAAACATTCTTTCTCAATATACCACGACATCGAGTTGTGTCGAATATAGAAATATCTCCAATATTCAAGTTCAAAGAATATAGACTTCTTTTTCCAAAAACTTGTAGGATTAACAAAGGATCAACATCGTTTCACCTTCTTCTTTCCCCATGAATTGTGAATCGTATCAACCTTTCTAAATATTTCATCTCCAGTAAGTTCTTTTGGAGGCAACCTAAACTTTTTCACCGTTAAATGCCTTTTTTTGCTTTCTAAATGGATGGTTGCATGGAAGAAATCTTCTATAGCCTGTATATGAGTTCTTATTCCCATGTTTTAGCCAATGTGAAGATGTTTGTTCACCACATATCGGACAAGCATAATATCCCTTAATGGTGCAACCGGATTATTTCCCATATGCAGGGAAATTATTAATTGTCCTTATCAAAATAGCCTTTAATGTGAAGAACTCTTTTTGATGTGCATCATAAGCACCTGCAGCGGCCCCAAATCCGAGTCCACGTTGACTAAAATCGTTGCGAGAATACTGAGTGGATGTCGGGTGACAGGCATCTCTCACCAATCGGGCGAGTCTCCTTTGTGCAGGGGCTCTGCCGGATCTGAACATGTCCTGATATCGATCACACATTTACAAATATGGATAAAAGCGGCCTCTTGGGTATACTACAATATCATCATCATACATCAACATACATCATGTTTTCAAAGTCAAATGTTTACTCTTATACAACATATGTTAAATACTAGAATTCTAATACATGTTCACAAATCATCAAGCCTGACTTGACTTTTCTTCCGCAAGCTTCGGCCTCACAGGAGGAGAGCATTACACTCGTGCGCTCCTGTACTGAAAATATGTTCCCTCGACGGTGAGCTAATGCTGATGGTGGAATCACCTAAATGGGCTACTCTCACCTAAGTGCATATCTTGTGCTCCCGAAATAAACACACATTCAAGAAAATGCATGATCTTTGCTTGAATGTCTGTCTGGCTTCGTACTGCGAGTCCTCGGAAGCTTCCTCACACTTGCCTAAGCCTCATTATGAAACATTGTTTTTAACAAAAATATTTGTTATCATTTGTGGACTACCCTCCGATGCTAAATAGTGGTGTCTCCGTGTTATGTATTTAGTGGACTACCCTCCGATGTATATCGATTGGGGCGGACTAAGACGATTGATATTTTATATGGACTACCCTCCGATGTTTATCAGTTGGGTGGACTCGGGTAGTTGATATTTTATGGACTACCCTCGATAGTATTATTATTTGAAATGACCCTAGAACCATTCTCTCAAGGAATTACCTCATGCACTCATCTATCTGCAAGGTGCCCCAGTGCATATGGAATGCATGATGTCAATTCTATTTCAATTCTATAACACATGAAAATATATAATCATGCATATATTCACATAATTTAAATCACACAATCATGTTATGTAATTCCACATTCCATCACATCAAAAATTAGCTCACATGGGCTAATGATCAAACACGAGCAATTCTACTTGAATTGCCTCGGCCGAACATATTAATTCACAAATTTGTAGGAACACTATTCGAGAATAGTGAAACCTAGGTTACTATTCGAAAATCACCGTCGTCGGTTCACTTTGTGAACACAGATTTCAAACCATTTAGGCCTCACACACATCAACACATGAATTATTGCACAATTCATCACACATTGCACCCAAACGGTCCATACCCATTCCTGTGGTATCCGAAATGGAATGCCATAATTTCTCACACTTTGGTCCCCGAGTTTTGGGACCGATCGGGTGTTCAGTTGGGGGCTCGACCAACCGAAACATCAACATGGCTCTTCGCAGCGTAAAAACCCAAGTAGGGAGAATCCCCTCTCGGAGTTGTGAAACTCCTCAAATCTGGTACCACGTGTAGGCCTCTCCGCGTAGAGCAGTTTTCCTTCTCGTCTGACGAATTCAGACGGTCGGATCTCCCGGTATTTTAGAGAGAAGTCAGATGTTCTCTCTCTAAAACCTCCATCTTTAGCTCACTGTCCTTTTTTTCCCATCTTTTCACATTTTCTCCCCTTTTGAATTTGAGAAGATGAGTACTATTCATTTTTTTTGTCTTATTATCCAACTTAAACAATTCAAAAATGACCATTATGTCCCTCTTTTCCCAGTTTTGACACTCGGCACTATCTCGGCCGTCCATTTTCATCCTTTCTCTACTCATTCCACTTATGGCACATGAGTACGTGTTATATGTGACTTTCGTCGCATCGAAAATGAATTTTATGGCTTTTGAACCGCGATGCCTCGAAGAACGTGTAAATTAGAAGCGTCTCGAATTCAACTAAGTCGACGTGCTTGTGAGATTTGCGAGAGGATTCCAACGGTGCAATCCGGTTTCATCATCACGAAGATCTGAAGAACAAATTTCAAATTTTAACCGAAATTACAATTTCGTAACGAGAGTACGATTTTGCCATTCTTCCGAGGAGTGAATTTCGGGTCTTACTGCGCTTTACCTCCGCAAAGTTTTCAAATCATACACTAAAGGTATCAAGTAATGTAGCACCCCTTTCGGAACCAGAGCCCATTTGGCCAGTGCGAGCGAGAATGGGGTTGCTCTAATGTCACTCAATGCACCTTGATCATTTTATCAAAACAAGTCGTGGCGTTACCAGCACCACTTGGCATAAAATCCTTTTCAAATATGCAAAAGCGTTTTTAAAGGGGTAAGCCCATTTCATTTCATTCATGCAAAAATACAATTACTATAAAGACATATCAAGCCTTTAGAAATGATTTACAAAATAGACATTCAGAGTTGAAATTGTCTTTACAAAATATCAATGTTCAAAAGAGATATAGAATTGAATGCATATGTCGAACATACTTCTCGATTCTTTCTTTATATTTCGACACTCCTCAATCTTCGCTCCGTTCAACTCCAAGACTGCACATAGATAAACTACACGCTAAGCATTTTCATGCTTAGTGGTTCTATACAATTCCATTCTCGATTTCCCATTTTAAATCAAATCATGCGCTTTACTAAAACAAACTTTCGTATCTTTTGGATGATCAATGTCAATACAATATATACTTATTTCATATACAATCATTTATGGTTCATTGATCAAATCCTAAATATACACTTCATATGGCAATAAGTCATTGATAATCAAATCATGCATTTCACAATACTTTTCATTTCACTGCAATTATTATGCTTTCAATTCCAATTTGTCACAATCTCAAATCAATTTAATTCGGTTCTACCCTTAACAAATTTAACCTATGTTTTTTATATACAGGATATCGGAATTACCGACACGATCCCGTTGGGCTGCAAACCGATATACAAATGGTTTTATAACACAGTACGGCCCCGCAAGGTTAGATCGTTATTAAAAATCAATTAGTGAACACTCATCGATATATCCCAATCGCCATCATCGAATGTAGTGACACATCAATACAATCGCTTGCGTGATCGCTTATTTTGACTCCTATTGGTATATCAATCTATCTTTCATAAGAACTAAAAGGTTAACATTCAATTAAGGGCATTCAAATCTTTTATAGCGACATACAGTACAATATGTACATTTGTATAAACGGTTCATTTTCAATACTCATACAATTTTCATTTACAAACATTTCACAATTAATTTCTTCAAATCAATTAAAACAATTCAATATGCTTTTCTTATGCATTTAGAACAAATAGTTCAAATCTTGAAATGAGAATAGGAGAAGATAGAACAAACCAAAATCGTTGCTTTGATTCGATCTTCGGAGTCTCGACTTCAATCGGCACCTCTCAGTGACCCTATTCAAATACAATGACAATCACATATTAGTAGGTTATTCTAGGAGTTTTTGGTTAGGGTTTATGTCTACCCGATACCCCTTCACTTGAAAAATTTTCTGGAGACACATGAGCCATAATTTGCTCATGCTTCCTTCAAGAAAATTTTATCTCTATGAGTCTATTTTTAGTAGGAATTGGAATCATCTCCTTTGGATGATTATAACTTAATCTAAAGCCAAAACAAGAACAGGGATCTTGACAAAAATTTGACAGCATTTCCTTTGAAAACCCAACATTTTCCCTTTTTACAAGCACTCATCAAACCCAGTGAACCAATCCTAAACAATGCAAACCAATCTCAAACTGAACTAAAACCATCCAAGAACACTTTTATACCACATTTGGGGTTTTATTAAACCCAAACACAAGTAGAAAGGGGGTTAGGGTTTAGTTTTTCTTACCATAAATCCCTTTCAATCTTCAATGCCAGAAGCTTTTCTTCTTGACTTGATCTCTTTAAACTCTTGCTTTAATGGGCAGAATCCACAACCTCCTCACTTTGCAGAGCCCTAGCTCTCCCTTGCTCTCCCTCTCAAGCCGTTTTGCTCAAAATGAGCTTCAAGACCCTTTTGGTCGCCGTATCCTAAGGCCTTGTTTGGCCTTCTTTAAAATCTATTTTTGGGTTTAAGTTCTCCTAATTGCTAGCTTGCCTACTATTTGTTTCTATTTGCATTTAAATTCTCATTAATCACACTTAGACATTTCTTCTTTTTAACTTATGACCCTTAGGTCCTTATTTCACAATTTCCAATTTTTTTCCCTTTTTCACTTGGGTTTATTTCCAGGTTCAATTAATTTCTCATCATAACATTTAATATTTGCATTTGGCTTTTAGCCATATAATAATTTAATCAACATTCATTTAACAATTCTTGAAGAATACCAGAATTAAATAAATCTTTACCGAAATATATAATAAAATTATAAAAAAAATTCTAGGGTATTTTTGGGGCGTTACAAGTAAACATCAATATCATTACTAGGTTATCGTGGTCCTGATATTAGCAAAGATAACATCCTAAATTTCCTCTTCCTTGCATAACTTGAGGGGTTGTAAGTTGTGTAAGGACAAGCCCGACAACTATGCTTATTAGTCATAGAGGCGTGAGGATTGATGCCATTCTTGAAATGCTTAAAGTCTTAGAAAATTTCTGATGCGAAACGAGTTAGGGTGCCACATTTGGTTCACTAGTTGCCACGTTGGGGAATCTACCGGGTGTCGAAGTTTACCATTATTTTCTCATCCCCGTGCATGCCATTTTAGGTCTTTAGCTGTTTTGGGATATTGAAACATCCTCTTAAACCTAGGGATGGGTGGGAAATACCACAACACCTTTCCAGGAATCCTCTTAGTGTTTCTCACCCCTACCTTGTGCCTTCCACCTTGACATTCCACAAGTAGGACATGAAGATGCATCATTCAACTCATTCCTGTAAAGTATGCAATCATTTGGGCATGCATGTACCTTTTCGTATTCCATGCCTAATGCCTTCAATGTTTTCTTAGCCTCATACATAGATAAGGGCATCTCATTGTTGATCGGAAGCATATCCCCTAATATTTGGAGTAAATCTGAAAAGCTTTTATCTGACCACCCATATCGTGCCTTCACGTTGTACAATTTAACTAATGCAGAAAGCTTTGTAAATTGTACACAACCAGGATACAAAGGTTTTTCAGCATCTTCAAGCAATTGTTTGAATGACATTACATCAATCATGAACTCATCTCTTGTTGCATGAACCATTTCTATTGTACTAGCAACATCACCACAATCCATCGTATCATTACACTGTGCCATTTCACTTGGTTGTTTACTAGTAGGACCTGCTTCTCCATGCCAATACCATCTATGATAACTATGGTCAATACCATTGAAAAACATATGTTCCCGAATCTTGTTGGGTGTATGATGTATTAAGTTTCCACATGGCATACAGGGACAACGAATGGTACTTTGATTCGGACAATGTTGTAATGCAAAATTAATGAAGTATTCAACTCCTTCCTCGTAGTCCCTTGACCTTCTATCTTTAAACATCCAACTTCAATCCATTCTATAGTTAAATACGATAGATTAAATCACGAAGAATTTTAACATTATAACCAACTTGTTAAGAATAAGGGCTTTTGCCTCATACTTTATATCACTTTTTTGGTTCTACAATAAGTTATTGTTTTAACACTAATTTGAAATTTCAATCTTATTTCATATACCAAAAGAATCCATCATGTAATATACCCATGTTGTCTACAAGTATATAAATGTGGGATGGTTAAATTTAAAATTTGTGTTTTTCAATTCTTGTCATTGTAGTTCATGCCATAAATTATTAATTTAAAAATGCATGTCTCTTATTACTTCATAATGTTCCATTTTATTGAATATATGTAATTCATATGTACTGAACCAAAGTAAAAATGATGTTTCTCTTATAGAATTATGATATTATCTAGTTCATGTACTACCTTATAAATGGAAAATCAAGATATATTAGATTTATCTAAGTCTTTGTTCACTCTCATATCTTCAAAAATAGCTTAATATGTATATTTCCGTAAAATTGTAATAAAATTAATTACCAAAATATTAAATCTAGAAACATGATTAACTATCATTCTATCTTGTTAAACTAAAATCAACTTAGACTACATGTCTTATATTTTCTTTCTAGCATTTCCAACTTTCTAGTTTAGGTGGTGGTTCCTATCTCCTATAGGAATACATAATCCATATTTGTCAACTGCTATTGTGACGCCCCAAATCCCGGGGGTCCGTTGACTACCCGTCAACTCGCGGAATACTCGTGAATGTCGGGTGACCCGACATTTTCACGAAAATCGGTGAGTCTCCTTTATGCAGAGCTCTACCGTCTAGAACTGCATAAACATGTCCCAAGCAGTCCGATATACTTGAGTTTATGATTTTAAAGCGGCCACTTGGGCCCATAAACAATACTCAATATACATACCAACTATAGATCCAACTATATACCCAATAGTTTACAAGAGTTAATATGTTTTACTCTTATACAATACATACATTTAACTTAAAGTTCAGCATGTATACATCAAGGCCTAACCCGGCTTTCTTCACAATCCCTCTAGGTCTCTAGGGCCTTGAGAGCCGTCCCCTCGCCGCTCCATGTAAGCTGTAAAATAATATCCCTCGACAGGGTGAGCTAATGCTCAGTAGTGGAATCGCACTAAGTGGGCTACTCACCACCTAAGTGCAGTGCAATGTTCCAATGAAAACACACATTCAAGCAAATGCATGATCCTACTTGAATGTCTACATGACCAACTCAGATCACGAGTCCTCACCGACTCCTTCATACTCGCCTAAGCCTCGTATGAAAATTATTATTTTGTTTGTTTGTGGACAACCCTCAGATGTGTATATATATATCAATTGGGCCGCTCCGACGATTGATATATTATTTGTTTGTGGACTACCCTCCGATGAATATCAATTGGGCCGCTCCGACGATTGATATTTTAATTTGGACTACCCTCCGATAATTAATATTTTTAGACAACCCTCCGAACCGTTTTCTCTATACTCATCTCATGCACTCACTCCTATAGTCCTATGGTGTTCCAATGCATATTGAATGCATGTATGCCAATTCCAATACAGTCTAATTCACAGGTAAATATATAAACATGCATATATTTACAAAAAATTTAATTCACACAATTATGTCATATGGGTGAATTAATTCATACACATCAAAATTAGCTCACTTGGGCTAATGATCAAACCACGAGCAATTCTGCAGATTACTGACCAACATATATTTTCAAAAATATATTTTTGAGAACATTGTTTGGAATAGTGAAACCACAGATTCATATTTAGAAAATCCTAAATCATCGGTTCACTTAGTGAACCCGGGTTTCACGGCCATTTCCGGCCTCAATCCAATCAATACACGCATCAACACACAAATGCATAATTTTTTTCACCAAAATCAGCCGTGGAGCAGTCACGGGCTGCTCCATTTTGGTTCCAAAAATTATATCAATTCGGTCCCAAGTTTTGGGACAGATCAGACGGCCCCTCACGGCCTCATTCGACTCAAACATTCGTAAAACACTTAAAATGGGAATAAAACTCAAGTAGGGAGAAACCCCTACCTCTCGGAGTTTGTCAAAACTCCACAAATTTGAATGCCGCGTGGCCTCTCAGCGTAAACGAGCTCTCCTTCTTTGTCAGAAAGGCTGTAGACGGTCGGATCGCCCGTATTTTTAGAGAGAAATTACACTCTCTCACTCTAAAACCTTCAAATTCGGCTACTGGACCTTCTTATCTGCAATTCACGTTTTTTTTCCCCTTTTGAATTTGAGGAGATGAATACTATTCACTATCTTGTCCTTTTGTGCCATTTAATCCATTTAATTAATTAATTCCCTTCTTTCTCCAGTTTTGACATTCGGCACTATCTCGGCCATCCATTTTCATCATTTCTCTACTCATAACACTTATGGCACATGAGTACGTGTTATATGTGACTTTATCGTACAATCGTTTCACGGCACTGACGAAGTGATGCCTTGAAAAGCGTCTTGACTCAAACTGTCTCGGAATTTAACGAAATTTTACGTGCTAACTAGATTTTTCGAGATGATTCCAACGGTGAAATCTGTTTCGTCATCCGATATCTAGAGAATAAATTCCGGATTTTTCTAACCGAAATTACAATTTTGTAACCAAAATTACGATTTTGCCCTTTTTCCAGAAATTGGAATTTCTCGGGTCTCACAGCTATTATGTTTCGTTTCACTTTAGAAAAAATTCTGCAGTATTTCACCAAAGTTATCCAAGTACAAAAAATGGGGAAGGCTAATTATTTAGCCTTATCCAAATATGCACATAGAGAACAAAATGAATGATGGTTGAAATTTTTAAAAAATGAACCAAGCATAAGAGAGTAACTTCAAATATATTATGTTTTCCTTATACTGTCCAATCAGACAATTCAAGCATCATTTGAGAAAAAATGAATCTCATTCACATGCTAGACAAATTTAAAAGTTGTCAACTTCAAGCTAGTTCATTTATATAACTATTTTAATCCTTTGCGACTTCAAAGTCTAGCATGTAATAAGAGAATTTTGTCATACAATGATGCTAGAATAGAAAAGTCTAATCTTTCATCATGTACTTAATTATTGAAATGCTACCTAAGTACCCTAAAAACATTAAAATGAAATATATTTAAATCATTTAATATACTTGTTATTTTCCAACTAGAAGAAAAAAAAAATACATTCACTTGAAAACTCATGAGCAGAGAAATTTAATTAGACTTGGCAAGAAAAAAACAAAAGTTAATACTCAAAATCTAAAGTCATCAACTTCACAAGCAAATCCATATGTATGATAATGTAGCCTATTTAAGTTTCTAACATAGGCAATTTTCTTTCACAATACCAGTAACCAAATTAAACATGCATATGTAGCCTAATGGCCATGCTGATGTAATTTAGATGATGCACAAAGGTGGCCATGCAATAATGTTGGATGTCCTTAGCCCCATGCAAAATTAAGGGAAGTTCTGATCTTCTATTGTCTAACTAACTCAATCATCAAGCATGCCTAAAAATAACACATATATAGAAACCTGGTATTTCCATTATTATTTTTCTTTTTCACATATGCCTTAATTATCAATGATTTCTTATTTTTTGATTTCAATTGGAATTTAATCACTTTATTCCAATTTTATTTAAAATAATAATCCACTCTTGTCTTACCTTGACTCTCTCTCTCTCTCTCTCTCTATATCTATATATATATATATATATATATATATATATATATATATATATATATATATATATTTAAAATTTTATATTTTAGAAATATTCTAAGTCTTTTGAAAATTAATAAGATTCAAATGACCTATCATGAGTGTATACTCAAAAAATATTTAAGCTGCGTTTGGATCTAAAAAAAAAAAAATCCCCTTTTCAATTCTATATATTTATAATTTTCTCAATTTATTTTTTGTAACTCTATATCTTAAAAAGTAACTTTGTATTTTATAAAACAATATATTCCAAACTTCTTCAAAAAATAATAATATTATTTTGAACTTTATATTTTTCAAAAACGTATTCTAAGTATTTTTAAAATAATAATTCAAATGACCAAAAAAATACTCAAAAAAAAAAACATTTAAGGTGTGTGCTTGGTTCCCAAAATATACGAGGGCAAAAAAATTAAAAAAAAAATGTCCAAAAAAAAAATTAAAGAGAGATCTAAAATTAACAAATTATTTTTATATATCAATTTAAACATTATTTTTCATGTGTTTGATTATTTTATATAAATATAAAACAATTTAAAAATATATAAATTTATTAATAATTTTCCATCTTGTTTTGATATTTTTCATAATAAAATAAAACATGAATTTTTTTAAAAAAAAAAACCAAACATGTAAAACCCCAACCTGATTGAATGTTATAATAGTAGTTTTTGAACTGATTAGAGGTCAAATTATAGAAACGAGGGTAGCTTAGAATTTAGAACGCTATGGACCTCATTTGGACATGAAGTGGAATTTTGAAAATTGTAACGAATGCCTAAGGAATAGTGATTTTGTATTATATATGGGATGGAGGGGTTTGCGAAAGATTTTTAAGAAATTTCCGTTCTATGACTTTGAGCGATATTTAGAAGAGATTAGGAGATTTAAGTGAATAGTGATTTTCGATTTGAAATTCGGGCGCAGCCCAATTTTCGGAAATTGGGCCGAAGTAAAATGTCCGAATATATCATAGAGTCTAGAAACTAAAGCGGAGTGAAAGCGAATCCGTTTGAATAGTTTCAGGGGCGATCGAGCGTAGTCGGATAATAATGTCGCTATTGTATGGATTCACGATTTAATATTTTAAATCCGATTTCGGTGATTTCGAGCACGGAATCACTTGTGAAGGATTTAATTAAAATATTCATAGTCAATGTGAAGTTTAGGCGACCATAGAGTATTTTGACATTTAATCGGTATAAAAAGCGGTATAAGGTGAGCGAGATAAAATCTGTATAATGGGATATTTTATTGTGAGAGCAATCAAAATCTTCTTAATGGCTAAGTTAAGATTTAAAATATCATGAGAATGGACCAATGAGATTCATGGGCTCAAATGCAATTTTGGCAAAGTGTAAGTTAAATAGCTAAATTCAAGGGACCAAATGGTAATTAAAGGAAAGAATTAAAAAATATTAAAATGGAAAGACAAACAAAAAGTCTCATTTTGGTCTCTCAAAAGTTAGAACCCGTGGGAGAGAAAGGAGAAAGGGAGAAAAGGAGAAAAGGAAAGAGAGAGAAAGGGAAGAAAATTGTGGAGCTTGAGTGGGAGATGTGATTTTTCTTCTCCTTCCAAGCTTTCCAAGTGCTCTCTAATGAGTGGTAGCAGGGAGAGGCCAAAACCAAGAACAAGTAAGTTTTTTAATGGTGGAAGAAGTTAGGGTTTTATGTTTTTCATGTCTAATGTCTTGAATTTTAAGTATGGATGTTAAATTGGTAGTATTTAAGATTGAATGATATGATTTTGATATCAAATAGAAGGAAATGGATTAGGTTAGGCTTTGAAAAAATAAAGTGAGTGAATTGTTAGGGTTTGTTTTTCATATCTAATGTCTTGACTTTTAAGTATGGATGTTAAGTGGTGGTATTTAGGTTGAATGATCTTGATTTTGATGTCGATTGAGAAATGGATTAGGTTAGGTTTGAAAAGAAAGTGAGGAATTGTTGGAATTGATAGTGAATTTTGTGTGATATGTTGAAATGGTATAAGGCATTAGATTGGAGTGTTTGAAACTGAAAAAAAGTGGAAGAGAAGCAACGTGCGGTCATTTTACGCGTGAGTCTCGGTCTGAGGAAATGCTCTGTTTTTATTTGACCATTTGTCGTATTTTGACCATAACTTGCTCATTTCTGATCTGTTTTATTGATTCAAGTTGCTGGTTAAAATAGACTTCAAGAAAGGAAAATCAAACCTATAGAAATAGAGCATCGTCAAATTCTGATTAAAGTGACTCAAAATTTACTCAAAGTAGGATATTAATGTAAGCCAACATTTGGTTCTCGATGCAGGAATGCTCTGTTTTCTGTTTTGACCATTTTTCGTATTTTGACCATAACGCTCATTTCTGATCCGATTTGAGTGATTCAAGTTTGCTGGTTAAAATAGTATCTAGGAACAAATTTATCTGAAGGAAGTTCCAAGAAAATTGTAATCCCAAAGTGCCCAGAAAATTTGTCAAAGTGGGTATGTGCGGTGCAATTGCAAATTAGTCATCTAGATGTAAAATACAATAGCTTGTGTTATGTGGTTGAGGGCTTTAGAGAAGGAATTTTAAATTGAAAATTTAAAGAGATGTCATTGGATATATAAAGGACTGATCCGGAGAGTTTCATCAATTTTGAAGACCGTTTGAATAATGTTTAGTCATAAAGTATATAGAGTATTGTTGGAAAAGGTTGGCCAAAATGAGTGTAGGTTTTTTAGTGCTTAAAATGGTATTTGTTCATTTGGATTTAAATGAATGTGGTGGATTAAAATGGAAGTTATGATTAATGTATAGTTGTGGTTTTTCTTGAAAAATGTGAAAAGGACTATCGGTTGAAGCTTGGGGAATTCGACGGGAAACAAGCGGGATTGAGCGATTATTTGTGAGTGAAAATGATATTTTGAAAATTGAGTTTTTAAAAGTGAATGGTTTTTAATGTTAAATTGAAAGTTTAATGGGAAATATTTGTATAAATGTTAAGGCATTTGGAAATGTTTTTATCTTGCATCAATATATATTTATACTTATTATATATGTATGCATATGTTAAGAGTATTATGAAAGAGTTTTAAAATGTGTAAAGAATGCATATGTATATTTGCATATATATATATATGAGTTTTCATGATAAAGTAAAGTTTAAATGGATTTATAAATGTATTTTGATAAATGTTTGCGATGGTTACCCTAACCCCATATATTTGTGCCAATTGATATAGGCAGGGGTACCTTAAGGCGTGTAGGATTTAGAGGGAGTAAAGTTATAGGTTACTAGCGAGGAGAGGAATTGGGTGTCTAGAGTAATATCCTTGCATTGATAAGGTGCTATGATTGGAACCACCCTATGCAAGTAGGTTTCTCCCTTATTTTATTAGTGGTTATGATTTGAGAATGTGTATCCCTCAGTCGATTACCGAGGAGCTTGATTCGTGTGTTTATTCCCCTGGGTTCCATCAGAAAGAAAGAAAGAAAGAAAGAAAGAAAGAAAGAAAGAAAGTTTGAGGCATAAATGTTTAAGCATAAATTGATTTTAAGTGTATAAGTATTTATTACTTTGATATATACTGAAAATGTTATTTAAATGAAAATGTACAATCACTGGGCTCTTTTAGCTCATTCTTTTCCATATGCTTCCAAAAATATTTTCGGGATGCGAGGCAGTCTTGTAGGTGAAGTATCCTCTGTGATGGAGTCGAGCCATCGAGAGACGACCTTATATGGCGCATTGTATAAATAGTTGCATATTTTATATGTCGAATAATTTGTCATGTATATATGCATATATGGATATATTTTGAAAATGAACTACTTAGAGCGAGTCGGTTTAAGTCAGGCTCCAGAAGCCCAAATTTTTTGATAAAAATGTGCATGGAATTGAGAAGAAGTTTAAATGTTTTGATGATTGGAAATGAATAAATGTATATGGTATATATTGTGTTGATTGAGTTGTGGACAGGAGTCCTAAAGCGGAGGTTGAAAATTGGAAGATTAGAAGTGTTTTAAAATGTTTATCGGGTTTGTAAATTTGGGAAAGTCCGAAAAACAAAAGGAAGCTTTGGCAGTTTACGAAAAATCTAAGGGTTTGAAAAAAGAAGAAAGAAAAAAATTTACCACTTCGGCTGCATTATTTTCTAAAGATATGTAAAGGATTGTAAAAGGGTTCGCTCATTGGATTTTATTTGATTGTTTTGAGAAAAGTTTCTATATCCATTATAGTGTGGGGAGGTCCCCTCGGGTTCGTGAGTTAATCGGGTCGGGATCCTTCCAACGTGGTATCGAGTCACGGTTTTGAAAATGTTATAAAGATTTGAAAATTTTATGTTCATATGATTGTTTTAATGTTTTATTTTAAAATTGCATAAATTATTTATGTGATTTAAAATCATATATGCATTACATGACATATTAAATTTTTTAATTCACAGAAAGTGCGTCGTCGAGGCCGACCCGCCACCAGGAGAGCTCCTGGGCATTAGTACCACCATCCGAAATACCGAGGTTTCATATATGGGAAAGAATACTAGACCTTTTGAGTTGGAAGGTCTTGGCGAAAAGGAGTCTTGGAATTTATTTTCAAATATCACATTTGGAGGACAGGAGAATAGTGTGAGTGAAAAGATTATAAATGTTGGAAAAGAAATTATAGGCATGTGTGAAGAGAGTCCCACTCATCATCGACACCTTGGAGGAATATTAATGTAATGTAATCAGACTCATCCAAATGAGAATTATTAAATCGAATGAAAATCTGTTACTACTTCAACATGGAAATGATAATGTTCTACGGGTTCAAACAAGGGTGAGCAATTAGAGGACATGGGAGATTGATATTTCGAGGAATCGGTGTCAAGATGATTGTTGAAAAAAGTTGAAAGAAAGGCAGTTCTAATGATCGATTAACATATAAAATGCATGATCTTATACATAATCTTGCATAATCAATTGTAGGATATGAGTCCTTATTCGAGAAATGCCACAAGTCATGTATCAAGAGAAGTTAGTCATGTATCATTGCTTGAAAAGTTGAATCCAATGATAAAAAGATAAAATGGAAAAACCAAAGGTCCCTTATCATGGCTTGAAGAGGTTTGTTGTAGGTTTAGTCAATTTGGACCCGCAGTAAGCGTCGATGACCCACACCTGATCTGGCCAGGGTAGTAGGCGCGATTAGGGATGAGAGGGCGTGGGTTTGAAATCCCAGGGCTACGCACGATCAAAGGACAAGCTTGAAGTGGGTGCGTGGGTTCGAGGGGAGGTTCAGTAAAAGCAATTAGGGTTTCACATGGATTATTTATCTAAACCTTAAATTGAGTTATATTAAGGCTTTAGCTATTAAATTGACATGATTCTAGGTTGATTTTGCTAAGAATTGAAAAGAAAGAATGAGATTATAAGGATTGTCAATTTAGGTCAACCTTGGATGTTAATGGAAGTGATGTTGTTTGATTGGTTTTAATTGATTTAATGACATTACTTGAAATGCTTGAAGGAATTAATGGAATTAAAAGTTGAATAGAAAATGAGATGAGAGGGTTAAGGCCAAGAAAGGGTTTAGTGGAAATGCATTGGTTTGATTTAGTTTAAGTAATCCAATGACATTGGATGAATTATCAAATATAATTTGTTGAAAGAAAATGGAAGAAATTGAAGAAATAATTATGAATGTGTGACATGTAGGATTTGACCACCTTAGGAGAAGTATGGAAAAGTTGAGTTTCCATTGATTTTAATCAATTGGAAGTGATTACATGCCTAATGGAATGTGTTAGAATTAATGTTTTAAGAAGAAGAATTGATTAAGATATAAATGTAATTTTGCTAAGGTGAAGGGCATTATGGGTTTTTCACTTTAAGGATGCTAATGGCTTGATTTAAGGCTTGCAAAGATGTTGTCATGAGCCTTGATTTAATTGGAAGTGAATTGGATAAGTTGAGGCGCATGATGAGGATGTTCCCGAAACTGACGTGAGAACAGTACGGGCATTTTGAGGTTTCCTAATCATGTAAATTTTGGACTTGAATGCCCGGCGCTTTATGGATCTCATGAGCGGGGATTTCAGGCGCCCACTTAGATCAGTTTGTTATCGTGTTTATTGACGATATCTTGATCTATTCGACCGATGGAGAAGAACATGCGAGCATAAGGATAGTGCGCAAACATTGCGGGAACATCGGTTATATGCTAAACTATTAAGTGTCAGTTTTGGCTCAAAGTGTCGCCTTTTAGGACACATGAACTACGCAAGGGGATCTCAGTGGATCCACGGAAGGTCGAGCTATCTTGAGTGCAGAGCCTCCTACGGTGTTACGAGATAAGAGGAGTTTTATGGGTTTAGCGAGTATTGCAGTAAGTTCTTTAACGGATGTTCTAAGATAGCCGCACCTTTGACTAGGCGGCAAAGAAAGAGGAACGTTTTTATGGTCGAGGCTTGTCGTTAGGTTTCGATGAGCGAGAGATTGACCTCAGTTCCGGTGCCACACTTCCATCGCGGGCGGGATGGCTTTGCGGTGTATTGTGATACCTCTAAGCGGAGTGCAGGTTGTGTATTAATGCGAGAATGACAAGGTGATTGCATATGCTTCTATCACGATTGAAGAAGCATGAGCAGTGTTATCCTACACACGACAGGCTAGCGGTAAGTGATATTTGCCTTGCGGATATGGAGGCATTGCCCATGGAGTGCCACAGCTAGGATTTTACGGATCATAAGAGCTTGTAGTATCTGTTTACTCGAGAAGGAATGGAACATGAGACGGAGGATGGATTGGTTGATCCAAGGATTATGGATGTACCATTGAATATCATCCTGGAAGGCGAGAGCGTGGTAGCGGATGCTCTTAATTGGGGGCCGCAGGTTCCACTATCGCGCGAAGTGGTTCATCTTCTGACTCATGATTGAGGTCCTTGGGGGTGAGGCTTTGGACCGAAGCGGTCGGGGCGGTAGTACATTTCATGTACGTCACAGCCAGTGGGTGGATTAGGAAGCAGTTCGGATCCACGGATAGTAAAGTTGAGAGGTGAAGTAGAGTGCAGACCTTGAGGGGTTTGTCATTGAGAGAGGATGGTCTGTGGTCATGGGGCAGAGGTTATGTGTACGGATGTAAGGTGATGTGAGGGAGAGAGATTATGGAGGAAGCCCGTTTCCTCGCTTATGCCTATACATCCAGGAAGTACAAGATGTATCATACCACCAAGGAACACTAATGGAGTTCGCATATAATAACAGTTATCCTGCCAGTATTGGTATGGCTCCTTATGAGGCTCTTTATGGACGGATATGTCGAACTCCAGTATGTTGGGATGAGGTAGGTGAAAGGAAATTATGTAGGTCCGGAAAATTGTCCAAGTGACTTGTGATAAGGTCAAGGTTAGAAGGGATAGGCGAAAGGCTACAAGGCCAAATGAAAGTTATGTGAATAATCATTGTAGGGACCTAGTGTTCGAGGTGGGGATATGGTATTTTGAGGTTTCCCATGGAAGCGTACTAAGATTTGGGAAGCGTGGAAAGGCGAGTCCACGGTATATTGGACCATCTGAATTGTTAGAAAAGTTGGGAGGTGGCATATCGATTGGGTTGCCATTTGACTGTTCGCATTCATGATGTTTTCCATGTTTCTATGCTCCATAAGTATATACGGACCTTCACATGTATTGATAGAGCAACCCCGGTGGAAATATAGGAGAATTTGACCTCTGAAGAGGAACGGTCACGAGATCCTCGAGCGTGAGAGCAAGTCTGCATAACAAGATTATTTATTTCTTCAGAGGGTATTGTGGAGGAGTCATACAGTGAAGCTACATGGGAGCTTGAGGAGCAGATGAAGGCATTATTCCCATCTCTCTTTGATGCGAGGAGCGAATGTTTTAATTTCGAGGACGAAATTTTTATAAGGGGTGATTGTAAAACTAACTTTGATTGAATGTTATAATAGTGGTTTTGAGTGATTAGAGGTCAATTATAGAAACGGTAGCTTAGAATTTAGAAACGCTCTGGACCTCATTTGGACATGAAGTGGAATTACCCCGAGAAAATTGTAACGAATACTTACTAAGGAATAGTGATTTTCTTATTATGTCAGGATGGAGGGGTTTGCAAAGATTTTTAAAATTTCGGTTCCTATGACTTTGAACTGATATTTAGAAGAGATTAGGAGATTTAAGTGAATAGTGATTTCGGATTTGAAATTCGAGCACAACGCTGAAATTTTCGGAAATTAAGTAGAAAATACGAAAATGTCAGGAATATGTCATAGAGTGAAACTAAAGCAGTGAAGCGGTCGCTTTGAATCGTTTCCGAGCGTCCAGACGTAATTCGGATAATAATAAGCTATTAGAATATTTAAATGGTCAGTAATGAGTTTAGATGACCATAGAATATTTTGACATTTAATCGGTATAAGGGTATAAAGGTGGGCGAGGATAAAATCTAGCATAATGGGATATTTTATTGTGAGAAATCCGTAGAAATCTTCTTGTGGATAAGTTAAGATTTGAAACTATCGTGAGAATGGACCCAGTAAGTTAAATGGGCTCAAATGCAATTTGGCAAAGTGTAAGTTAAATATAGCTAAATTCAAAAGGGACCCAGAAATGGTAATTAAAGGAAAGATTAAAATATTAAAATGGGAAGACAAACAAAAGTCTCATTTGGTCTCTCGAAGTTAGGGGAACGTAGGAGAGAAAAGGAGAAGGGAGAAAATGAGAGAAAAGAAAGGAAAGAAGAGAGAGAAAGGGGAAGAAAGAATTGTGGAAGCAAGGTGGGAGATGTGATTTTTAACCATAACGAAACTAAAGTCTTTACAAGTGGTAGCAAGGAGAGGAGCCAAAGGAAACCAAGAACAAGTAATAAGTTTTTTAATGGTGGGAAAGTTAGGGTTTGATGTTTTTCATGCCTAATGTCTTGAATTTTCTGGTATGGATGTTAAATTGGTGGTATTTAAGATTGAATGATATGATTTTGATATCAAATGAGAAAGAAATGGATTAGGTTAGGCTTTGAAAAAATGAAGTGAGTAAGATTGTTAGGGTTTGATGTTTTTCATATCTAATGTCTTGACTTTTACGGTATGGATGTTAAATTGGTGGTATTTAAGGTTGAATGATGTGATTTTGATATCGATTGAGAAGAAATGGATTAGGTTAGGTTTGAAAAAGAAAGTGAGGTGTTAGGAATTGATAGTGAATTTTGTGTGATATGTTGAAATGGAGTATAAGGCATTAGATTGGAGTGTTTAAGTGAAAGAAAAGTGGAAGAAAGCACGTGGTCATTTAAGTGACAGTCTCGGTACGGGAAATGCTGCATTTTCTGTTTCGACCATTTTTCGTATTTTAATGTGCTTTGCTCATTTCTAATCGATTTTGATTCAAGTTGCTGGTTAAAATAGACTTCAAGGAAAATCAAACCTATAGAAATAGGCATCGTCAAATTCTAATTATAAGTGGCACAAAAATTTATAAGGAAATGAGGGCCGTGGCCAGTAAGCCCCCTTTATTTGGTTCTCGGTACAGGAAATGCTCTGTTTTCCTGTTTTGACCATTTGTCGTATTTTGACCATAACTTGCTCATTTCTGATCCGATTTGAGTGATTCAAGTTGCTGGTTAAAATAGACTTCTAAGGGAAAAATTTATCTGAAGGAAGTTTAAGAAAATTGTAATCCCAAAGTGCCCAGAAAATTTGTCAAAGTGGAGCTATGTGCAGATTCTGTTCTGCCAAATTGAGTCATCTAGATGTAAGCCACAATAACTTGTGTTATGTGGTTGAGGGCTTTAGAGAAGGAATTTTAAATTGAAAATTTAAAGAGATGTCATTGGATATATAAAGGACTGATCCGGAGAGTTTCATCAATTTTGAAGACCGTTTGAATAATTTTTGAGTCATAAAGTATATAGAGTATTGTTGGAAAAAGGTTGGCCAAAATGAGTGGGTTTTTAGTGCTTAAGAGTAATTTGTTCATTTGGATTTAAATGAATGTGTATGGTGGATTAAAATGGAAGTTATGATTAATGTATGTTGGTTTTCTTGAAAAAATGTGAAAGGATATCAGACGGAAAGCAGGAATTCGACGGGAATGACGGGATTGAGCCGGTGGTTTGTGAGTGAAAATGATATTTTGAAAATTGAGTTTTAAAAGTGAATGGTTTTAATGTTAAATTGAAAGTTTAATGGAAATATTTATGTAAATGTTAAGGCATTTGGAAATGTTTATCTTGCATCAATATATATTTATACTAAATTATAATGTATGCATATATTGGAAGTATTATGAAAGTTTAAAAATATGTAAAGAATGCATATGTATATTTGCATATATATATATATATATATATATATATATATATATATATATATATATATATATATATATATATATATATGATTTCACTGATAAAGTAAAGGATTTAAATGGATTTATAAATGTATTTTGATAAAGTATTTGCGATGGTTACCCCCTAACCCTATATGAGCTGTTATGATTGATATCGTAGAAATTTACCTTAGCGTGTAAGGAAAAAAGAAAAGGATTTAGGGAGTAAAGTTATAGGTTACTAAGCGGGGGAGGGAATTAGGTGTCTAAGTAATATCCTTAAGCATTGATAAGGTGCTATAGTGGAACCACTATGCAAGCGTGAGTTTCTCATGACGTAGTGGTTATATGGCCCCGGAATGTAGGCTTGTCCCTCACCCAGTCGGTACCGAAAACAGTTTGGTGTGTTTATTCCCCTGGGTTCCATCAGAAAGAAAGAAAGAAAGAAAGAAAGAAAGAAAGAAAGTTTGAGGCATAAATGTTTGAGACATAAATGTTTAAGGCATAAATGGATTTTAAGTGTATAAGTATTTATTATAAAGAAAGAAAGAAAGTTTGAGGCATAAATGTTTAAGGCATAAATTGATTTTAAGTGTATAAGTATTTATTACTTTGATATATACTGAAAATGTTATTTAAATGAAAATGTACACTCACTGGGCTCTTTTAGTTCATTCTTTTCCATATGTTTCCAAAAATATTTTCAGGATCCCGAGACGGGTGCGCGGTAGAAATATCCTCTGTGCGATGAGTCGAGTCATCGAGGAGACGGCATGTGAAATGCATTACCTCAATAGTTGCATATTTTATATGTCGAATAATTTGTCATGTATATATGCATATATGGATATATTTTGAAAATGAACTACTTAGGCGGTCGGTTTAAGTCCGGCTCAAGCCCAAATTTTTTTGATAAAAATGTGCATGGAATTGAAGAAGTTTTAAATGTTTTGATGATTGAAATGAATAAATGTATATGGTATATATTGTGTTGATTGAGTTGTGGACAAGGAGTCCTAAAACGGAGGTTGAAAATTGGAAGATTAGAAGAAGTGTTTTAAATGCTTTATCGGGTTTGTAAATTTGGGAAAGTCAGCAAAAGGAAACTTTGGCCAATTTTTAAAAAAATCTAGGGTTTGAAAAAAGAAAAGAAAGAAAGAAAAAAAATTTACCACTTCGCTTCCGCATTATTTTCTAAAGATATGTAAAGGATTGTAAAGGGGTTCGCTCCATGGATTTTATTTGATTGTTTTGAGGAAAAGTTTCTATATCCATTGGAGTGCCGGGAGGTCCCCTCGGGTTCATGAGGTTAATCCGGGTCGGGATCCTTCAAAACATGCCATTAGTGTGACTTGGTCAGAGACCCCATTGTGTGAACCTTGTGAGACACCAGACTAGGCCAAAGCCGCCAACCCCACTCCCAAACATTTCACTCTCCACGCAAAAAAAGACTTCCCATTCCAGGCCTTGCAGCCATCTCTCCCACCATGGGGGATGGAGAATATAGAGGTTGCCATGGGGAAGACGCTTAGCGTCTATCTTGCCATGAATTGGGAGACGGTTTGAACTTTGAAGTCCCATGATTACAGCTCTTAAGTTGAAGAAAAGGAGGCTGCCACGGGGAAGACTCTCTGTCTTGCCAGGAATTGGGTGACAGTTTCGAGTCCATTCATTACAGCTCTTGAGCTAAAGAATATGGAAGTTTTGCCATGGGAAACACCAGGCGTACGTCTTCTGCTTAGGGAATGGGAGAACGGTTTCGAGATGCTTCCCTACGTTTACAACTCTTTTCGTTTGGAGAAAATGGAGGATTCTGAGAATATACAATCCAGCATGCAGAAAATGAGGCTATTCATGTTAGGGAGTATATGAAAACCATACCTGCAATCTACTCAGCTCCTCTCATTTCTTATAAAATCCAGCCACTATCTTCTTCCTCCTAAAAATTAGCAGAACGTCATTTTCTCCTTCTCTTGTTCTCTCACAAAAACATTATCAAATTTGTCAAAACCACCCTACCCCATTTCCTCTCTTAATTTTGTTCCTCTTTTTCTTTTCCCTCCACTTCCTTTTGGTCCCCCCTTAGTTACCTGTGGTTGGCTCCCCCTATGTGTCTCCGCAAAGAGGTGACGTCAAAATCACTACAAAAGAAAAAGCCAAATAGCTAGGGAAATTTCCCTAGCTATTTGAAAGAGCCCCTAAATATGAAATAGAATAGCAATGGTTGACGAAATAATCACTGCTTCAAAGTGCGCCGCGAAAAATTAACGAGAAAATTTTTTCTCTAAGCTATTTTTAACGACGGAAATCCCTAGTTAATTATATATTTCCTTTACTTGTTTTGGTCAGAAGTGAGGAGAGATGAATTAATATTTTCGATTGAATAGGCTACGAGAAAATGCACTCTTCACAAAATTAGCTAGGAAAATTCACGTCCTGTATTTTTGTATAATTTTAGAAAAATATTCTTGAATTTTCACTAGGCCCAATTTAGGCTAGGGACAGTTCGTCATTATCTTTGTCACATTTTTAAAAGAAATAGGCTGCGGAATTGTGCTAGCTAATTTAGTAGAACGATTAAGTCACTATTCTTGTTGAATTTTGAAGAAATGGGCTGATTGTCGCTTAAGCCCAAAATTAGGTAGGGACTGATTCGTCGGCTATGCTGTCGAATTTGAAATAGCAGCGGAATTGTCACAGCTAAATTAAATTTAGGGACAATTCAAATCACTATTCATTCAATTGTAAGAAAATAACTACAACAATAGCTAGGGATCATTCCATAACTATTTTCACTTTTTTCATTTTTTTTTTAAATTAGAATACTTTTAAATTTTTATATTAATAATGAATAAAAACATATACTAAAAGCAATTTTTTTAATTAACCATAAGTCAAGTAATTAAAGTGTCGATACAATAGTGTCGATAGTAAAAATAAGAAATAAAAACATAGGTCTCTAATCATCTAAACCCTAAATCATCATCCCTCATCATTAGGTAATTGGTCTTGTGGTAGAATTTGTCGTGGTGGGTGCTCTCTTTGGAACTCAATGTTCCATACAGCCATCAAGTAGCTAAGCGTATTTGCGTATTGGTCGTATGTTGTTGCGTTGCGATTCTTCATTTCTTTCATCTCATTATTAAAGCTACTTTCGTTTCTTGCATTTTAAATGCGGCCCAGAAAATTAATGCGTTGATCCTTGAATGTGTGCGTTCGTTTGTTTGAAGTACTCGTGCCTTGTTTGCCTCATCCCTTTCGCTGTATTTGTGATAGGAGCTAAACACGTTGCTAGAACAAAGCCCTCCCTTCGGCGGAGTAATCGTACACTATTAACTCTTCGACCTCCTATGGTCTCCAAATAAATAGGATCGTAGTCGATTGGTTGAAGATCCATAGAACCCTCAAGCGAGTGAGAAGCGGCGCCACACGTTCCTCCACGAGGTCTGATAAAATGAAAATAAATTCACAGTGCTAAGATATAAATAAATTAAAAATATTCTAATATTTTTCATACCACATAACTTTCAACATTCTGCCAGTAGTCAAATAGTTTATTAATATAAGAGATACTTACAGCAATCATCTGAGACTTGTTATCAACAAACTGGCCATCTACTTTCTTCACATGCATCTTCACGAAGATCGTAAAGTGGAATCTACGGCAATTCTCTGGCCTAAAGTATGAATTTATTAAGTCAAAAATAACATAATATTTACAAATTAGAGGAATACATTATTTAAAATTTGTAAGGCTTAATAACTAATAAAAATGTGTTATCTAAAATTTTAAGTCATATTTTAAAAAAAAATGACAAGGAAAGAAAATTTTACATGGCTTGCAACCTGTGGTCTTTCAGGTTCCTATCTCTGGGTCCCATGCACTTAGAAAAATTGAAGGGGAATACACAGAATCCTCCTCTAGGAATCACTAGACTTCAGAGAATCAACTTCTTGTAGTAGAAACGGAAAGATAATTTTCCTAAAATCCTTGTCTTATTGGAAAAGAGAATCTTTTTTTATTTTAATGGCAAGAATGTAGGTATTGCATACCTTTTCGCTACCTCAAATGGCTATTTTGCATCTCTTTTCAATAGAATTTGATACTTAACTAAATATATATTTCTTCCCCTATCCCTTCAAGTTTTGCTCATAAAATTATTGCTAAACCAAGGCCATCCCATTTTTAAGCATTATTTATGATTTATAAATTAAATACATAATAAGTTTGAAATCATAGTAAATTGAACTGTTAAACAAATTCAATTTATCAAAAAATCGCAGCCCCACACATGTTGGATTAGGCTTTCACCATCACATCCAAAAACCAATTGGTATCACTAATAAGGGGACAAAACACATTATGGTATTCGACCTCACACTCCACAGGTTTGATCTAAAAGTCATCAATTAAGAGACCCATCCCTAGGCTTAAGAGTGGCATTGTTGTACTCTAATAATCCCTCTGCCAATATGACTATCTCATGAGTCAAACTCATGACCTTTGGTTCCTACACAACACCATGTGGGATCAAGCTTCAACCATCTCATCTAAAAACCGAAAACCAATTCATGCTCAATGAAAGTATGGTATACCTTTGGTAGCATTTGACAACTGATAAAGGTGTGATATTCATATTAAACCCAAATCCTATAAGCTTGAGCTTTTAGGAGAATAGGTCGTTTGACATGGATGGTATGAGAACTGGTTTAGCGAAGAGTCACGAGTTGGCAAACATTTGCTGATTTATTACTATTTGTTGATTTGAAAAGTCGATGGAGGCTGTTGGTTTATTTGAGCTCTTCACGTGCAGTATGGGTACGCATGTGAGAGGGGTGTTAAGGGCATGATATTTCATATTAAACTTTAGGAGAGTTGGTCGTTTGACAACAACAAACCTCTCAAGCCTATTCTAAATGTCATTGTTTGAGTGAAGTCATCCCTAGACTAAAAAAGGGCATTGTTGCAACCCAACAACAACATATACATACATAGAAAAACAATAAGAAAGAACCATTATAAGACAGTGAACAAGTTGAAATGCAATCAAAGCAAATTAAAACAAAATCGAGAAAGAAGCTGAAGGCAAGCATGAAAAATAAATAAAAATAATAAAACGAGAGGAAGAATAGACATGTTTTTTAGAAAGAGAGAGACTCACGTGGATCCATATAGAGCAGCTTTTGAACTTTCGTGATTTGGAGACAAATTGATTGTCCTCGATAAAATTGTCAAAGAGTGATCCAGTAAACCCATTAGGATCAACTACTTGATCTCCATGTAAGAGCAAGAAAAATTCAATTTTTCTAAAAATGGTAAAGCGGTAATTTAGGTTGAAAACGAGAAATTCTTTCTAGATCTCGGATGGCGAACGGTGTGTGGGTTAAATTCGATACCGTGAAATCTAGTGACCCAAAAGTTTCGTCGGGTCCCAAGACAAGCGAGAATGTTTTACGTTACGGGTGATAAGCGTCGATGACCCCCGGGGATGAGATTTTCTGAAAATCTAGAGGAGTGGGAAATGAAGCAGGTTAAGTTCATTTAAAATGAGTAGGCTGAAAAGAAATAAATTTTTAGGGACAAAACGGACCCGAATAAAAACGTATAGTATAAATATCAAATAATAATATAATAATAAGAATAATAATAAAAAAACGAAAAATAAAAAAAATAATAAAAGTCAAAAAGCAGGACTGCAGGAGGCCATTTTTCGTGGGGAGAGAGAGAGCATGGGTGAGAGGATATTTTTTTTATATTTTCTTCTGCTAATTTTAACTTTGCGGATACGAAAATCGGATGTAGGTTTGTCGGGGTGAAGCGAAGTTGATGCATGCAATGAGAGCTACGTGTGGACACCAAAGTTAGGTTCCGATGGCTTCCAGTAGGGTGGGGTTTTATCTCGCGAGATTCTGTTTGTTTAAGTGTTTTGTAATGTTCGGTTGGTTTGAGGCCTTGAGCGGCCGTTTGATCGATCCCGAAACTTGGGACCGGGTGTTAAATTTTTGGAGAATTTTTTGGAGCCCATTTGAATGAGTCCATGACTACGTATGGGTTGTTTAGGGTGTTTGTTTCGCAATTTATTAAATATTTTTTTTTTGAAATGAATGGGCTTTGAGTTATTAATGGAATTAATGAGTTAATGCATAAGCTTGATGTGTTAACATGATGTCTGAATTATATGGAATATAATTGTGTGTATAAACTGGAATGGGTTATTCTCAATTATATGGAATATAATTGTGTGTATGGCGAGTGAAGATGAGATTGTAGATTGCTTTCCAATGAAATTTAATTTGGAGTGTTTGATGAATATTGAATAGCTCAAGTGAGCTAGTTTGGGTGATGGTTGATCCATGTTAAATCACATGTGGTGTGAATGTAATTTGTAAATATATGCATAATTGATATTGTAAGGCCCGAGAAATTCCAATTTTTGAAAAAAGGGCAAAATCGTAATTTCGGTTAAAAATCCAAAATTTATTCTCTGGATCTCGGGATGTGAAAGCAGTTTAGTGAATTGTTTCGCGAATCTAATTTGCAGCGTTGAATTTTGTCGGTCCGAGACAATAGGGTTGCGGTTTTACAGGCATTCGGTTTGGGTCTTATTAAAATGAATTTCGATCTTGACGAAGTCACATATAACGTGCTCATGTGCCATAAGTGGCGTAATTAGAAAGTATGAAAGTGGTTGAGATAGTCTTGAGATGTCGCTTGGAAAAGATAGCGTAAATGTCATTTTGAAAATTGTTTTAAGTAGAAAAAGACAAAACGGAATAGTGACCTTCTCCATTTTGAGAAAGGAGAAAAAGAAAACGTGCTGGGGAGATGCAGTAGCCATTTTCCAAACTTTTAGAGAGAGAGGGGTCTTCCTTCTCTCCTAAGTTTACAGAGCGTCAGCCCAGGTCGAAGTCTTGGACGAAGGAAGGCGTTCTAGCTGACGGGCCTGCGGTGGACTCTACGGTTTCAGGAGTTTAAATATTTCAGGTGAGGTAAGAATTTTCTCCTCTTGGGTTTTTACTTTATTTAAGTGGTACTTCGATGTTTGGTTGGTTTGAGGCCTTGAGCGGCCGTTTGATCAGTCCGAAAACTTGATCTTAGGGTATTGGAAATTTTGAAATCTATTTGTGTCGTCCATCCTTTGAGCCTGGTACATTGGAGTTGATTAATTGTGTAATTTGTGATAAATCATGTATTGATTGGAATGAAGTAGGAAATGGCCGTGAAACGAGTTCTAAAGTGAACCTATGATTAGTGATTTTAGAATAGTAGCAGGGTTTCACTATTCAGGAATAGTAATTCACAAAATATATTTTGTGTGAAAATGTGTTTAGTCAGTGATTGAGTCGAATTCTTCGTGTTTGATCGATGTCAGTGTAAATTTAATTTTGATGTGATGAAATGCGTAATTACATAACATGATTTGTGATTGAATTTTATGTGAATATATCGTATTATATACTTACATGTAGCATGGCGTAATGGAATTAGCGTCATGCGTCGTATCTGCTGGGAGCGCCTAGGATGATAGGGTGAGTGCATGAGGCGAGTCACAAGTGAATGGTTTCGGAGGTTGTCTAAAACTAAAATGATTGGAGGGTAGTCCATAAATAATATCAATCGTCGGAAACGGCCCAAGTGATATACATCGGAGTAAAATCCGTAAATATCGATCGTCGGAGGCAGCCCCGATTGATATATATACACGTCGGAGGGTTGTCGCGAGCAAATAAACATAATAATTCTCATACGAGGCTTAGGCGAGTGTGAGGGAAGTCGATGGTACCAGTGCGAGATGATCGATTAGACATTCCAGAGTAGGATCATGCATTTGCCGGATGTGTGTTTATTTTAGACGTTCTGCGTTGCACTTAGGTGGAGAGGTAACTGCAGGGTGATTAGCTGCGAGGCATTAGCTCACCACGTCGAGGATGTTTTTCACAGTCACGGGGGCGTGCGGGATGAGCTCGTCCTAGGGCGGAGTTTAGAAGAAAGCCGGATTGTGGCTTTGGGCTATGATGTATTACATGTATTAGAATTGTTTTAATTTTAATATATGTTGTATAAGAGTAAAATTTGAACTCTTGAACTATGGTTGGATAGTTGGATATATATACATTGTTATGAGTATTGGTTTATGGCTGAGTGGCGTTTAATCGTAAACATTATATTGAATTTGTTTGGGACGGAGTTTTATGCGGGTTTTGTATTTAGGTAGAGCTCCGTACAAGCGAGACTCTGCGATTTGTGAAAAAATGTGAATTGGCAGAGCATTCTGTGTCAGAAAGGAGTTGACGGGTAGTCAACGGACCCCGAGTTTTGGGGGTGTCACGAGATATAGTGTATAAAAATGATTGAAATGGCATAATGCATTTCATATGCCTTAAGGTAACCTAAATTTAGGTGTGAGTGCATGACATGAATTTAAAACGAGCGTAGTTGAAAGGAATTGGCGGGGATGATTTGGGATAATTGGGTTGGGAGATGGGTAGATAGTCATTTCGGATAGGGACCATGGCCCATTTCGGAAAGCTCACCAACCAGATTCGCTCGGAGGGTGATCCCATATTTTCTGAGCCGCCGGTGGTTTATTTTAAAAACGATAAGTTTTGTTTGAAAATGATTATTTCATCGTGGAGCAGGGCGAGTGTGAGGAGGCAGTGAAGACTCGAGACATGGGAATGAGCATGTAGACATTCAAGTAGGATCACGTATTTACTTGAGTGTGTGTTTAAATTGGGCGTGCACGTATAAGGCTTGGGTGGAAATGCTGCATTTAGGGTGATTCAGCTCTTGGGCGATAAGCTCACCCTGTCGAGTGAATACGAGGAGCGTTCGAAGGCAGAAAGCCATCTTAGGCGATTTTGAAGGCGGGTTGTGGCTTTGTCTTTGGATAATATGTATTAGAATTGTAGATTTTAATATGTATTTGTATTAAGAGTAATGAAATAAATTCTTGGACTATTGGAATATAGTTGGGTATATTTTGATGAGCATTGGTATATGGGCCCAAGTGGCCGTTTTACTTAGATGTGTCTCGCGATCTGAGACGTATAAGATTTTAGCGGGTTGACGGGTAGTCAACAAACCCCGGGTTTGAAATCACACTCCAAAGTTGCCACATGAAAAGGGTGTATATGAACACAAACAAATTCAACATACCTCACGAACATTTTGAAACTGACATACTTTAAAATATTGGCTTCCCACAAAGAAAAATAATTGTAGCATAATGCACTTAATAAAATAATATTGAAGCTATTACATGCTAAACCAGTTCAATTTCATTAAGAAGAAACAATATAGCAATGGAACTTGCATCTATGTACCAAACACTACCTCAAGGTCTGTATCACTTGGGGGAAAGTCATTGACATTACTGGATAAAAACATTACAAATAAATGAATAAATACTAAATGAAATAAAACATTGTATACTTTTCATCAAATCTATAAAAGGAAATTGTACATCTGTCAAACAATACCTAAATCCCATATGCTCCTTATTTGAGAAAAGTTTCACAGTCTTGGGACTTGTAAATTAACTTTGCATTAGATTCATGAAGATAATCAACTTAAGATGAGACAGAGATAAGAGACTTTAAAAGAAAAACAGGAAAAGAAGTTACAAATCCTAAAGAAAATGCCTTCTAGGAAAACCAGGAAAAGAAGCTACAAGTCCTAAAGAAAATGTTCTATTAGGAACACTTTTTTTGGGGGGGATATTAGGAACATTGAACAAATTAAGACAACATCAAAGGGAAGATTACATCCCTACATCCTAAAAATATTCTACCATTCCAAGTTTGAAGGGAAGATTCCATGTAGCTTAATTAGGCACATTTTTTTTTTTGATAGATAAAATAAATATATTAGAAAGGAGCAGAAATTGCGCCCAAAGGGGATAAAAGTAGGAGAAAATCACCTAACCCCCAATACACACACACATACCTTGTACAAAAAAAACCCTCAATCATTTACATCTCACCCAATTAATGAAGCCCACCAAAGTCGAAGAACCATTTTCTACTAACAACTTAGTCTCCAACCAAAGCAAAAAAAGAAACCCGAACTTTAGTTTCTATCGACGACTTAGTCTCCCACCCATGAATTTAAAGCACCTCACGCAGGAACACACTTCACCAAGAGAACAAAGCAGACCAATTAACATCTCCCAAACCTTAGTTTCTTGCAACATACTAGCTAGGTCCATCCATTAAGATCTAACCAAAGACTTAATGAAATTTTCTTTTATTGAAGTCATTTGCCTCCTGCACATCCCATGACATAATTCTACGCTCCATTTACTGATGAAATAATTGATCCAACCCCTCTACCCCTATCCCACCCTTGTCCTCTTCCACTATTGGCTGCGACACCATTTTTCGCATCAACTCCAAATCTCCTTTTCAAAACCCATTGTTGGAACACTAGGAAATTCACTGAATTTGATTAAATGAGATCTTCAATTCTTATCCCAAACACTCACGGAAGCACACAAGGAGCTGTTGCTCTTACCGAAACTCACTACCTCTTGATCTACTTTACAAAACCCGTGATCACCTCTCCTCACTCTCTTCCGTCAGTTGAAACCACCCTCAGCAGTTCCATGTCACCCGTAGCATCATTCATGTGGAAATCCCCAAGCCTGAAGAGCTCCTAGAAAGTAGGTGTAACGCCGAATCCTGAGAGAGTGTCTGATTACATGGCGTATGGCGTATAAACATAGTGAACTTGTATTTTGGGAGTTATTAATAAGGATAATAGCTACCTTACCCCTTTGCTTACCTTCTTACACCTTACCTTGCTTTTACGATGGTGATTAATGATTAGAGATTTTGGTACTAAAGCGGTAAAAGTGTAATTGCCATAAAGGATAAATCATTAAATATGTTGAGATGGGCCATAATAGAAATAACAGAGTTGTCTTGATATTAAAGTGATCTGAGGACTCCTTTTGAAATTAAGGTATAAAAAAATGATATATAGTCATAATTTGAGAAGATAGGATGCCAAAAATTGAAATAAAATAAGTTGATCTTAAAATATTAAAAGAGATGAGGATTTAGTTGCAATTAGGGAAAGTTAATATTATAAAGGAGACAGCAAACCTCATGTGTAATCAGGTTGCTACTTGTGACTGTAGGAGGGAGGGAGAGGGAGAAAGAGAGAAAGAAGGAAGAGGAAGAAGAGGAAGAAGAGAGGAAGGAGAAGGAGAAAAATTATGTTTTATTTTAAATGGTATATTTTGGATTCTAGGTTTGGTTTAGAGAATTGTTCTTTCTTTTCTAAGGTTTTGATGGTGAAATCACCCAGACCCTATATTTGTTGAGGTTATGTGAAGCCCAGTGTGGTGAGAGTGCTTGTGGAATACGTCGTAATTTTATGGTTTGTAGGAATTGGTGGACCTTTGGTTGAATTCATAAGATTTTCACCTGAGGTCTTGCAGAGTACATGAATTTCCAAATCACGATTCAAGTGTTGTGGAGTTGTTTTTGAGTTAGATTTCATGTGGTTTTGGGTATTATGGAATGGTTGTAAGGAGAGATGTTAGGTTTTTTAAAGGAATTCTGTCAAAATTTGCAACAAAACCCACATTTTATTTTAGTATGGATTAAGTTAGAATCATCTTATAATAGTGTGGATTCAATGGTAAAGCACCATAGAGATGAGGATAAATATGTATAGAAGGAAGCAAAAACAAGGTATATGCAAGGCTCACGAAATCGAGATTTGAAAGGTGAGCCGTGTAGCTCACGGTATGCTGTTTTGGGTATGGTTGTGTATTTTGGCGGCTAAGTGGAGTTTAATTTCATCCAGGTGAGTGATTAGTGCGGAGTGAAGCTATGCGCCACAGAAGAAATTTGTCTGAAGGAAATCTGAATAGTGTAACCACAAGGGTGAAGAAAATTTATCAAAGTGGAGCTGTAATGCGATTAATTACGCCAAATTGAGTCATCCCAGATGTAAAAATCTGATAAGCTTGAGTTTTGGTGATCGAGGTGGGTGATTGAATTGGAGAAGAAACATTATAAGCAATGAAACGAATGAGTGAAGCGTTCCGTTTATGGGTTAGGCCGTAAATCAAGGATATGATAGGTGATTGATGGGTTAGCAAATTATCAAAAACATCTGGAACTTGTGTTATGTGGTTGAAAATTATGAAGGAATTTTAAATTGAAAATTTAAAGAGATGTCGTTGGATATATAAAAGGGTGATGCTGGAAATTTTCATGGTACGAAGAGCTTAGTTTGAATAATTTTTTGGGTCATAAAGTCATAAAGTATTGTTGGAAAAAGGTTGGCCAGAAATGAGTAGGTTTTTGAAGTCTTTCGAGGGTAATTTGTTAATTTGAAGCATAGATGTTGTGTGACACAAAGTGACTTACGTGTGAAGTGCGGCTGAGTTTTACATCTCTGTGAGAGCGATTAATACGTTCTTTAGTATTAGATTGTAATTAATGTATAAAGCCCAGAAAAGTAGTGGAGTTGTGCTCAATTTCGGGGAAACAAAGAGGTGGTATAAGCTGATTTTGAAAGTGAGTTTAAAGTGAAAAGATTTTAATGTCTTAAAATGAAAAGTTTAATGTAAATGTTTATATATGTATATTAAATATCGTATGTTAGTATATATGAAAAGTTTAAAAATGTGTAAAGAATGCGTATGTGTTTTAATGAGAATATAAAGGATTTAAATGGATTTATAAATGTATTTTGAATAAATGTTTCTCGATGGTTACCTAATACTATATAAATTCATTATGACTAATATCGATTTGAGGTACCTTAAGTGTGTAAAGTTTGGGGAAACACAATTAGGTTACTAACGGAGGGAAATAGATTTTAGTGTAATATTTCTGCAGCGTGATAAGGTGTTATGATTTTGGAACCTGTCGTAGTGTGGTTTCTCATGACATAGTGGTTATAGCTGGATAGGCTATCGCTCACCAGATCGATGCCGGCTGTTCGGTGTGTTTACCACAGGTTCCATTAGAAAGAAAGTTCGCGTAAATTGGTTTTTAATTGTATAAGTATTTATTAACTGATATATCTGCAAAATGTTAATCTGAAATGAAATATATGACTCCATTAAGCTCCTTTAGCTCATTCTTTTAAGGTATGTTTCAAAAATTTAGGACCAGAGGCAGTGCAGGTAGAGCATCCTACTTGTGATGGGTGAGTCGTAGGAGGCAGCGCATGTGACTGCATTGTAAAATATTTTGCATATTGTATATGTGAATATTTTGTCATGTATATAATGTATATATGTATATATTTTGAAAATGAACTATGTGGGCTTTGATCCTCAGTGGGCCAGTCACGCGACATGCGGCCGGTGTGGCTTGGCAGACTCAAGCCCGATCTTTTGATAAAAATATAAATGGAATGAAGAAGAAGGTTTGAATGTTTTGATGATTTGAAGTAAATAGAGAAATGTATATGTATGTCTATTGTGTTTGATTAGGTTGTGGTGAGAGTGTATGAGTGAAAATTTAAGTTTAAGTGTTTTAAATGCTTTCGTAGGTTTTGAATTTGGGAAAGTCAGAAAACGAGAGGAAAGCTGTGGGTTACAAGAAAAATCTAAGTGTTAAAAAAATTACCGCTTGGCTTATGTTTTATTTTAAGATATGTTAAGGATTGTAAAGGAGTTCACTCATGGATTTTGTTAGTTTATTTTGAGGAAAAGTTTCGCTATAGATTGGAGTGCAGGGAGATCCCCTCGGAGTTCACTGAGGTTAATCAGGATAGGATCATAACGTGGTATCGAGCCACCTGGTTTCTAATGTTAAGATTTGAAATTTTATTTTCATATGATTGTTTTAATGTTTTATTTTAAAATTGCATAAAATTATTTATGTGATTTAAAATCATATATGCATTACATGACATATTAAATTTTGAATTCACGAGAAAATCGTCGATGTAGGCCCTTGGAGAGGCTCTGGGCATTAAATGCCCAGTGCCAGAGGAGCGTGTTGATGAGTGCGCGTATGTTCCTCGTGCGTCTGTATAGTGACCACATGCGCCCCGAGCCACTGCGGACGGAGGCGCCACGCAGCCTCCTGGGTCGTGGGAGGACGAGATATCTTTAGAGCGGATGGCTCGGCACCAGCCTTTGCATTCGGCCTGACCAGGAAGCCGTCAGCTTCTATAGAGAGAGGCGAAAGCTAGGGGGGCACGGAACTATGATGGATTAGTGGGCCGAGGAAAAGGCTTCATCATAGTTAGAAATGAGCGGAGTCCTACGGGTGATGAAGTGTCTGAGATGGGCGGTTGCTTTGGCTTTATCCTCTTGCAGGATAAGCGTTAAAGTGAGATGGAGTGGATGGGAAGGAAGGTGCAGGGAGATGGGCGGACTCAAGGAAAGTTTGGATGGACATTTAGAAGTAATTAGGTCTGAAGGTGGGGTTCTTTGGCTGGAGGCGGGGATCTGGCGACATATTATGGCGAGTTTTTACATTTCGTCGAGAGCGTATTGGTTATCGAGGGGATGATGAAGTTTGAGAGACGAGGTTTGCTGTAGGTCTTGATCCGGCGGTGGGACCACAATAGCGTTGGCGGCCCACACCGCAGTCGCGGCCGGGTAGTAGGGGCGCGAGTTCTGGACCGAGGGCATGAGGTTGAAATCCCCGAGCTGCCCGGTCGGGACGGCTGGAGTGGGTCGACGTGGGTTCGGGGGATTCCGTGCTTGATTTAAGAGGAGGAAGGCAAGCGGTGGGCCGGTGGCGATAGGCGGTCGAGGCCTGATCCGCCCGGGGTTCGGTGAGGCCTGACGGTAGCTCTGAGGTCAAGCGGAGTGTGCTCGGTGTGGAAGAACCATTTATGGTGAGTGCAGTTGGAGCGCAGACCGGTTGCTGAAAGTGCGAGCAGTGGGGACACTTCTCCATAGGTGCCTGGTGGTTGCGGTGGATCGGAGTGGGAAGACGGAGACGGGGAGCTGGATTCGGTCTTGGTAGAAGGTGGTCGAGTCGGAGGGCTCGGGCGGAGGGCCCACTACTGTTTACTAGATTTGGAGACCCGGCGGTGAGTGTGACCCATCCTAGAGGACCAGGATCAGGACTGACCTGTGACTGTGGCTAGGATGTTTGCGGTCACCGACGGGAGGCGGAAGATGTGGGAGGAGTCTGCGAATTACTATCCAGTTTTTGATAGTGATGCTTATGTCTTGATAGATCGAGGGTGCTACTCACTCGTTATTTACTGCTTGGTATGTGCAAGGCGTAGCCTCAGAGATGCAAAACATAGATTTAACAGTATGGTAGTCTCCTTCCCTCAGGAGTTCCTTATAGCGAGATAGAGTATCTCCCATGGGTTGTGAGTGATTATTGAGACCATGAGTTTAGGGCCTGTTGAGTGTTGTTTGGACATCAGGATTTTGGTGTGATCCCAGGATGGGTTAGTTTGTCTCGACATCAACCACCATGGACCTTCGGGAAAGAAGTTGGTTCGTAGACTTGGGGAACCGGTGCTTTGTGGGGTAGGAGATGTTATTCTCTGAGTGTGATATGCCATGTGTGGGCAGGAGAGAGATCTTTCGAAAGTCGCCTTCAGGGGTATCTAGCCTGTAGTTGAGGTGAGAAGGGATGATGTGAGACGGGGAAGACGGTCGGTGGTCGGAGAATTTAGGATCCTGTGTTTCGGATGATCTTCTAAGTTACTGAGACAGAGATTGATTTTAGGATGAGGTTAGACCACGGGACGACCGTTCAGGCGCCCTCTGAGGATGGCCTGCGAGTGAAATAACTTAGGTGCGGATGGAAGAAATGTCTCGACTAATAAAGGGTTCGATCTTGGTTAGAGCACGTCTCCTTGAGAACTAGGTTTTATTTGAAGAAAAGGACGAAAACATACGATTATGTATTGATTACGAGAGGGAGTTGAATAAGGTAACAATGCGTAATCGGTATCCTCTTAAGTTGATGATCTCTTTGATCGATTCTGAATTAGGTATTCTCGAGATTGATTTGAGGTCGAATATCATCGGTTGAAGTTCATGATGAAGATGTTTCAAAACTGACGTGGAGGAACACGGTATGGGCATTTTGAGTTTCTAGTCGTACCATTTGGACAGATGCCCCAGCCAGCTTTTCTGGATCTCATGAGCGGGATTTTGGGCCTTACTTGAGATCGGTTTGTTATCGTGTTTTATTAAGCTGATATATTGATCTATTCGAGGCGGTGGAGAAGAACATCACGAGAACACTTAAGGATAGTTACTCAAACATTGCTGAGGAACATCGAGTTATATGCCAAACTCAACTAAGTGTCGGTTTGAAGCAAACGAGTGTGCTTTGGGATACGTAGTTTTACGCATAGGGGGTCTCGGGTGGATCGTAGAGGTCGACTATACTAAATTGGAAACCTCTACTGGGTGTTACGAGGAGATAAGGAGTTTTGGGTTTGGCGGTATGCAGTAAAGTTCGTTTGAGGGATTTTCGAATAGACACACCTTTGACTAGATTGACAAGGAAGAGAGGCAGTTTTTATGGTCGAGGAGGCTTTGTCGGTAGAGTTTACGATGAGCTGAAGGAGATTATTGTAGCTCCGGTGCCACACTTCCATCGGTAGGATGAAGCTGGGTGTATTGTGATGCCTCTAAGCAGGCCTAGGTTGTGTGTTAATGCGGAATGACAAGTGATTTACGTATGCTTCTAGAGCGATTGAAGAGCATGAACAAAATTATCCTACACGACCTTGAGCCGGCGCGGTGGTATTGCCTTTGGTTGGAGCATTACTTATATGAAAGTACCACAGCCAGTTTACGGATCATAAGAGCTTGCGATATCTGTTCTATGAAGGAAGCCCGAACATGAGACAGAAGAGATGGATTGAAGCTGATCAAGGACATGAATGTACCATTGAATATCATCCTGGAAGAAAATGACGTGGTAGCATATGCTCTTAGTAGGAGACCCGTAGGTTCCATATTGCGAGGGCAGTGCATCTTCCTCGACTCCTTAGAATTGAGGTCCTTAGGTATGAGACTAGAGGCGACGGTTAGGGACCTTGTGTACATTTCATGTACGTCCGTATTGATAGACGGGATTAGAGGCTTGATTCGGGATCCACGAGATAGTGAAGTTGAGAGGTGAAACAGAGTCTGACGACCGAAGTTTATCATTGAGAGAGGATGGTATCGTGGTCATGGGACGGGGAGGTTGTGTGTGGCTGGATGTAGGTGATGTGAGAGAGATTATGGAGGAAGCCCATTCCTCAACATACTATACCGCCAGAAGCTGGATGTATCATTACCTAAGGGACACTCTCCCGGGTGGAAGGGTATGAAGAGGGATATTACAGAGTTCGTCTCCAAATGTCTCACATGTCAACGGGTGAAGCCAGGACATCGAGGAAGCCTGTGGGACTATTCTGATCACTCCAGATCCGCCGGTGGAAATGGGAGAATCCTTATGGATTTTGTGGTAGGGCACGTTCTTGGGAGTGGTCCGCGATACGATATAGGTGGTTGTGAATGGTAGCTGGCTCCGGCCCATTTCCTACCTATCAGGAATAGTGATTCATTGGATAAGTTGGCCCAATTATACGTTAGAGAGATTATCAGACTGCATGGTACGCTAGTTTCCATTGTTTCAGACAGAGATCCCAGGTTTACCTCACGGTTTTGGCCCAGTTTACAGAATGCCCTTAGCCTTTAGACTACATTTTACGATACGGCTTTTCATCCAGGAACGGATGGCGATCTGAAGGACTATCTGAGACTTTGGATATCTGCTTAGGGCATGTTATGGAGTTTAGAGGGTTAGGACACCCATCTACCCACGATATGAGTGCATATAATAACAGTTATCAAGCCTGATATTGGTATGGCCCATATGAGGCTCTTTATGGACGGAAATATCGAACTCGATGCATTTGGGACGAGGGTATAGTAGAAAAGGAAATTAGTAGGTCCGAAGATTGTCCATGTGACTTGTGATAAGATCAAAGTTATAAGGGGATGAACTAAAAATTGCACAAGACCAATGGAGAAAGTTATACGAATAATCGTCGTAGGGACTGGGGGTTCGAGTAGGGGATATGGTATTTTTTGAGGATTTCCCCATGGAGAAAATACTAAGATTTGGGAAGCGTGGAAAGGCTGAGTCCACGGTATAATGGATTATCTGGGTTGTTGGGGAGGATTGAGGAGGTGGCATATCGATTCGAGTTTCCATCGGCCTGTTCGCACATTCCACGATGTTTTCCATGTTTCTGTCTCAGCCAGTACATACAGAGACCCTTCACATGTATTTACAAAGCAGCCGAGTGGAAATCTGAGAGGGACTTGACATGCGAAGAGGGACCGGTGCGGATCCTCGGCAGTCGAGCAAGTTCGCGCAACAAGACTATTCCGGTGAAGGTATTATTGGAGGAGTCTATCTGAGTAGAAGGCTACTTGGGAGCAGGAGGCTTCGATCTTGTAGTCGGTACCCTCAGTTATTTTCTAGAATGGGGTATTTTCCTTCCTTTCTTTTAGGTTTAGTTTATTCGTTTCGAGGACGAAATGTTAAGGAGGAGGATTTTGTAGCAGTGTCAGAGGTGTCACGGTGCATGTAGTTGTGTGGGCGTATGGAACACTGATGAACTTGTATATTTTTAGGAGTTATTAATAAGGATGAAAATATGGAAAATGATATAGATAATGGAACCGAATTTTGATGCTAAAGCAGTAAAAGTGTAATTACCATAAGGATGAAATCATTAAATGAGTAGAGATGGGCCGTAATAGAAATAACAAAGAGTTGTCTTGCAATATTAAAGTGACCAGGGACTCCTTTTGAAATTAAGGTATAAGAAAATGATAACAAAGTCATAATGTGAAAGAGATAGGATGCCAAAAAATTGGGGAAATAAAATAAGTTGATCTTCCAAAATATTAAAGGGTAAGGGGATTTAGATTTGCAATTAGGAAAGTTAATATTATAAAGGAGACAAGCCAAACTCATATTTTAGTCTGAGTTTCTAAAATGACAGAAGTAGGAGAGGAGGGAGAAGGGAGAAAAAGAGAAAGAAAAGAAAGAGAGGAGAAGAGGAGGAAGAAGGAAGAAGAGGAAGGAGAAGGAGAAAAAGGGTATGTTTTTATTTTAAATCAAGTGTATTTTGGAGTCTGGGTTTTGGTTTGGAGAATTGTTCTTTCTTTCTAAGGTTTTGTGAGTAGGAATCACCCAGGCTCCATATTTGTTGAGGTTATGTGGGAAAAACCCCAATTGGTGAAAATTAAACATGGAATCGTCGTAATTTTATGGTTTGTAGATTGGTGGACCTTGGATTTAATTAAACAAGATTTTTCGCACAGGGTTTTGTGTTGTAATTTCCAAATCATAATTCGAGTGTTGTGGAAGTTTTTAGTTAGATTTCATGTGGTTTTGAGTATTATGGAATAGTTGTAAAAGGAGAATGTTGGTTTTAAAAATTCTTTGTCAAAATTTACCTTAAACCCTTGTTTTTATTTTGGTTATAGATTAAGTTAGAATCGTAGAATGAATTGATTGGTGTTGAAATATAAGAAATAGGGATACAAATTTATACGAAAGGCCAAGGCAAATTGTGGCTCTACAGGCTCCCAATCTGACAAAGGTGGCTAATATACAATGTGATTATCTAATTTGGGTATTGTTGTAGTGTTTTGGCCATAAGTGATTTCAACTCATCAGAATTAGGTGATTGAAGTGCAGGTAAAATATCTTGGAGAAAAATTTATCGAAGAGTTCGTACAAATTGTAACCAGGTTTCCCGTAAAATTTATCCAAGTGGAGCTATGTGCGAAGTTACATTCTGCAAAATTGGTCATCCCTTGTAGATAACAAAAATCTGATAACTTTGAGTTTTGGTGGTCGAGTGGTGATTCGATTGGAGAAGAAACATTATATACTTAACTTCAAATTGGTGAAGAAATCATTTCCAATTTATGAGTTAAGATCTCGTAAATCAAGGATATGATAGGTGATTAGGTGAGTTAACCAAATTGGCGTCAAAACGTGTAACGTGTTATGTGGTTGAGGCGCTTAGAAGAATTTTAAATTGAAAATTTAAAGAGATGTCATTGGATATATAATTGACGTCGAGATTTTCATATTTTGAAGGCCCAGTTTGAATAATTTTTGGGTCATAAAGTCTATCTGGTATTGTTGAAAGGTTAGCCGAAATGAGTGGGTTTTAGTGCTCGGGGGGGTAATTTGTTTAATTTGGCTTTATATGAATGTTGTATGACCACAAAGTGACTTAATGATGCGTTAAGTTTTATCTTTATGTCGCAGACGATTCGTTGTTGTATTCGTTGAGTGTGTAGGTTAAAAGCAAAGCCCGGAAAAGTAATTGGAGTTGTGCTCAAGATTCGGGAAACAAAGAGGTGAGTGTAAAGCGATTTTTGAAAGTGAGTTTAAAAGTGAAAGATTTTAATATTTAAAATAGAAAGTTTAATGTAAATGTTTATATGTATATTAAATATGTATAAATATGTTAAAATTATGAAAGTTTAAAAATGTGTAAAGAAATACCATATGTTTTAATGAAAATGTAAAGGATTTAAATGGATTTATAAATGTATTTTGAATAAATGTTTCTTATTAGTTCTGCTATGCTATATAATTTGTTATGGCCCGATGTCGGTGAGGTACCTTAAAGCGTGTAAGGATTTGGGGAAACGCAATTAGGTTACTAACGAGAGGGAGGAAATAGATTTTTAATGTAATATCGCTGGCGTGATAAGATATGTGGAGACCTATGCCATGGTGTGGAGTTTCTCAGCGGCCTTAGTGGTTATGGCGGATTGAGGCGCCGCCATACATCGGTGCCGGCCATTGATTGTGTTATCCCTTTCCATTAGAAAGAAAGTTTAAAGCATGAATTGGTTTAATTGTATAAGTATTTATTAAGCAGTATATCTTGAAAATGTTGTGCAAATGAAAATGTCTGACTCATTAAAATTTCGGCACAGCTCATTAACTCCATATGTTTCAAAAAAATTTAGGGACAGGAGCAGTGCGTAGATGAGCATCCTGCTTGCTGATGAGTCGGGTCTATCGAGGAGCAGCATGTATTTACATTGCAAAATATTTTGCATATTGTATATGAATATTTTGTCATGTACTTACATATAATGTATATATGTATATATTTTGAAAATGAAGCTACCAGTGGGCTTTGATCATCGAGTGGGCCAGTCGTGGCGGTTGCTTAAGCCACGCTCCAAGATCTTTTGATAAAAATGTGCATGGAATAGAAAGTTTGAATGTTTTGATGATTTGAAGTAAATATAATGTATATGTATATCCTTGTGTTTGATTGGGTTGTGGACGAGGTCTAATATGGAAGTGAAAATTTTAAGTTTAGAAGTGTTTTAAATGCTTTCATCGGGTTTTTTGAAAAATTTGGAAGATCAGAAAACAGGGAGGAAACTTTGGCCGATTTTTCTGAAAAATCTAAGTGTTTAAAAAAAAAAAATAAAAAATTTACCACTTCACTTCCGCATTATTTTCTAAAGATATGTTAACGATTGTAAAGGGGTTCGCTCCATGGATTTTATTGGACTGTTTTGAGGAAAAGTTTCAATATACGTTGGAGTGCCGGGAGGTCCCCTCGGGTTCATGAGGTTTATCCGGGTCGGGATCCTTCAGTAGGGGCCGACCATAAACAAAGAAAATGGGAGAAGGAGAGTTTTTTGAGGGGATAGTTTCATACCTGGAACAATTTGCATTGCTTTGGTGAGGTTTGAGGGCTTCCTCCTCGGGAGCTATAATTTCAGAGTCCACCAAGACCAAGGATCGGCCAACAGCGTTTCCTTCTTCAACGGCCCACACTACAACTTCACCAAATCTCTCAAAGCTATAAGACCCCGACAGGCCAACCCTATAATGGGCTTCCGAGAAGGGGCCCCGAACACAAATCCATGCAGGATCTTTCGGATGTCCCATGGAAGACGATCCCTCACTAACTAGGACTTTGGCTGTCATCAAACAATAAATTTTATTTTTTAAATTAGAATCATCTCCCTTTGGGCCTGATTTTTTAAAACATGCCTCATTTAAGCTCTTCTTCAGCTTACTACTAGCCTGTTGACTAATAGAACTAAATTGCTTTGGTCCATTCAACCCAACTAACATTAACAATCCCATCTTATGGGCCACTAAAGGGACCGACACCGCGTCGACCCGGTACTCGGCAGCTGAATCCGATAACCGGCCCACATGGTTGTATGGAACCCATCTTAGGCCTTCTGTCATTTGACTTTGATTTGAAGCATTCTACAAGCGGGACCACTGTGCCTCCCCTTTTTTTTGACAGTTTTCTTTACTTATGTCTAACATCATTACTTCTTGGATGTGAAACCCCCACGCTCTAGGCCACACGTACTCAACCATCATCTTCTTCCTTTGGGTTTTCTGTTTCAGCCCTAGAACACGCAGGATAGACTTTGGCAAGCCATGGGGGGATCTCCCACCAGATTTGAAGTTCAAACGACCTTGAACCTTCTAAGATGTTGACCGCACTTGGCCTTGACTTCCCTATCAATTTTATCGACATTCTTGCCCACATCACCTCCCTACTTGTTGTAACTTTTTCCTGGGCGAATCTCTGCGAGCATCGCCAATTTTCTTCAGGATCTCGGGTGTCCACAGGTGAAGTGGAAGCCCTACCACTCTAATCCAGGCTTCTTGCACTGCACCTTTATGCCTTATACAACCAGATTCTAGCCTCCACCACTCCAACTGTAAGAATCCTCCCTTGAAGCTTAACACCCTTTGAATCGAAAAGGGTTGTCTTTGCTTATCTCAGGCGAAACGAACTCCAAAAACAATAGATCCTCATTTAAGATGCCAATCATTACACTTCCTTTTAACCTCCAGGTTGCTCTAACCCAGGCCTCCACCTCCTTTGCGGCCGGAAGAGGGTCTGGTTTTGTCTTCCACATTCCAATCAAGCAAAACTGCAGGGTCCCTAATGCCTCACTAGATACACAGTCACCAACATCCACCAAAACTGCAGTTTCCACACCGTTGCCTCCTTTATCCTCTTCTTTAACTCCAAGACGTCCCCCAGAAAAAACCTTATTTTTGTTAAAATTATTTCATTTATTTCCCTTCCTCATGGTGCTCCTCTTGTGAGTGTTCTCATGGGTTTCTCTACCAATGATTTCAAGCCCACCCCTGTAATTTTTCCATATGAACCCGACTATTCAAAAAACCTTTTCGCTCGAGAAAAAGCAGCGCATGCTTTTTCCTTCGACATCAATAAGCGGGCTTGAAGGAACCTCCCAGCATTGTTTTCCCTACACTCCAGTCTAAAAAGCCTTCCATTCTCCCTCCAGACAAAAGACCTTCTAGCAGGGTGAGGAACCTTACAACACTCTTCAACACCCACCAAAAGATTTTCCATCCCCTCCTCTCCAAACGGATCCTGATGTTGCTTCTTTCTACTTAGTTTGCCAGTAGAAAATTGTCTTTTTCCCTTCACCTTCCATCGTTAACTCAAAGGATTTTGACTCAATTGCGAACCAGTTGTCGTTTCTCTTGTCTTCACGGCTCACCTTGTCTAGCATGTTGATTTGTAGTATCCTTGTTACGAGGCTAAGGTTTGTAGGTTGAAACTTAGAGAAGAAAATACAAATGGGACTTTCTTTGGGATGGCAATGTGGTCGAGAGGAAGCCACATCTTATGAAGTGGGAGGTGGTGAGTTCAGCTAAAAGCAAAAGGGATTAGGAGTAAGAAGCTTATTCGCTCGAAATAGGGCCCTCTTGAGCAAGTGGATTTGGCAGTTTGCAGTTGAAAAGGAAGCCCTTTGGTGGCAAGATATTAGTTAGTAGAATAAGGGAACTAGAACTTGGTTTTAGCTCATTCCCAAAACGATGCTAGCATTGGACAACTGGACCAAAACTCATTTTAAACACATCTAATAGCTTTATACACCACGACACTTATACTGCCATAACATGAAGTTAGTTCTTGACATAACAAACAAAACCCTATTCTATTATGGAGAAAACCACCAGATTGTTCATACTGTTCTCTGTAGGACAAAATTGAAAACAATAGCATAGAGTCGAATGCAAAAGAGGAATAAGTTGAGATCTCATATTGTGCCTTGCCAGATTTAATTCCCGCCTAATGCAGGTCTATTCAGAAATATGAGAGTTATCAAGAAAACCTACTGCAATGCCTGTTTAATGATTAAGGCCAGTCCATCCTTAACATCCAAAGCGATGGCAGCAAGGAAAAGACAAGAGAAAGATTGAGCCAAGAGCATAAAGAATTGATGCTTGTAAGGGAAGTGAGAAGTCAATAGTTATCAGAGTATCTAAAAAGTCCTAAAAAAGTCACTCAAGTCTTGGAGAACATGGATCATGTAAAGATCGCTAGAAAATCATTAAGAATGGAAGAAAGAAAGTCAAACTACAACCTAACAATGGGAAGGTAATTAAGTAAGCAGATTTTTAGAGGATAAGAATTATTTAATTGTAAAACAATGCTGTAAAAAATATCTTTATAGAAGACATAAAATCAGTCCAAACTGTTGGGATGGTTTTTGTATAGTTAGCTTGGGTGTGGTGCGTTGATTTGTGGGGGTCAGGTTTCTATTCTTATACTCCTTTGGGTCACTACTTTGGCAGCCCTCCTTTGTTTTTTATGGTAATCTATTTCTTATTTATCAAAAAAAAAAACCAGTTACAATCTACGCTTCATGCTGAGGGATGCACTCTGAACAAGTAGAAGAAAAAATAAATAAATGTTCAAAGCCTTATTCATCATTGATTGTCGACATGCTATCATTAAAGAAGATTAGAGATAACATTAAGCAATTAAATCAGAATAAATTGCAGCACAAACAGACTTTATGTTTACCTTCTTCTTCAAGTCCTTTGATGGCAATAGAATGAAGTTTAACAACCTGTAAGAGTATACGTCAAAAGTTGCTCATCATCACTCTCCAAATGCAAACCATCATCTTCTCGATAACCCTAACTCAAACAAACAAGTTAATTAAACAAAACCTTAGCTGTCCAATTGGTTTCTGAAGAAAAACAATGAAACAAGAAATATAATGATTTTTAAATTTTTATCTCTTATTATTTAGTAACCAAGAAAACAAAAACCACCTAATATAAGTTATATGTGGATTGAGGAATACATAGTATCAAACAAACATTATGAGAATCTAATTTTTTAAATCAAATTCCTTTGTTTAAAAAGCACAAGAACAAAATACAAGCAGGAAGGAGAGAAAAACAAGCTTAAGGTGGCTTTTGGGGAGAAAATCAAGAAATATTCCCCAAAATTACTGAATCATTCAGAATAATATTGGAATGTGAAACCACAATAGATCTTTAAAATATATATATATATATATATATATATATATATATATATATATATATATATAAGAAAGGGGGAAAGCCCTAAATTCACATTTGTAGTAGTAAGACAATAGAAAGAAGAAAGGAAAAGGGGAAAAAAAGATTGAAAATCTCAATTGTTTAAAGGCAAATCTCAATTAATTCCACATAAAGAAGTGAAATATTTGTCACATGAATGCGTTCGAGTAGCATATCATCCATATAGATGAGTTGAAAAAAAATGGAAAAGGTACACCTTGAGAGCATTGGCAAGTGGTGACTGGTGCCTTAGTTTGGTGTACTCAACTCCAGTCCAGTCGACGAAGTCAAGTAGGTCAACCTGATCTAAAGTAATATAATCAGAATATAGTTCTATTGTATAAAGCTCTACTTGGTTGCTTAGAAACAATGATAAAAGTTAAGAAAAAGAAGAAAAAATTTGGAATCTTGGAAACAATAACGACCCCGAACTCAATCAAGGTGCTTGATTTTTCTTTTGTTTACTTTACGATTTTCTTGGAAACCAAACAAAGGAAAAAAAATTGATGTGTCCTTGTTCTGTGAATCAGTCTGCTCCTTTTCCATAACCTTGGCCTCCATCTCATCCTTCTCTATGGTAGAATGATGTTCGAAAGCATCATCTTCATTCAAAGAAACATATTGAATCAATAATCTGAATCAGTTCTATCAGCCCACATTCACTGGAATAGAAGAAAACATCAAATGCAACAACCTTAATAGGCATAAAAGATTATTCGTTCTCTCTAATCTTACAAACTCGAGAGCAGTAAGCTTTGATTTCCAATTTAGCAGAGCAATTAGACAGTTCTTATAAATCAGATAAGGTGAACAATAATCAGGTGCACATTTGCTGTTTGCCTAAGATTTGATGGTCAATTACCATAAAAGGAGGGTTTCCTATGGTCAAGGTAAAGAAGCCACTTCAAACTTGAAAAAAGTTTCTGCAATATTCTCTAAACCTCAAGGTAGGTAAGCATACTCTTGCCCTTTTACTTTTGTGGTATGTAGAAAATTATATATATATATATATATACATACACACACACATATACATATAATGGATTTTTCATAGTGGTATATAGAAAATTACCATTTTCCTTCTAAAATTTGTTCAAGGAAACCATTGTAAGAATATTATTTTGCATGTAATCAACTTCATAGACAAATCAGCTGAAACATCTAAAAGCTAATGACATCACAACTTCATAGCCAACAACATGTAGATAAAGATTCAATCCACTAGCATTCTATAATTCTTTCAAATCAATACACTCAATTAAGACAAGAAATGCTTCAATAACCTCTATTTGCTACAAAACAAACTAGTGCAAATAGGAAGGAGACTAAGACAAGAATCCAAACACTCATGTTCGGTTTTTATTTATTTATTAATTTATAGTGATAAAGAGTATTAAAATAGAGAATAACCCTTCAACCAACAAACTTGTACACTAAAAATTATAAAACACCATGAAAAGCTGGAAATATAAACCTAGTGTATCATCAAAAGATAGAGATGACCCCTAAACTTCAACAAAATAATCTGACCCCTCTAGCCATGGCTATCTACTCTACTCAATTACTAGGAGTGCATTTGGCAATGTTTCTATTAAGTGTTTATATGAAAGTGTTTTCTCAAAAGTTTTTTTTTAAGAGAATCATTTATCAAATGGTTTTCCGAGAAACCTTTAAAACATATATATATATACCTACCAAACCAAACTACATTAGGATTCGTGGCAAACCAAACCAACACCACACCCCCTACCCACCCCCATGCCCTTATGCATGTTTTAAAGGTGAACGTTCTACCACTTAAGCTAGACATGATGGACATAAAAACCTTTATATATATTTTGTTCTGGTTTGTCTATCAAAAAAAGTGGTAAAACATTACAAGTGATTTTTCTATGAAAGTGTTTCCTGAATTTTTCTAAACTCCTTATTCTTCTCCAAAAACACTATTTATGCTAAAAGTATTTTTTTACAAACCCGAAAAATTGGACTCTAATTATCCAATCATAAGAAGCCTCTCCTAAGTGAAGGACAACTTGCATGAATCGAGATCTTAGCTACAAACTAGAAAACAGTTAACTGCTACCAGATGCTGCCTGAACACCAAGATTACAAGTCACAGCCAACAGATTGACAGAGTACCTAGTAATCATGTTTTAGAATTCAACTCCAGTAAACCCCAGTGGAGATTGTTTCCATACACATTTATTGACTAAGTCACAGGCTAACATCATCACCTTTTTAAAATAATAATAATAATAATTGAGGAACCTTCCATGGCTGAACTATCCATGGGATCCACACTTCAGAGTGTAGAGTACCCACCAGAAGGACTCCAACCTCACTTGGTATGCTTGTTTGGAAAACTAGAAAAAAAGAACATGTTCAAACAAAATAAATGACCTTCAACTCCCTTTATTCCATGTTTTATCCTTACAAAATTCTCCAAAAAAATAAATGATCTCTAACTAACTTCATTTCAATTTTATCTTCCAAATCTTTGTGTGGAGAAAAATCAGAACAAATATAGACGATAACTTTGACAATATATTAAACTGAAATATCAAAGACTGTTTTCACATGGTGTATACATAAAATGTCCTCAATACAGAGTTAGCTGCATACTCTGTGAAATAAGATCAAACATCTACTTTTTTTTCCCATTCTTTTCCTCAATTTTCTTAGGCAGCTAACAAATTGCAAATAAAGTTTTCACAACACCTTGAAAAAATAAGCAGACAAAGGCTATCCCTTGTGGATACTGCAAGAGAATTTCATCACTTTGCGACCCCATTTTGATTTGTCTGTTGTTTCAATGGAAAATATAGCTAAAAAACCATCCAATCTCTTGTTCCATTCATTTGAAGTTTTATCCTCCAAAAAATAAAAATAAAAAAGAAGAAAAAACATTTCTTCCCTCGGTTTTCTCAGATACCGAACAACACAAAAAAAAAACCAAAAATTCAACATTAGAACAAACTAAAGAGAATTTGCAAATGCAACATAAACACAACTCTGTCCATAGAATCACATCAACGCACCCCCACCCTCCCCCTCCTTCCATTTATTTCCATGGTTTTGTCAGAAACTAAACTGATTACATAAAGAAATTCACCACACCTTGAATGAAATAAGAGGCTGATGGCCATCCGCGAACGGCGGTAACCGCCAGCACATTCTCGGCGGACATCTCCCCAGCTAATTTTCCGAGGCATTTCACTAGATCAATTTGACGGCGAGTTGAGGGCACCCAATAAGAGGATCCAGGGATGCAGGGAAGCCAATCGGGAGCTAATCTCTGGATCATGATGCGATGGATAGCGTCCTCCAGTATCGGGATGCCCATGACCTCGACATCTCCGCTCTTCGATTCGAGGTTGATCTCGAGAAGCTGGGCTTTGCCGGACCTACTGGAGCGGTGCCGGGCGACAAGGACGCCGATTGACGACGGGGGTTTACAGTAGGGAGATTGTGAGATTCGGGTTAGGGTTAGTGTTAGGGTTTGGAAAATGCCTCGAGCCATGGAAAGGATTCAATTTTGCAGAAATTGCAGAAAGAGAAGACCTTTTTTTATAACCAGCTACCGACGCTTAAAAAATTTAGCAATTTCCCGTTTTCAAAAAATATATAGAGAGTGAAGCTGATATATTAATATTTCAAAATATTAGGGTACGAAAATAGGATTTGCATCAAATTTACATTTATTATGATAAATCTAAATTTTTTTTAAAAAAATTGACATATGTAGAAAATAATAATATTATAAAATACAAACTTTAATTTGAATATATCATTCTCTTTGTTTATTTATGTATCGAATGAGAAGAAGAAGCGGAGATTTGGTTGGTCTTGTATTGTTAGTTAGTTCCGATTTGGTTTTTGATCGATTCGATTCTTAGGTTTTTTCTTACTGTGTGTAATATATATAAGTAAATTGTGTTTGAACTCCTTATATATAATAAATTGTCATCTTGAACTCAATTTTTCAATTTTCCTCTAATAATTTTGAAATGATAATCTTAATTAGTAAGTGTTCAAAAACCAAACGCTTAATGAGACAAAAGTCACCACATATACGAAAGAAAGAAGATTGCGCTTAGTTAGGGATACTATTTGTTTAGGTGTCATTTTATACCGAAGACTAAAAATGTTACTACCAGCTAATTTAAAATACATAAAAAAAAAAGAACTAAGTAAGAATATTGTAGGTGTTTGTTAGACCACCTATTCATTTCACCTACTCAAGGCGTAAAAATTGTAAGACTCCCAAACAAACAGGGACAAGCAATATCCTTTTCTATTAAGGGAGTACTATTTGTAGTAGTGGGGGTGCCTGGATGTTAGGAGATATTTTTGGGGTAAAGGTTGGTTGTAGGAGGCGGGAATATCTAAATTCTTTGTAAGCGAGAAAATTTCATTTTACGAAAAAGGGATAAAACGGTAATTTCGAGTTGAAAAGCCTTAGGAAAATCTCTATATCTCGGATGGCGAAGCAGTTCTTGTAAGGAATTCAAATTCGTCTCGCGAGAAATCTAGCGACAGAAAAGTTTAAGTCAAATTTATGAGACAAGAATTGGAATATTTTCTGATTTACCACCAGGTGATAAATCAGCCAGATGAAGCTTTAGGAATGAGATTTTTAAAAAATACCGAAAGTTAGAAAATGGGCGAGTTAAAGTTAGATTTAAAATAATTGAGCGAAATATAATACTAAATTTTGGAGACGAGAATGGTAGAATGAAATAATATAAAGCGTGTATTAAATGATAATAATAAGAATAATAATAATAATAATATTATTAACATTATTATAATAAAATGGAAAAAAATCATAAAAGGGAAAGAGGCGTCGGGAAATGAGATTATTTTATTTTTATTTTGGCCTATCTTTCTTAACTACCAGGTCTGTGAGAAGTAGGATGCGAGGTTTTCATTTGAGGCCCGAAGCCCAAAGTGTCAGCATCGCAACGAGTAGCGTGGACACAAAATATTGGAGTTTCGTCAAGCTGCGAGGTAAGAAATTTTCTACTTTGTGTTATTTAGCCTAAAGTGAAATTATGGCTTGGGATTGGCTTTATGTCTACGTAATTTTTAGCGTGTTTAATTGGGTTATTTAATTTATTTTATTTTTTTCATTCGATATATATTTTATTAATCCTAAAGTATTATTTACGGATCAGGGGCGGACTATCTTTTGGCCCTTCTCCTCTCCTCATCTTCCCTCTCCTGCAGGTCACCTTTACTTGGCCTTGCTCGGTAGCCACTTAGGCCCGCCGTCGGGCGGAGTCGGCCTGAGGGAAGGTGGCCCTCGTCACGATACCCTTGTCTCGGCCGCCTGAAGTGCCCGTTCTTGTAGAGATCACGCTCGCCATTTCTCTCTCTAAGCGCCACTCCGTTTCTCGCGTTTTTAGGCCACCTCCACTGACCAGGCCCACGGATCGAACTCCTCACCCCCGAGAACCTGGGATCACCCGCCCCGGTCGGCGTTTCGGAGTCGTTTCTTGGTGAGCGGAGGATGGTGGAGCTTCAGCCCAGTCTGCATTTGTTTGGGTCGATTCCGGCCACTCCGGTGGTCCCTTGAGAAAACCAGCTGTACGTTCGGACTCCTTGGACCTTGGGCTTCACGTGGAGGGTGAGTGCCCTCAAAATCAATTTCCAGACCACCTTCATGTTTTCAAGACCGCAGTCGGCGCGACGGACCTTAGGAAGCGTGCCCGGGACAGAACGTCCGTCCGTTAGTAGTTGACGGTGCCAATCGGTTGCATTCGAGCCGGTAAAGAATCTATGCCACTAAAAGCAGCGTGCGAACCTAATTGTGTATTAATGCGATAATCGATTTTTTAATTGTTCGTTAATAATGTCCTTATATTAAAAATGCTTTAATTATCGTTTAATTAGTATATACGTATTTTTGGAAGTTATAAATTAAATGGCCTCTATTCCGACAAATCTTGTATTTAATCATATTAGGTAATGATTGACCAGTATTAGAATTTCATTTAAACGTATTTTATTAAGCGTATTTATTTAATATCTAAGCTATTAATTGTATAATTGAATTTATCGTGATTCGATTTGTGTGTGATTGGATTGGTGTTGTAGTGGATTGCATCATGGATTGTGTGACTCGACATTGGATTAATTGTGGATATTAGAAGTGTGTATTTTTGTATCGGGTTACGGACTGTTTCGGGGAGTTTAGTCAGTTTTAGGGAGGTTACTGTAGAATTTTCGGTAGAACATAGAATCTGATTTTATGACGGTTTAGTGTGAGGTTGTCGTCGAGTCTAGAGTATGTTTAAATCTTAATCTTATTATCGATTCGTCTTCCATTTGTAGATTGTCCATGACTCTGCGGAGACGACTGGCCCGCGAGGCGATTTTGAGATCGATATATTCGTGAGTTGATATCATATATCTTATAACACACATCGTCGCATGCATTGCACGATCTTTACGGTATTAAGCTCACAGGTCCATCACATCTCATTATCTGATATTATTGTTGTGTATTATTATGGATGATACAAATTGCTATATTAATTAATTAATGTTAATTTATTATAATTATATGCGCATATGAGTTGTTATGATGATGGATGTGAATCGCTATCTTTGGATTATATGAAATCTTTGTGTGTTGTGATTTGAAATATTTGTAATGGGAACTTCAGCGGGACATACCACTTGATGGGGTACATCGGGATAGTATGCCGTGTGTCGGATTATATCAGATTAATGATTATGGATATGAGTTCCACACAGTGGGCATTTCTCTCGGGGATCTTTGAGGTAAGGTCCACTGATTTGGGCGTTACTCTCGGGCGCGAGCTGCCAGTTATTTATATAATTATAGGCGTCGGAGGTAAGGACCTGATGAAACATTTCTCTCGGGTCTGGCTATAGGTTATTGGATTAAGTGTTGATTTGGGTTAAGGACCGCAGTGAGGCGCATTCTACCGGGCGCCCGAGTCTCTTTGGGTTGAGAGAGGAAAAAGTAAGGCTTATAACATTGGAGTATAAGGTCATGGTGTTCTCGATTGATGTGATGTTTGTGTTATGACATGAACTATCTTTGCAGGTGCGTGTACATAATTATGTGAATTTCTTCATTAATATGATTTTCATTACCATGTTTATATTATGGTCTTATAAGTATGTATAACATTTTGGTTGTAGATGTGGTATAAATTATATGATATTAACTCCTCTCGGGGCGACAATCTCAATTTAATTTTTCAGGTTACCGTCAGTCTCCAGCTTTCTCCCGGATCATGATAACTTGCGAATTCTATTTCCTTCCACGGCGGTTACATATCACCATGATATTGTAATCCTTGTCTATTTAATCTAGGTGTCATTTTATTGATCTTTGGAATATTAGTATGTTTTGTATTCAAGTAATTCTGTTTATTTTGTATTGGCATGATGACGGTGTATATTAGGATGAGACTTTATCTCTCCTATTGATGTTTATCGAGCATGGCTATATATATGTATGTTGATATATAGTGGTGATCGCATGATGATCGGCATGAATATTTCAATAAGGCTTGCTACGGGTTTCGGTGACCTTACCGCCTCCCCATTCACTAGTAGGTCACGATCCCAGTTGGGTCGTGATGACGGGGCTTAGAGGCCGTGAGCGTAGAATTTCAATTCTCAATTTTTTGAATTTAGTATATGAATTTTAGAAATTTTCGGGTTGTTTCGGACCCGATCCAGGCTTAATTTAGGATTTTGAGATAGTTCGGGCCCGAATTTTGAAATTGTTTTTAAACAGTCATGATAAATTTTCGGGACTATTTTGAATGATCCGGTTGTATTGAGTTTAGTTTTGCTCCGGGACTGATGTCTTACGGTTTTGTGGTGTGTTTTGGTATCCTGATATTCGGTGATGAGCTAGTGAAGGGACGAGGTGCCTTGTTTTATATGGAGTCCGAGATTTTGGTCATTTTTGTGTGTTCTTACCTAGAAAATGAATAGCGTGAATATTTTGGGTGAAAATGTGTATGGTTGAGTGATTCAAAATGAATTGCTCATGTTTGATATTAGCCCATGTGAGGCTAATTTTGGTGTAATTCAGTTGTGAATTTACACCATGTTTTATGTGATTTAATTATGGTAATATATGCATGTGAATATATTAGCATGAATGTGTTGGAATTGGCATCATTGCATTCCATATCTGCTTCAGGGTAACCTAGAAATTAGGTGTGAGTGCATAGTTGAGATCGACACTGTGTTAGGTGCTTGATGGTGTGTCATGAGTACACGGTTGTGGATCAACACCGTGTAGGGTGTTGATTAGTGGGCTTGATTAATAGGCAACGTCCAAATGAGTCGCACGGGTTAAGGAAATGGAAATGGCTCATTGCATTTCATATGCACTGGGGCACCCTAGAACAATAGGGTGAGTCGTAGGGTGGTTTCTTGAGAGAGGGTGTTTGGGAGGGGTTGACCCGGCAATATTGTTGCTCCGAGGAATTGAGTCCATATGACGCCGGGAGGGGTTGTCACATATAACATATCAATCGTCGAGGTCGACCGGTGATATACATCGGAGGGTTGTCCATATAATATCAATCGTCGGAATCGCCCCAATTGATATACATCGGAGGGTTGTCCACAAAATAGATTGCCGAAGATCTTGTCCACTATTTATATCGGAGGGTTGTCCACAGTTAAAAACAAAATACCTTTGTTTGGAAATGGTTTTTCTCATCTTGGCGGAATGCATGTTTGAGGGAGTCAGTGAGAACTCGAGGCGTATGGGTGCTTAAGAGACCTCCGGTATCACCGAAAAGTTATGTTGCCCAAAGAAGACACACGGTCATGTTTATCACATAGACTTCGAGTTGTGTGATAGGAGTTGGGATTGACTTGGGATTTGTTGTCCATTGACACTTGCATTGGGTAATGGAGCCGGTGAGGGCTCGATACTTGGGTCATTGGTAATACGAGTAACAGTTGTCACAGTTGGCGTATGCATGTGAGACGAGTCGGTAAGTGACTCGGGATATATTACTCAATGACATATTGAGTGATGCGATTGGCGGCAACTCAGTATGGGGCATGGTGAGTCGAGTCTCATTCATGGCATGTAGACATTTAGGTAGACATGTGTATGTTGCACTTGGATGTGTGTTTGATTATGCGACCATTGCATGTGCACTTAGGTAGGGAGTAGCCCTTGTAGGAGATTATCACTATTGGGCTTTGCTCACCCCGTCGTGGGACCCCACTTCGAGTGCGGTCGGTCAGGATGGTGACACCGCGTGGATATACGTATGAAGAAGCCGACTTGTGGCTTTGATTTTGTATAACATGTATTAGAATGTGGTAATTTTTAATATATGTTTGTATAAGAAGTAATTTATTAACTCTTGAACTATTGTAGATAGTTGATGTATTTGGGATATATTTTGTAGTATTGATGGGGCCCAGTGGCCATTATATTACTATGTAGACCTGTGTGGTCATTGTGAACTATTTGGGACGGAGTTTTGTATTTGGGTGACTCCCGTACAAAAGGGCTCTGCCCGATTTTGCATGAATGTCGGGTAGGTTACTCGACATCCGAGTATTGCCTGAGTTGAAGGGTTGTCAGCGGGCCAATACGGTTTGGGGAATGTCACAATTCTTTGCCTTTATTGTTATGTTATTCCTTTTTCTCTATCTCTTATATTAGAACCCTATCAATTGGTATCAAAGTATTCAATCTTAGGCTAATATATATATATATATATATATATATATATATATATATATATATATATATATATATATGAAAGAAGTGAATGGATGTGATGGGAGAAACAATTAGGCAGGGTTCATGGAGAAGAAAGTGATCATCGATTAAAGGGGATTTACAGAGGTTGGGTCCTATGGAAGTGAAGGTGGACATAATGTTGGAGAAACTATTGATGTTAGAAAAAATCATATAAGTGATGTGAAAACAGACGAAAGAAGAAGAAAAATTGAGGGAAAATGAAAAAAGAAAAAAAAAACCCAATAATCATTATAAACCAAACTCCGCCAGTGGAAATCAAATTGAGTGAGAGAGAGATATGTAAGTAGTATTTTGAAGGAGAAGAGCAATGAGAATCTTACCTTGTAACAAGAAGAGTTAAGAAATGGAGGGTTACGTAGTGGTAAAGAAAGACCGAGAGAAGTGTTGTTTGTTTGGTTTGGAGCTTGAGTGACGTTGCGACGGCGTATTTACGAGAATGACGGTGTGCGGGAGTAATTGGAGGAAACGGAGTAAGAGACGAGACGGTGAGAGAGGAACAAACCTAATTAGGTCGACGGGTGAGAAGAGGGAATGGTTTCTTTGTTTTTGGTGAGGCAGGGGTGAGAGAAGAAAGATTAACTATAAGCTTTCTAAGAGTATAATAGAAACGAATCTTAATTTTACATTTAAGAACTAACGACGGACACAATCCCTAACTAAATTGCTAGGGATAATCCCTTGCCCCAGACATATAGAGCCAAAAAATTTTCAGGCATACTTGCTTGACGGATACCATCCTATCTAAATAGCCAGGAATTATCCTTGCTGTCAGTAAATTTGAAAAAAATAATTTGAGAATAAATTATAGTGGATTATTCCTTAGCTATTTAGTAGGGAAAATCCTAACTAAATACAAAGGAGTAAAATAAGTATTTAGAAAAAGCATTATGACGGAGTATCCTGGCTAAATAGCTAGGCATGTATCCCTAGCTAAATACATAATTTCCTAAATGAGAAGAATTTTGAGGGTAAGAATAGCGACGGATTAAATCCCTAGATATTTAGTTAGGGACAAATCTCATGCTAAATGCATACATTTTGTGAAATACAAATTTAAGGGCACCAATAGCGACAAATATTTTTCCCTAGCTATTTTAGCTAAGGACCAATCTCTAGCTAAATATATAAAACAAAACAAAAAATTATTAGCTATAGACTTAACGACGGACACTATCCCTAGCTAAATAGCTAGGGAAAAATCCCTAGTTAAATGCATACAATTGGGCATAAATAGCGACATATTGGTCCCTAGCTATTTTAGCTAGGGATCAATACCTAGCTAAATATATAAAACAAAACAAAAAATAATTCGGTATAGACTTAACAACGGACATAATCCCTAGCTAAATAGCTAGGGAAAAATCTCTAACTAAATGCATGCATAATAGCAATTTAAGGGCACCAATAGCGACGGATTTGGTCCCTAACTATTTTAGCTAGGGACCAATCCCTAGCCAAATATATAAAACATAACAAAAAATAATTCGGTATAAATTTAATAACAGAAACAATCCCTAGCTAAATAGCTAGGGAAAAATCCCTAGCTAAATGCATATATTTTGTGAAAATAGCAATTTAAGGGACATGATAGCAGACGGATTTTGCCCACTAGCTATTTAAACAAGAGCTTCATACTAATTTAAATCGTAAATCAAAACAAAAAAAATATTTTGGTATAGACTTAACGACGAACGCTATCCCTAGCTAAATAGCTAGGGAAAAATCCCTAACTAAATGCATACATTTTGTGAAACAACAATTAAGGGCAATATTAGCGACGGATCTTTTCCATAGCTATTTTAACTAGAGGAAAAATCCCTAATATACATATAAAATTGTAAAAGATATTTCCAGGATCATGATTCTGAAACGATTTGTTCTCTAGCTAATTAGCTAGGGAAAATCCGTCTCTAAAGTTGTTGTTAAATTTGCCGCCAATCTTTACGCCAAAATCAACAACAATATTAGCTAGGGACTTTGTCTGTTGCAAATTTCCGTCTCTAATTCGTCACAAATTGTCATTAATTCCAGAATAAAAAATCTCTTGCTATTATGTCGCTAATCCCTCGCAAATTAGCTAGGGATTATTTCCCTAGCTAATTTCCTGTAGCTAATCCGATAATTTCTTGTAGTTAATGTAACGTGGAGCTCTTCCAAGAGTAGAGAAAATATGCATGCTATGAGATCTACACAATTAGGGATGATGATAATAGAAATAGGTATAATGATGTGACTCCACGACCTCCCGCTCCAACGATGTTTTCCACTTGCAGTAATAATTTGTCTAATTTAATCTAATTTTTATTATTAAAATTAAAAAATAATATAATTTTTATATAATACACATGAATTTGTATATGATATACATGAATTTTGATATATTTAAATTGAAAAGTAACAAAAAAAACTATTAAAAGTTGAGATGATAAAAAATATTTATTATCTCAATTTCATAATTTAAAACTAATTTTTTAAAATATAAGATAAATTTGAATTCTTTTTTCTACATCAGCAAGTATTTTTTTTATATAGGGTTTATTAATACATTCTATGTTATAAACAAAAAATAAGAAGTGTGACATTGAATTTTCTTTTTAATTAGAGGTAATAATTTACCCTAGTGATAGAAAAACTGTATTTTTATACTGTTAGATTCTTGTTTTTCATATTTGCATATAAAATTAAATGTTGAAATAAAAATTGATAAATAAATAAATTTTAAATAATTTATTTTCCAAATTTACAGATTCAACTCCAGTTAAAATATATAATCTCATGACAGTTTTTTAATAATTCCTTTTTATATTTTTGTGTAATAAAAAGTATAAAGTTATAAATATTTTAAAAAAAATTATACACATATTTTCAACTTTTTATACTCATCACTGACATGCATATAGAAGTATCTCTACTAAAAATATTTTTAATGAAAATATTTTTTCTATAAGCTTTTTTAGAATAATAACTTATGAAATACTATAATTTATTTTGTAACATTATAGGTGATTTTTCAAATTTTAAAAATAATTTCATAATATTTATTAAACATAAATGAATTTTTTAAACATTTTAGATTAAAAATAGGAAAAGTGTGTTTTTATCTTATCATGCACCAAAACAAAAATTATTAAGTTGTGAGACAAACTTTAAAATTTTGAAAAAGTGCACTATCTAGTTTTAGGTACTATGTTGTTAACTTAGGTAACTCCTTAAAATATGTATTTTCTCAGTATTTTTAGATTAAGTTCATTTTTAATAGTTTCTTAAAATTTGGTTTAAAAGAAACTCAATAATTTTAGTTTTGGTGCTGCATGATAATACTTTTCCCTTAACAATGCTTCTTGAAATCATTGTGAAACAAATATTATAAATTATATTAAATTAATTAATATTTTAATATTAAATATATTTTTAAATTTTAAAAAGAATTATGAAATCTCAAAATATTACAATGTTATTCAATGAAATAACATATATTACTTTCAAAAATTTTAAATTTTTATTAGTTTTAATTAATTTTTTTGTCTTATGAATATTTTTATTTAAATTATTATTGGATATTTATAATAGTATTGCAAAATCATTTATAAAGATTTTTCTAATTTTTGTTGATATTTTATGGGGAATATGATGGGAGGATGGTAGGGGCCAAAATTGATTGGAAAGTTAGCACGACTAGTAATGGGAAATGGGAAGGTATGTAATATTTTACAAGTTTCATTTTTTATTAATATTTTAAAGACTTGTCTTTTCTCATCTCTCTCATTTTCTTCAATTTCCCCGCTCCATTACATCTTCCAAAAGAAATTTGCAAAGAAGATCACCTAAATTTACATTTTAAATTCAAGGGAAAATATATATATATATATATATATATATATATATATATATATATATATATATACATATATTTTCAACTTTTATACTTATCACTTTAGTTTTAGAACTTCTAACAACAATTTTCGAAGTATCTCAACTCAAATTTTTTTGAGTGAAAATGTTTTCGCAGGAAGCTTTTTTGGAATAATAACTTATGAAGTATTGTTTCATAAAATATTATAATATTATAAGTGAATTTTTAAAAATTTAAAAAGTATTTCATAAAATTTATTAAACAAATGATTTAAAATATATATATTTTGAGATTAAAATTGGAAAAAAGTGTGACATCATGAACCAAAACTAATATTATTGAATTTTGGAAAACAAACTTTAAAAAGTTGAAAAAATATGCATTATTAAGTTTAGGTAACACTTTTGGTAGCTTGAATCATTACCTTTGACAAATTAAGTACTATATTTGCTCCCTTAAAGTGCATATTTTCTCAATTATTTTTTGGGTTAAGTGTACTTTTTTATAATTTCTTTAAGTTTGGTTTTAAAAACTATATAATTTTAATTTTGTGTATCATAACACTTTTTTCTGAACAATGCTTCACCCAGAAATCTTAAAAATGACTAAAAATATGATTAGCCAACAAAAAAATAAACATATTAGCAATAATCATATTGCTAACAATCATATTTTTTGGAGGCAATAATTAATATAAAATAAACATATTATCACATCTATCCTAACTAATTTTTGAGAAGATTTTAAATAAATCAATCATATTATTATGACACATAATTCATAAGGACTAAAATAATAGATTAAAAGGCTCATTATATATAATAAATTAAAATAATCATAATAAGAACTCTAGTGTCATAGAGTGAAAACTATTATAAAAATGTAATAAAACTATAAAACAAATTATTTCTTTATCGTTATCAACCAAAAATAAAATATGAAAGAACATGTAATTCTCTAAAAAGAATCCTAACCTTATTTTGTCAATCCATCTATTAAAAAAAAAAGTATGAGAAAGAAGAAAATTTGCTAATTGAAAAAACAAAATAAGAATGAAAGAGAAGAAGATTTGATGTAACGCCCCAAATCCCTGGGGTTCCGTTGACAACCCGTTAACCCGCGGAATTCTTGTGGATTTCAGGTAACCCGATACCATACTATTGTTTCCCATTTATCGGGATCCATATTTTCACAAAAATCAGGCAGAGTCTCTTTTGTTCAAGGAGCTCTACCTAATATACAACTTGTATAACAGTATATCCATGACCCATCCAAGGTCTCAACAGAAGTAGTAATGACCACACAGGGTCCATTTGTCCATATCCCTAATATACAACTATATCACAATAGTCTGACCATAATTACATACCCGACTATATTGATAATAGTCCAAAAGAATTTAATTACAATTCTTTTATACAAAATACTTTTTACAAAAGTTTTATCAAGGTCACATGTTGGTCTTCTCACAATCACGGCCTCATCTGAGCGTCGTTTATCGGTGTTGACCACAGTGCACGAAGAGGGTCCTAGGACGAGGAGTGAGAAATGCGATAGAAATAATTACTCGTGGGTACCACTCACGCTCAAGTGCGCGTACAATGCTCATTACACACATTCAAGTAAAAACATACACATTCCTACTCAAATGTCTGCATGCCATGGATGAGAATGTGACTCACCATGTCCCATGTCCCGAGTCTTCACCGACTTCCTCACACATGCATGCGAGTGTGGCAGTCATTTATGTTCTCCGATGACCATTTTTCCAAAACAAAAGCTTTTTGTTTTATAAATCAAAATCCATTGGGCAAACTATGATATTCATTTGTTTTTACCAAGTCCCGTGTGTTTTTGTGGGTAGATAATTTATGGAGTCTCACCGCAGGCTTCACATACCTTTCGACACTTTCGTGAACTTTCATCGCTGGATACATATTTATAACCAAGAATACTGAGTTTTTCACTTGAGGGGGTACCTATCCCTTCTTGCTATACCCAACACACTTATTTTTCATTTCCTTTTTCTTTTATGTAATCGTGAGACTCATTTTGGACGTTATCCCATTTTACCGAGCCCACCATCGAACACCAAACACGATGTCGATCTACCATGTACTCACGAGTCACGACATACCATTGAACCCCTAACACAGTGTCGATCTCTACCATACACTCACACCTATGTCATGCGATGTCCCGTGCATAAATGCAATGTATGCGCCATTGCCTATTTATACCATGTCACATATATGATGAATGTTATATGGACAATTTTATCAAACATGCATATCACCAGTGCATCTTGGACTATTATATCAAACATGCATATAATTTCCCTACATTAATTCATTTATGTCAATATATCACACAAGCATATATCAACATCACATACAAATCATTACTTAGTCAAGTAATGAAGCACTTTATCCTCTAGGCTAAATTACGACATAACATGTCCACAAAATAGCCTACAACATGCCATGTAGTGGTCATGTCTACAATTCATCACATGTGAATATAGTAATATACATATTAACATTTCATCAAACAAGCATGTCATGCCATGCAATTAGTACACTTGGTATTATGATCAAAATTTCAGCAATGATGTGAGCACCAAATGTCAATCACTGGCATATGGTTAGATTCTATACTCAAAGAGCTTTTCATAGAGTCCAAAATTAGCAAATCGGAGTTCAGACGAGAAAGTTATAGTTGTTTGAAGTCGAAGCTGCCGATTCGCATGGGTGTGCGAAAATTGTTCAGACCCCAAAACCAAGCACTACACCCACGGCCAATACTCGGTTAGCCCAAACCACAAACGGTCCGAGTTCAGTCTCGGGATTAATCATCCATGGCTACGGGCAAGTTGGATGCCCAACCACACCTAGTCGTAACCAAGGCTACACACGTGTAACCAAGAGGTCCAGAATTTCAATCTCAAAACATTGGATTCGGTCCTTGACCGTCAATAAACATAGCTCTAAGATTATAGATGAACTAAAATGGCCCTTACATGGCCACTAGGCAAGAAATAACCAGTGTAGGAGAAACCTCTACCTTTTGGAATGTGACGAAACCGATAGTTTTTGGTACCCAATATAGCTCTCATCACATGGACCAACTTTGTCTCTTGCCTCGACACGTTTCGACCACAGGAGATCCCAAAGGGAAGTGCTGTTCTTTTTTTTTTCCTTTCTCACTGTCTCTCACGCACTCTCCCTCTTTTTGTTTTCCTCATTTTCTTTCTGTTGAAAATCAAGCCCACGTCGCCTCATGCTTGTGCATGTTTCTCTCCATGACTACAGCATTCCTTTTTTTCCTTTTAACTTTCTGAATTAATGCAATATACCATCTATATGTTTTAAATCCAGCAAGGTGGACCGGTGGTTTAATTCACTTTCCTTGTAAGAGAAATTTTGTCCGGTGATATTGTCACTTTCGAATTATCTCGAATGCGCCAAACTATTTATTTCTATTTTCTTTCATTACAAAAATAAGAAGTGAGACTAGATTCCTCTAGAGTTTTTGCCTTCAAATTCTTCATGGTATCAGAGCAGGTTTAATCCTGTCTCTTCTTCTCCATCTTCATTTATGCCTAAATACGGTCCAGCGTTTGGAATGGCTACCAACTCATCCTCCTCTTCTTCGATGGCGACCAATTCCTCTTTTTTGACAAGCCCGAGTCAAAAATCAAAGGAGGAAGACGAGGTGTGATCATTGCGAAGCCGAGGTCACTTTCGAGAGAAACTTTTGTTGGAAGATTCATAGGAAAACCCCGGATTGGAAGCCCACGTCAACCACTTGAGAAGGGCCAGAGGTAATCATGTGTTTGCCGATGAAACGATCATACAAATTAGAAGCTAGCCCTTTTAACTTAAGGGCGAATGATCACTTGAAACTATATCTCCTCTTATGTCAATACGATTACAAGCGCATCTTCTGTCGGGTCATTGGTTAGGAACCTTGGCTCCACAAAGGTAATTCTTCGCGCCTTTATTGTTGGTAAGAAACATAAAAACCTTGGATCGTGGACTGGGGAGCATGCGATCATATGGCGGAGATCACGGCGATTTTTGCCATATATAGCCCATGTCAAATAATTTGCAGTCGAGAGGCTGAGATGATTTATTTCAAAGGTTGCGATGCGGTTCGGTTGTGCTATGAGGATCTTACTCTCAACTCAGTTCTCCTTGTTCCTAACTTGGATTATGTCATTATCAATTAGTAAACTCACGAGGAAAAGGGTGTATTACTAATTTTTCATCCACTCCTTTGTGAATTTCGAGTTTGGATTCGGGAAGGCGATTGGCAATGCGAGGTACTCTGAGACTCTACATCAGCAAGAATTTTCCACGATCCACAAACAACCTCAAATGGTAATTGGTGGTAATTCTTTTTCGGCCTCATGTCAAAATTACGATAGTGCAATTATGTTGTGGCACTATCGCTTGGGTCATCCTAATGTTATGTATCTCAAGCATTTATTTCCTTCATTATTTAATAAAAATCCAAAATCCTTTGAGTGTGAAATCTGTCAATTATCAAAGCAAGTTCGGTCTCATTTTCCCATTCAACCCTATAAAGCGTCTAGTCCATTCTCAATGATTCATAGCGATATGCGAGATTAAAGTCGAGAATAAAATATACTTGGTGCACTAGGTGGTTTTGTCTCATTCATAGATGATCACACTAGATTAACGTGGGTATTCCTCATGAAAAGAAAAATCCAGCTTGAGTCAAATTTTCAAAAAATTTCAAAAATATGATTCGATTGATTCAATCAAAATACAAATTCTAAGAATACGATAATGCCTGAGTTACTTGACTCCATTCTGGGAGAATACCTAGCAAAGAAGGGATGGATTCACTTAAGTTCATGTGTTGATACCCCACAACAAAATGGAATATTTGAAAGGAAAAATAGAGGCATTTGGTAGAAGTGGCTAGATCGCTAATGTTCTCTGAATGTACAAATTGACCAGGGGAAAATTGTCCTTGCAATGACCTACCTCATCAATAGGATGCCGTCTAGGGTACTAAAATTCCAAACACTTGTCAAGCACTCCTTAAATCCTTTCACGACCACTGTCTCTGTATCCATGTCACCCCAAAAATTTTTCGGGTGTTCGTTTTCATATCAGTAAACAACATAAGTAAACTTGATCCTAGAATTAACTCAAGTGCATCTTCTTGGTGATACCAAATAAAAAGGGTATAAGTGTTACTCTCGGTCACAGAAAATTCTAATTCAATGAATGTCACATTTTTTGAAACCCAGCCTTACTATCCCAAAATTGATATTCAGGGGGAGAATTCAACTCAGGAATATCAGTTTTGGAACCTTGAGTCATTGAGTGAGTCACCCATCACCACTAAAAATCAAGTTTCTATAGAGTCATGTAATCAGTCCGAGTTCATTGTTGGCTTGTGGGATAATGAGCACATCCAAGAGGAAATGGAGGAAGGAGCAATTTCTCAGCAAACCCATGAGGCTGAGCCGGGTTCTAATCGACAAAATTCCGGAGTATGATATGCTCTGCTTTCGAGATAGAATACTTTACATTGATTGAGTTAGAAAATGATATTCTTAATATGCCTATAGCTTTGAGGAAAGGAGTTAGATCATGCCTCGACATCCCATTGGAAATTTTATTTCTTATGATAGCTATCACCTACGTTCGTGCATTCAATTCTAACATCACGGAGATACGAGTTCCTCGAGATATTGAGAAGCTTTCAAGTATCCTAAGTGGAAGGCGCGGTCGATGAAGAAGTTCGAGGCGCGGCAAAGGAGTAGTGCGTGGGGAAATTGCCGACCTCCGAGAGGTAAGAAACCAGTTGGAGTGTAAATTAGTTTCCTGGGAGTAAAGTACAAGGCGGATGGTAATGTGGACGGGTATAAAGGCTCGGTTGGTCGCAAAGGGATTCACCCCGATCATATAATTGACTATCAAGAAACTTTTGCTCCAGTTGCCAAGCTCAACACTGTTCGTGTACTTTTATCCTTAGCAGCTAATCTCGATTGGTCGGCTTCACCAAGCAGTGTGAAAAATGCCTTCCTCAATGGTGACTTAGAGGAAGAAGTTTACATGGACATTCTGCTGGGCTTGAGACTACATCGAATTTCAACAAGGTTTGCAGACTCCGAAAATCCTTGTATGGTCTCAAACAATCTCCTAGGGCCTGGTTTGAACGGTTCACTAAGGTAGTGAAAGGGTACGGATTCGTTCAATGTCAATCCGATCACACATTGTTGTGAAACACTTCCCAGAAGGGAAGATGGTCATTATCATTGTATATGTGGACGACATAATTTTGACTGGTAATCATGAAGAGAAAATTGACCTACTTAAAAAATTACTGACAAAGAAATTTGAGATCAGGGACCTTGGAAACCTCAAGTACTTTCTCGGAATGGAGATTGCTAGGTCAAAGAGAAGGTACTTGATCTCACAGCGCAAATCGTTACGGACTTACTAAATGAAAACGAGGGATCTTCAGGATCTGGCCGTAGAAACACCTATGGATTCAGGCGGCAAACTTGAAGAAAGTGATGGAAGTCCTCCCAGGTTGATAAAGGAAGATATCAAATCTTGTGGGAAACTCATCTATCTTTCTCATACAAGGCAGGACATCGGCTTCTCTGTTAGTATGGTAGAGTCAGTTCATGAATAATCCAGCTAGAAAAAACACATATTCTTTGTGACCGAATGTTAAGTACCTCGAAATGACATAGGGAAAGGGTCTCTTCTTCCAAGAACAACAAAGAAAGAGATTAGATTTTTTTCGAATGCAGATTGAAGCGGGTTCGGTGGCGATCGGAGATCAACTTCTGGCCATTGTTCATTTGTTTGGGGGAATTTGGTTACATGGCGAAGCAAGAAACAATCAGTGGTAGCCCGTAGCAGTGCTGAGGCAGAATTCCGTGCTATGGCACAAGGTATCTGCGAGAATACGGTTGAGCAATTTGGTAGAATTACGGGTTCGTTGACATCCCATAGTGTTATCTTCAAATGACCAAGCCGCCATCGGTATCATGGAATCAGGGTTCATCATGATCCAGACTAGCGGCGGGAATAGATCGACACTTTATCAAAGGAAAAGATTGAAGAAGGGTTTTCAAGAGTCGAAACTATCCGACAAGCTACGTCAAGCGGCTGACAACATTCTCTCACGAGAAAGCTCTTGCCGAGTTAACCACGAAGATCGGCGAAAAACTTTGGAATGATCAACATCTACAAATACGGCGAGTGTTGAAAATCAGAAGCCGCGTCGCCTCATGCTTATTGCTGTTTTCTCTCCGTATTTAGCATTCCTTTTTTTTCTTTTTAACTTTCTGAATTAATGCAATATACCATCTATAACGATTACCCCGAATCCGGCCAAGGTGGGCCAGGTGGTTTAATTCACTTTCCTTGCTTGAGAGAATTTTGTCCGGTGATATTGTCACTTTCGAGAATTATCTTCAATCACCGTAAACTATTTATTTCCTATTTTCTTTCATTACAAAAATAAGAAGTGAGACTAGATTCCTCTAGAGTTTTTGCCTTCAAATTCCTTTCTTCATTTCCTTTTCTTTTTTTTCTCCTTTCATTTCTTCTTTTTCTTTTCTTTCTTCCATCCACCGAATTGTATTTTTTTTTTTTTTTGTTTGCTCCACGTGAGAGGAAGCTTCCTCTCACTCTACTATTCATCTTAACATGTGTTACCTTTTCCATGGTCCATATGTCACATGGACATGTGTTCTAGGTGCCACTCTCTACACCACATGGCTCTCATGTCATGTGTCATTCTCTCATGATGCCATGTGGCAGCCCTTGGTCATGCCATGTGGCACCACCCTATGTGTCACCCGACACCCGGTGTCTCGAAAAACTTGAAATTCTGATCATCTCGGAATTTAACGAAATTAGACTGTGTAACTAGATTTCATGAGACGAATTCAATGGTGAAGTCCGTTTTGTCATCTGAGACCTATAAAATTTACAGATTTTCCACTTGTAATATAGTGACAAATTCTGGGTTTTGCCTTTTAAAATTAGATTTTCGGGTTTACATTCTTCCCCCAGCAAAAAAATTTACGATCTTGAAGTGCACACAGATACATTCAATATCCACATGCATATGCGGTCATTCAATATCAGCCAGCTAAGAAACGCACCTCCATCCTTAAGCGAGAAGAATGTGACCGCGTATCGTGTCCTTGCGTTCCCATATTCCCTCTTCCACTCCAAGGTGGTGCCATAACACTTTTATTAGCATCACAATTTTGCCTCCCAAAACCTGGTCCCGGCTATCCATAATACGCACTGGTTACTCCTCGAAGGTCTCATCCGCATCAACAACCAGCTCGCTCTAATCCACTACATGAGTTAGATCTTGAGTGTACTTTTGGAGCATAGAGACATGGAATACCTCATGGACACCCGATAAAAGCTCGGCGGTATTAACCGATCACGTATGTGCCACCTCTGATTATCTCTAAGGCTGATGTGTCTGACGATGCTTCCCAAACACTGGGCGACCACTCCTCTCTTAGCATCACCTTGAGAAGGCGTGATCATACCTCGAGCTCTAGAGGTCGACGATGCACAGCAAGGCGTAGCTCTTCTACATGCTCTAAGCTGTGAGAAGAAGCTTTCGTATCAAATCCACCTTCTTAGAGGTGTCTTTAATCAAATCCGGACCCGTGATGGATCTCTTTCCCACCTATGTCCACCAAATCGGAGATCAACATGACCTCCCATATAAATTCTCATAGGGTGCCATTTGTATACTCGCCTAATAACTGTTGTTGTAGGTAAACTCCACTAAGGGAAAATGCTCTTCCCAGCTTCCCTTAAGATCCAAGACACATGCTTGCAGCATGTCCTTTAAAACCTGTATAGTCTTCTCGACTAGCCAGATGCATGCGTGGATGAAAAGGCGTATAATCATCATTTGTGTTCCCATGAAGCTCTTTGGAAACTCTTCAAAAGTGGCGCAAACACAGGATCCTAGTCCGATGTAAGTAAAGACTAGCACTCCATGTAGCTGGACAATCTCTCGATAACAACTAAATTCCTCATTATCAAGATCATGCACTACTAGAAAATCATGCCCAGGCTTAGTGAGCAGTCCTTATCACTTACACCACATCATGCTTACGTGCGTAGCAAGTGAGTCACAAAATCCATCGTGATATGTTCCCACTTACACTTTGCTACCTCCAATGGCTGGAGTAGCCCTGTTGGCCTTTGGTGCTTTGCATGTACCTACTGATACGTGAGACATCATCGAACAAAGTCCCCAACATGTCTCTTCATCTCGCTTCAATAATACTAGCAACGAAGATCACGACACATCTTCGTGCCACTTAAATGCACATCAAATCGAGAGCAATGGAACTCACTGAGGATCTCCTCTCTCAGATCTGTCAACTGGGGAACCACAACCGTCCCCTATACTGAAGACTACCATCTGTGCATGTGACACCCCAAATCTTGGGGGTCCGTTGACAACCCGTTAACCCGCGGAGAATTTGTGGATGTTGGGTAGCTTGGAAACACCACTCCATGAGTCCTTTTCCCAAACCCAGGATTTACTTTGAAAATCGGGCAAGAGTCTCCTTTGTGCGGGAGGCTTTGCCCAAAATACAACCTGTGCGATTTCATGAAACCTGCCCCCGATATTAGTAACTACCACCAGGTCCTCCCAATTAAAGCTAGCACATAAGTTGCTTTATCCCATATAAAATACAATCTATATCACCAAGCCACCAAAGTTATTACATCCACTCTTAATACAAAACATTATATTAAAACTAACATGTTCTAATATAATATACAAAACATGAATCAAGACCTAATCTGGCCGCTTCATAATCTAGTATACGAAGGACTGCAGATACACACTTATGTCTTTTACGAAGGGGGTCCTGACGAGGGTGTTAACGCCTAGTAGAGATAGGATTACACCAAGAGCTATTCCCCACTAAGCCACATGAATGGTCAAACAACCAAGCACACACACCAACCCTAGGACATACGTCTAGTAGAATCTCCGCAGTGATTAGAGATCTACGACTTAGCATCATGCCAGTGTATCAGTCTCATGACTCTCTCACGCATGATAAGTCCCATATTTGATAAAAACATTTTACATTTTCGGATCATCCAGTGATATTTTATAAAATCATTTTTCATTTTTCTTTTTTAAATCCAAGCTTTTGGATGATCCCTTATAGAAATGTTTATTTCATAAAACAAGCTTTTGTTTTATAAACTATACCACTTGGTTTTATCCTCTGATTCACTTGATGTAATCAAATTATCGTATTAATATATGCATTTAATCAGGCACGAATTTATGTGGTCTCACCTCCGGACGCCGCACGCCAACCAACATTTTCTTAGGTCTTTCACCAACGGGGGTCATGTCTAATTTCTGAAGTTCTGGGTTTTTCACTGAAGAGAGTTAATACATCCTACTTAAATTGCCCAACACACGGGTATTAATTTCATGCTATGCAACCATGAGACTCAACGAAGTTTGTCCCATTTACCGGTCTCACCATCGACACCAAACACAATGTTGATTGTCAACCATGCAAACCGTGGATCTCCATTGGACTTCGTCAATCTGAGTCCATGACCCGTTCACCGGGATGGTGAATGACAACGACTATGCACTCACACCCATACCATGCTATGTCCCCATGCACCAGTGCAATACAATTGTGCCATTGCACTCTAAGTCATGCCCAATGTATAAAGACCTCTACATGGACACCCTATACCATACACTACACCGTGTACCATGGACACTCATGTCTAATGCACACCACAATTATTACATTCTGTTCAACGTTAATATACACCTGCAGTCATACCATGATTTATCACATTCATGTCAACACATCAAACAAGCATGCATAAACATCATTCTGACTACTACTTAGACAAATATTATACTCAAATCCTAAGCTACATCATGAGCGCATAATGCCCTGATAAAATAGCCTACAAACATGCCCATGCGTAGCCATGTCCACAAGAAAACACATCATGAAACACAATATGTTAGAGCACATATTGACATCCAAGCATGACACTTACCTCTTAACCAAGAAATCTCATTTCAATCAATCCTGACACATGTTAACATTTCATCAGAGTCTACCTAGGCAAATGGCAATGACACCTCATTTCTAGACTAATTCTTGGCATATCATTTTAAGATGTCTCTGACCAGCCATGTAATAGTATGACACGACTCTCCATCCACACAACCAGCAATTTAGCACTTGTTGTAACAATCAATTTTTTCAAAAAGGATGTGAGAACCAATTGCCATTGAAAGAAGTATATCGTCGAGATTCTAGACTCGAGGCTCTCAGTGGGAGTGCGAAGACACACGAGCAGACTGGTGAAAGTTATGGCCTTCGGAGTTGGAGGCCTTGTATGAGCACGTGGCGGCCTTGCCGAACCAGCGAGGCCTACTGTTTTTCGTCATTTTTGGACCAAATATGAGTTCAAATTTTATCAAATTATAAATGGATAGATTCTATACTCAAAGGGCTTTCCATAGAGTCCAAGAATACCCCTAACAGAGTTCGGATGAGAAAGTTATGGCCGTCCAAAGTTGGAGGCCTCGTATGAACAGTGACTGACGCACAACTGCTTGGAACCCACGCAATTGCGTTCCCAAGGCACCTTTGGAACTCCCGTACATACTATTTTCCTGAGCTTGTCTGCCGGAAACAACTCTTTCACGAATGACAAACCCATCCCGGTGGGACCATAGTCAATATAAACATGGAACAAAACTCATCCCAAACTCAGCCCAAAATTAGTTTCAAAGCTAGCCAAAAAAAAAAAAAAAAACTAGACATCCTTTAAACCAAAAAAAAAAAAAATCATTTTGTGTCAGGGAACACGAAACTAAACGCCCCAGGGAATCGACGAGACTAAAATAGTATTTAGATGAAATATAAACCCGAATAGGAAGGTTCCTTACCTCTTGGAGTGAAGACGAAACTATTTGGAGTTCCGAAGACCCGAGACCCATGGCCTTCCCGAACTTCCACTCAAATCTCTGACTAAAATTCTTGATTTCGGTGTCCACGCGTTGCCGCCAGCGAATGCTCGACTTTGGGTCTTGGCGTGAAACGAGTCCGATCGCGCGTAAATCTTAGAGAAGGTAGAGCTTCTCTCACTAACACACCTTCAAACCACGAAGTAAATCGATGAAGCTGCGTGTTGCCGGTGCCGCAACGTGGCCCTCGTCGAGTAGATAAACTTTAAATCTTGGCTCGACAGTTGGGTCTTTTTGGTCTCTAAGAGTAGATCGTAGAGAGAAGGAGGAGTTTATCTCATTTCTCTCTCCAACTCAAGCCACTGCCGGTTCTAGCCCCAAAAATGGGCTTTTCTCCCTTTTGTTCTAACTTAAATTAAGTTAAGTGTGTGACCCTCATGGCGCCACGTGTCATGTGATCCTCGCTGATCCGTTCCTACTTCGAAACAATTTATTTTCAGTTCTAGTTCAAGTTCAATTTATTTTAAATGAACTTAACTTGAGTTATTTCCTAATTCCCAAGATTCTCGTAAAAATATTGTCCCTAGGAGTCACTAGACGTTCGTTACCTTGAACGTGAAAATCGACCGTCTCGAATTCAAATCTAAAATTTTCAGTAACTAGATTTCGTGGAGATCAATCCAACCATACCATTTTGTCATATGAGATCTAGAGAATTTTCCAAGCTTCCTTGAACCATTATAGCAATGTATTATTTATTTTATTTTTTTACTTTTAGAAAATTTTAAATTTTCCGAGGTTTTACATTGCGAATGCCCCAGCCTTTGTCACCTGCACTGGGACAAATCAAGTCCCCACGATGGACACTACATCAAGGCCTTGCCCTTTGACTAATCACTGCCTCATTGTGGATGGCAGAACACTAGACTTCCAAAGTACCTCGAGCCTGATCACGTGCTCATAACCCGAACTGTCCCACAATCTCGAGCATCTACCACTCCCGAGAAGCTACACTAGCCAGTACTCCCTGTGACATCCGACTAAGTGCATCAGCCACCACATTCGCCTTACCAGGATGGTAGTGCATTGTGAAATCATAATCCTCTAGAAACTCCATCCACCTCGCGCGGCTCCCAGCGTCGAGGTTTCATGGCGCAGCATATACTCGTAATTTTTATGCGATTTGGAAAACACTTTAACCTACACCGTGATAGATAGTGGCGCCAAATCTTCAAGAAGATCACAAACCCAAGAAAATCTAATTTTCAAAGTAAAACGATAATTTCGTCAAACTGAATTTCTTTTTCTAGACCTCTGACGAAGAAACGACTTCACCGTTGGAATCAATTTCACGAAATTCAAATTTACCACGCCGGTAATTTCGTCAATCGAGACATTTGACTACATTTTTCGGCGCAACGAAAGATCAGCGCCAAACGGCTGGTGGTATACGCGACGGCAAAGTCACCTATCACACGCATTCTCGCGGACACACGTCAGCGATTAGGACGATGGAAACGGACGGCTAGATTAAGCCATGTCAAAATCAAGACAAAAGGACACAAGGAATTAATGAAAAATGTTAATGAGAATAAAGATAAAAGCCGGGGGTCATTGCTTCATCTTCTTCATTTTGAGACAAAAACGGGCAGGAGATGCAGTAGGCTGGATTTTATTTTAGAGAGTATATCTTCCTAGATTACGATCGTCTAATCATTTCGCTTCTCAATGAGTAAGAAGCAAATATCTCACGCGAGGGCCACGTGTATGACATCGATTTGGTGGAGTTCCGACTAACCCAAGAGATAGATCTTTTCCATTTGCGTATTCTTCGCAGCCAAGCAGCCTACGTAAATGGTCAGATGTTCTCGAGGCTTGATTAGCCATGTTTTTTGCCCCAAAAGTTTTCAACCGGGAGCGGGTAAAATTTAATGGTTATGTCGCAATAAAGGCTAACCCGAGGGTTTCACTGTTCACATGAATAGTTATGTAATTTTTGGTGTGAATTTTTATGTTATTGGATTCAAAATGAATTGCTTGATTGGTTACCTTCGAAATTCCCATGTGGAGCTTAATTTTGGTGTTATTGATCGAGAATCATTACTATGAATTATAAGAGAATTAATTGTTAATACATGCTACAAATGTAAATATATTAGTACGAATGGTTCGAATTGTGTGTGAATTAATATGTTAATGCATGTAATTAAATGTGTTAACATGATGTTGAATTATATAAAAATATAATTGTGTGTAAGCCATTGAATGACTAATTAGCCTGGCTTTAGCTAATTTTGATGTTATTGATGTAAATTAAACATGGCATGTATGCAAATTTTGTTAATATATTCAGAAATGATATATTGGCATGTGTGGTTTGAGAATGGCATAACGCATTTATATAACTGAGCAACCTAGAAAATTAGGATGTGAGTGCAATGCATATGAAAGAAAAATAAAATGATGTTTTTCTCGCGTTGGCTTAGGTATGCGAGTGGAGCTCTGGGTGAGGACTCGAGACACGGGATGGGTATTGCAGATATTCCAGCAGGATCATGTATTTGCTCGAGTGTGTGTTTATGTTGAATCATTGCATGAGCATCTTTAGGCGGGAGTAACCCATGGTGAGATTATCACTAACGCTTTCCACCTTCGCCGAGGATCACTATTTCGTGCATGTGGACTGCTTCGAGAAGATGGCGCTCTTTAGAGGCCGATTTTTAGAAGAAATCCGAGTTATGGCTTTGATGTTTTGGTATTCATTTTGTATAACATGTATTAGAATTCTTAATTTTAATATATGTTTGAATTAAGAGCTGAATATTGAACTCAACCATGAAATATAGTTGGTCGGGATATTTTAGAGTTTTAGTATTGATGCAAGTGGCTCACGTGGCCATTTTTACTCATTTTAATTGTATATGGAACCGTGTGTTCCTTGTAAAATATTGGGACAGTTGCCAGTGTGGATCGGGACAGTTGTATCTCGGGTAGAGCTTCCTCGGTCCAAAGGAGACTCGCCCGATTTTCGTGAGTGGTGCCTGTTACCAAACATCCACGAGTATTCCACCCAAGCTGACGGACACAACGGACTCCCGAAATGCAAAGGCCATAGCTTGGTGATTAGAGCCAAAACGACATTACCTTTGGAGCTCAGCATGTAGAGCTTAGGTATATCGAATCTTAGGGCTTAGGGGACTTGGGCTTAGCTACAGTCATTAAAGTAAACATCACAAATTTTAGTATAGCTCGATGTTGATACTAGCGTATAGCTTAGCACGTAGTTAGGTATACGGTTTACTCAGACTTGATGGGAACGAGTTAGATCACATCCTCAGGCATTTTTGGGTGAATGAAATGTGATGTGTGATTGGATTGTGTGTTGTATATGTGATTGGTGTGTATAACATGAGTGATGTGTGATCATGTGTTGTATGAATTGTGTGATTTGTATGTTTGGTGAGTAGCATAGGAGAAAACGTTGAACACTAGGGCCGAGAAAATATAACCTTAGGTGTTCGAGAATTTTTGGGCAGAATGGTCCAGAAATGCTGAATCTAAAATATATATATATATATATATATATATATATATATAAAGTATATATATATATATATATATATATATATATATAATTTTTCTGACAAGAGTTCCAGCTTGAACATAAACAGATTGGTGAAAGTTGTGAAACTGAAAATCTTTCCAGTGTTTGTATAAGAAAAGGGTAAAATTTGAACTCATAAAAATTTGAGTCAGAGTGAAGTGCAAAGTGGGTTCAGGCTATTGAATTTATGGAGTAGCAAGGAGGCTACTAGAGATGAAAAAAAAAAATGATGAGAAGAAATTTTTCTAAGGTTTTACAAGCAAAACTGAAGAAAATAAAATAAAATAAATTTTTGAATAAATTTATTTTGGTTATACTGAAAAATGAAAAAAAAATATAATATATATATTTTTTTTGGTGGTTTTCCAAAGAGTCGAACAATGAAAAAAAGAGTTGTGGTAAGGCTATCGGGCTACTCGCCCATTTTCAACAGTAGCAAAAATATGATACATTAAACTGTATCGTGACACGTGAGCGCAAGAAGCAGCGCGCACGGACAGTGGTGGCTCCTGGCCACTACAGATCGCCGAGCGGGCGCGCAAAGCAGACGCAACGATATGGCCTGGCCAGGCTACGCCGATACGCAGAAAGGCCCTACGACACTACGACAAGACACACTCGCACTTGGCCCGGCTAGGCGTGGAGCGTGTCACGATACAATCAAGCATTGTGACACACGAGGGAGGCCTCAAGAGTGTCACGATACAATTGCTCAGGGGATCGTGGATAAAGAGTGGAGGGCCTGTCTCGCTTAGGAGTGTCACAATACACCCCAATAGACATGACAAAGTGAGGCTGGAAGCCTCGGGCTGTGTCGGGAGATCAAAGACGACACGGCCGTGCAGGCTCCGCGACACGTCGGGCAAGCCGCCATACCTGGCCAAGAACATGGAGCCATTACAGCGACAAGGGATTCCGTGTCGCGATACAAAATCATCATGATCGGGCGAAGGTAGCGCGTTATGACACTAAGACGCCAATGGAGCCGCGAGCCGCCAGCTACAACATCGGGGCGCCCGCAACGGCCGAGAGAGGGCCACGACATGGCGCCACGTGCTGGGCCAACACTACACTCCAAGCGTAGCGCCAGGCGCGCTGCCCGGCGCGGCGCGCGTGGCTCCTCGCAGTCGGGTCTGCAAGGTGTGCACCGCTGGTGACCTAACTCGCTTTCACTCACTATTCTCGAGTCACTTTTAGGACAATCGCTTATGAACACCGCTCATGCAGCACCGCTCACGAGGTTTTCAAAAAAAAACAAATCAAATAAAATAAAATCGACAAATCAAATCAAATCAAATTTTAAATGAAATTTTCAAAATGTTCTTGTGTTGTTGATTATGATTTAATGGTTGAACTATTGTCTCAGATACTATGAATTCATGGACCTAATGTATGAAATGCTTTCTCGTAGGTGAATAGTGTCTCGGCCAGTTACGCGAGATATCGCATTAGAATTTAACTTGCCATTTGACATGTGTAGATGGCTAGTCGAGGCGAGACGCAGAGGTCGCCCACGAGGTACTCCCGTCGTGTACCACCGACGCTTGACAAGCCATCGGCTTCTGACTCAAGATAGGCTTTGTTGAGGTCAGAGGTAATATGGCTCTTCGCTACTGCGGTACGTTTAGTGCAAAGCAAGTGTTCGTGGAGGCCCGAGATCCTCCGTGAGGTTCAAAGTACATCATCCTCACATTCACAGGGGAGGAGATCCGACGGTGGCAAACCATTGGTTCATGCAGCGGAGAAGGTATTGAGGCTATGGAGATTACCCCATACTAATTAGATCATACTAGCCGTGATCCCACTAGAGGGTGAGGCCCAAGTATGGTGGAATCGGGCAAAGACCTCTAGAGATCTAGAGGCAATGACTCGGGGCGCACTCCCATGATCTTTTCATGGGCAAAGTATTTTCCTACCACCGCTAGACATAAAGGCCCATGAGTTCCTGCAAATGGTGCGCGTGGAAACGAAGGATAGTGATAAGATAACACAACCCACCGAGTTGGTACGCTTAGTGATGATCATGTACATGCACGCGCCAAGGTCAGAGATTTGAGAATGGCAGTTACCATTCTGTGGCAAGATCGCAGGATTCCTTGCCTCAGACATGGACTTCACGTGAACGAATAATCCCCACCATAAAGAGAGAGATAGAGGATGCACGTATCCTGAGTGGCGGATGTCGTGGAGAAGAGGTGGAGGATTAGCCTCTTCAGTTCAAGAGGCAAAAGACTTATGCTCACACGAAGCTTTGTGACTAGTAATGACTGGGCATTTAGTCAGCAGTAAGTAAATGATATGTTATTTCTGCCGAGAAGTTCAAGATGTGAGATGGATTGCCCCAAGAGACGGGGATCCTGTGGATTTTGGGACAAGACACCTGGGGCTTAGGCTATAGAATGTGAGAGTATGCGCTTCATTCCCTCCACACCCTAGTATGGCCTTCGAGTAACCACTTTACCTGGTGCTATACAAGCACCTGGCAAAGACAAATGGGGCTAGAGGGGCCGTGAGCTGGTCGAGGTTAGGTACGTGACTCACAAAGCCGGACTCTCTAGTTAGGCAGGCGGTGACGATATATTATTTATGTCGACAAATTGGGGTATTAAGGAGACTAGATTGCCCTAGGAGCAGGTCTCATGGTACGCAGGCCGAGCATACAAAGCAACCTGATATGCAGGTGGCACGTTTCTACTCTTGCACTTAAGCTGACTAGAGTAGTTATTAAACTGGATGCATCATTCATTCATTAATGCATCTAGCATGATTTGGACTTAGAGGTCGAGGCCTTTAGAGAAGCCATGTGTGGATGTTCTTCCTGTGATCGGCAGAGAGCCGACCCGGAGCAGGTCGGATCGTATGTTGAGATCTTTGAGATTCTGGCTCATGGTGGACTTCGGGGACCAGACGAGTCGGGTGTGGGTGCAAAGGTGACATCGTGACGAGTCAAGTATGGGTGTACTCAGATATTATTCACCACTCTTTGTGATGGGTTGAGTTTGTTCCTCGGGACTACGTCCAATGAAGACCATAGTTCAAATCAGGAAACGAAGAGTACTAATGTGTGTCAGGGCAAAGAAAAAGGGGGTCGTTAATCCCCAGTGAAAAAGCCGATAGCGAAGGAGACCAAGCAGTAGTATCCGGAATACCCCTGCGGTGGGTAAAGAGACCGTGAAGATATCCCGACTCGCGTGGGTGTAAGACCCGGGAGATATCCCCAATTTTTGTGTGGGTGTAAGAGATCCGGGGAGCTATCCGTAATTTCTGTGAGGGTGTAAGAGACCCATGGAGTTATCCGAAATTTCTGTGTGGGTGTAAGAGACCCATGGAGATATCCAAAATTTCTGTGTGGGTGTAAGAGACCCAAGAGATATCCCCAATTTTTGTGTGGGTGTAAGAGACCTGGGGAGCTATCCACTTCGTGGTGGGTGTAAGAGACCACATATCCCGAAATTTCGGTGGGGTGAGACCTGGAGATATCCAAATTTCTGCGGTGGGTGTAAGAGACAAGTGGAGATGTCCGAAATTTCTGCAAAGGGTGTAAGAGACCCGCGTGGAGATATCCAAAATTTCAGGTGGATGCAAGAGGCTCACACAGCCGAAAAGTTCTCATGGTTCTAGATGAAAACACACGGTCATGGTTAATTATCACGTAGACTTAGAGTTGAGTGATACGAGTCGGGAGTGACTCGAGATGAAATCACACGGTCATGGTTATCACGACTTAGAGTTGAGTGATAAGAGCTCCAGAGTGACTGAGACTGATACCCATTGGAGTCACGATTAGGTGTTGTGAAATGGGCAAGGGCCTCTGATATTGATGTCATTCATGCCATGGATTAGGTTGACGACCCATCGGGTTATCAATGATCAAAATCTTTGGAAGGCCGCTGCACACTAAGCAAATGATTGTGTGCTTTATGCACGCGGGTTGAATGCGTATGTGCGGGAATTTCGGACGAAATTTTTAAGGGGGGAGATCGCGGAAACCCAGGAAAATATAATTTTATGAAAAATGGTCAAACGGGAATTTCGCCGTACCGGAATTTTCCATTCGGATTTAAGAACGGACTTCACCGTTGAATTCGCCGCAAATCTTTACCACGCCGACACTTCGTCGAATTCCGAGACAGTCGGAATTTCATATTTTTCGAGGCACCGGGTATCGGGTTCCGTAAAACGGGTTTGAGAGACATGTGATATGACAAAAGTCACCTACTACATGTACTCTTGTGACACATGTTGCAAGATTAGAGAGATTTATTGGAAATGGACTACTTAGATGGCCAAGTGTCAAAATCAGACAAAAGGACACAAGTGGAATTAATGAAAATGTTAATGAGAATGAGACAAAAGTGAAATAGTGTTCATCTTCTTCATTTTGAGACAAAAACGGGCAGGAGATGCAGTAGGCTAGATTTTGTGATTTTTAGAGAGAGAAGGAGCTCATTCTCTCTAGATTTGCAGTCGTTCGGACCGTCGGTTCTCGACGAAGTAAGAAGCAAAGTCGATCTAAGCGGCGAGGGCTACGCGTGGACATCGATTTGGTGGAGTTCCGACAACTCCAAGAGGTAGGGATCTTTTCCTACTTGTGTTATTCTTTGGCTAAGAGTCATGTAAATGGTTAGGGATGTTCGGTACTTGATTAGTTTTCATGTTTTCGGTCTCAAAAAGCTGAACCGAGTCGAAAATTCCTCATTGTTAGGACGGAACAGCAAGCTTAACCCGAGGGTTTCACTGTTCATGTGAATAGTGACGTAATTTTTGGTGTGAATTTTTATGTTGTTGAGTGATTCAAAATGAATTGCTTGATTGGTTAATTAGCCCATGTGAGCTAATTTTGGTGTTATTGATTGAGAATCGAATACTATGAATTATGGGAATTAATTATGTTAATACATGCTACAAATATAAATATATTAGCATGAATGACTTCGAATTGTGTGAGAATTAATATGTTAATGCACGTAATTAAATGTGTTAACATGATGTGGAATTATATAAAAAATATAATTGTGTGCAAGCCATTGGAAATGAATTGTAATTAGCTCAAGTGAGCTAATTTTGATGTTATTGATGTAAATTAACATATGGCATGTATGTAAATTTTGTTAATATATTTGTAAATGATATATTGGCATGTGTGGTTTGAGAATGGCATAATGCATTTCATATGCACTGGGGTAACCTAGAAAATTAGGTGTGAGTGCACAACATAAAAGAAAATAAAAATGATGTTTTTCTCGCGTTGGCTTAGGCATGCGTGAGGGAGTTGGTGAGGACTCACATGGATTGCATAGACATTCAAGTAGGATCATGTATTTGCTTGAGTGTGTGTTTATGTTGAATCATTGCATGTGCACTTAGGTAGGGAGTAACCCATGTAGGAGATTATCACTAATGGGCTTTGCTCACCCTGTCGAGGGATCACTATTTTAGGTACAGGGATTGTTCGAGAAGACAACGCTCTTTAGAGGCCGATTTTTAGAAGAAAGTCGGGTTGTGGCTTTGATGTTTTGGTATTCATTTTGTATAATATGTATTATAATTCTTAATTTTAATATATGTTTGAATTAAGAGTGACTTATTAACTCTTGAACCATGTAATATAGTTGGTTGGGATATTTTAGTGAGTATTGATGTGAGGGCCCACGTGGCCATTTTTACTCATTTTAATTGTATATGGACCCGGTGTGGTCCTTGTAAAATATTAGACAGTTGCCATGCATTGGGACAAAGTTAGATTCGGGTAGGAGCTCCTCGACCTCAAAGGAGACTTCGCTCATTTCGTGAGTGCAGGCCGGTTCACCCACATCCACGAAGATTCCGTGGGCTTGACTAGCTGTCAATGACCCCGGAAATGAGGCGTCACAAAGACTGGGCGTCGCTAACCCATGTCATGTGTGGAGTAATCAATTGGTTCCTTCAATTGCTCAGAACCAGAAGCTACAACCCTCGACTACATCAAACACATCCCAAATCAGCCCCTTCCAAAGCATCACAATACACTATGTACCTCTATCCCCTTTCGGGGACTATAAGAATAGGAGCTGAATTAAGTCTCCTTTTCAATTCCTAGAATGCCTTCTCACACAGGTCATTCCACTCGAATTTGAACTCCTTTCAAGTCAATCTCGTCATAGGTGCACCTAATCGGGAGAAGTCCTCAATGAATCTCCTGTAATACCTTGCCAGTCCCAAGAAACTACATATGTCAAAGACTGATTTCTGCCTCTCCCAACTCATAACCGTCGAATTCTCTCCTCGGGTCCACCGATACATCCGGTTGACACTACATGTCCTGGGTTAACTCACCTCAAGAAGCTAAACTCCCACTTACTGAACTTAGCGTACAACTGATGTTCTCTAAGGGTCTGGAGAACAATCCTCAAATGATCCTCATGCTCCCCCTCTATCTTGGGGTAGATCAAGATGTCGTCAACGAAGACTACCACAAACTGATCTAAATAGGGCTGGAACACCCTATATATGAGATCCATGAATGTTGTTGGCGATTCACTAACTGGCACCATCAGAACTCGAAATGCCCGCACCGTATCTCTAACGTCAGATAGTGGGATAGCTTCCTTAACTCTTAATCGATGATAACCGGTATGGAGATCTATCTTGGAGTAGACTTGCGCCTCTCTCAGCTGATCAAATAAATCATCAATCATCGGCAAAGGATTTCAATTTCGACAGCAACTCGCTCAACTCCGTTTGCAGTCTACGACAAATAAGGGTCTTATCCTTCTTCTTAGCAAACAGCATCGGAGCGCCCTAAGGTGAAGGTTCGTCTAATGAAACCCTCATTCAACAATTCAGATTCACCTGAGTCCCTCGTGAACTCAACCGACGCCATCCTATGCGGAGTCATAGAAATGGGCAACTTACCAGGGTGTAACTTGATGATAAAGTCTACATCCCTCTGTGGGGGTAATCCCGGTAGCTCATCCGAAAAGACATCCCCGAATTCTCCAACTATCCGAGGTAAACTCAAACCTTGTCTCACCTCATCCTCCAGGGTAAAGCTTGCTAACCAACTCATCAACTGTTCATGCCACTCGGAGTTGTACACAGTCTAGGGTAAAGCATCGTGCTTATCCCCTTGAAACATAACACGAATACCGTCCTGTGTGTGTAAAGTAAAGAACCTCCTATGGCTATTGTCACAATCAATGATGACTGGAGCAGTAAATACAACCACCATCCCTAAGGATGACATCAAACTCCGACATGTCCATGACCCTCAAGTCCACGGGGCGGAGAAGAATCTCGAAACTTAACTCCACAATCCCGACACATCGCCACCAACTCACCTTAAGATTCATCCTTTCTGCACATCCCGGTCATGCTATATTTCACACAATTTGTAACACACAAACATTGAGCATAAAAGAACACAAAGCATATAATGCACCCATGCAATGATTTCAACCTTATGCCCCAACAGCCATAGTGGGATTCATGTACCTAGACTTGATACCTGGGGCTTGAGATCGCAGCTAGTATCGGGATTCACACTCAGGATACCCACACCCGAGCTCCCTAGGTAATTGTTTACCTAAGCTCTGATACCAAGCTGTGACGCCCCAAATCTCGGAGGTACCATCGACAACCTGTCAACGCGCTGAATTCCTGTGGATTTCAGGTAATCTAATACCACACTATTGTGTCCCATTTATCGGGATCCATATTTTCACAAAAGTCGGGCAGAGTCTCCTTTGATCGGGGAGCTCTACCCAATATAAAACCTCAGATAACAAGATATCCATGACCGCATCCAAGGGTCAGAATAGAAGTAGTAATGACCACACAGTGGTCCATCCGTCCCATATCCTCTAATAATATACAACTATATCACAATAGTCCGACCATAATTATAGACCAATTATATTGGGTAATAATTCAAAAGAATTCACTAATTCTTTTATACAAAATACTTTTACAGTAAGTTTTATCAAGGCCACATGTCACCCCTTCTTCTGGCGTAATCACCACGCCTTGCTTATGTCGCTTCATCGAAAGGACTTTCAGACTGGAAGCTAGAGTCCCATGACGGTGAGCAATGCCCCAGAGAGAATATTCGCTGCTGGCCTGTCTCACTTAAGTGTACATGCAGCGGCCAATACATTCAAGAAAAACATACACATTCCTACTTAAATGTCTGCATGCCATGGATGATAATGTGACTCACCCTATCCCATATCCTGAGTCCTCACTGACTCCCTCCCACATGCACATGCTAAGTGTGAAAACTGTCATATATGTTCCATCAATGACCATTTTTTCCAAAACAAAAGCTTTTTTTTTTTTATAAATCAAAATCCCTTGGACAAACTCCGATATTCACTTGTTTTTACCAAGTCCCATGTGTTTTTGTGGTTAGCAAATTTCTGAGGTCTCACTATAGGCTTCGCATACCTTCCGACACTTCGCGAACTTTCCCAAGAGAGTATCTATCCCTTCTTGCTATACCCAACACACGCATTCTTCATTTCCTTTTTCCTTTATGCGACTGTGAGACTCATTTTGGACATTGTCCCTTTTTACCAAGCCCACCATTGAACACCAAACACAATGTCGATCTACCATGTACTCATGACATTCCATCGAACACCTAACACAGTGTCAATTTCTACCATGAACTCACAATCGGCGTTTGGCGCGATGTCCTGCAGAGCAAATGTAAATGTATATGCGCCCATTGCCTATTTGTACCATGTCACATATATGATGAATGCTATATGGACAATTCTGACAAACATGCATGGTCATCAATGCATCCCTGGCAACATATCGTAATGCATATAATTTCCTTACATTATTCATTCATGTCAATATATCACAAGTTATTATAATAACATCATTGCATAAATTATTACTGGTCAAGTAATGAAGCACTTTATCCTCTAGGATAAATTACGACATAACATGTTAACAAAATAGCCTACAACATGCCATGTAGTGGCCGTGTTTACAATTCATCACATGTGAATGTAGTAATATACATATTAACATTTTATCAAATAAGCATGTCATGCCATGCAATTAGTATACTAGTGTTATGATCAAAATTTCGGAAATGATGTGAGCACCAAATACCAATCACTGGAATATGGTTGGATTCTAGACTCAAAGAACTTTTCATAGAGTCTAAAAACACGCGAATCGAGTTTAGACGAAAGTTGCACGATGAAGTCGGGTTGAATGATTCGCATGAGTGTGCTAAAATTGTTTGCACTCCAAAACCAAGACTACACCCATGGCCATGACTCGCCACCCAAACCACAAGCAGCTCGGGTTCAACTTAGGACTGATCATCCATGGCTACTCAAGTGTTTGATGCCCACGACGTCACGAATTCAAGGCTACACACGAGAGCCAAGAGGTTCAGAACACGCTTTAAAATAGGCCATATTCGGTCCTTTATCACAATAAACACAACCCTAAGAGATTAGAGTTGAACCAAACGTCTTTACATGGCCATTGGGGCAAGAAATAACCAGCGCAGGAAACCCTACCTTAGAACGTGACTCTAAACCCCAGCCTACCCACGCGTAGCTCCTCGCCGCAGAATCAACCCTTTTGTCTCTTGCCCCGATGTGCTCTCGACCACTCTGTCATTGAGAGATCACGAAGGGAAGTGTTGTTCTTTTTTTTCCTCTCTCATTGTCTCTCACACACTCTCTCTCCCTCTTTTTGTTTTCCTCATTTTCTTTCCTTTCTTTCTTTCCTTTTCTATTTTTTTTCTCCATTCTTTTCTTTTTCTCCTTTCCTTTCTTCTTTTCCTTTTCTTTCTTCCATCCACCAATTTTTATTTTTATTTTATTTTATTTATTTTTTTTAAGCTTTATCTCACTCTACTATTCATCATGTCATTTGTCACATTTTCCATAGTCCATGTTTCACATGGACACATATTCTAGGTGGCACTGTTCACACTACATGGCTCTCATGCCATGTGTCCTTTACCTATGGTGCCATGTGGCACCACCCCCATGTGTCACTCGACACCCTGGTGCCTCGAAAAACATAAAATTTAATTATCCTCTTAATTCAACAAAATTCAACCTGGTAACTAGATCACCCAGATGAATCTAACTGAAGTTTTTTTTTTTTGTCATCCGAGATTTAGAAAATTTACAGATTTTCTATCTATAATATAGCTATAAATTACTGTTTTGTCATTTTTCAGAAAAATTGAATTTTTTTTTTCAGGTTTTACATTTGATGACCTAAAAAATAGATGGGAGGCAAAAAAAAAAATTACCTTTTTGAGTTTGTGAGGCCCTTCTCTAGCAATGTGTTGCAACGATAGCAACATCTCATGGAAGACATAAGGAAAAGCTAAAATGGAAACTTAATTTTTGTGAGAAACATGTTAAGAGTTTTGGTGGGAAAGCTAACAAGGAAACACTAGTTTTGATGGGAAACATATGTTTAGAGAGTTTTAGTGGGAATTAATGGCATGTGATAAGATGGAGCTACAGTGTGATGCCCCAAAACCGGGGGTCCGTTGACAACCCGTCAACCCACGGAATATTCGTGGATGTCAGGTAACCCGACACCACTCATGAAAATCGGCGTAGCCCCTTTGTAATGAAATACCCGCGCAGCGCAAAACCTGTCCCAATAATCAACAATGACCACATAGGGTCCACATGCGAAAATAAAACCTGGGACCCCGCATCAATACTCAATATCCAACCAACTATCTTTATATGGTTCAAGAGTTAATAAATTACTTTATACAACATATTAAACCTTATAATTTTAATACATGTATACAAATAAATATCAAAGCCACAAGTCGACTTTCTAAACACGCAGCCTCTAAAGGGAGTGCCGCCTCCGCATCGCCCCCTGTACCGAAATGGTGATCCTCTGACTGTGGTGAGCAAAGCCCGCAAGAGAGATAATTTCCTACATGGGTTACTCCCACCTAAGTGCACATGCATGGCAAACAATCATATGCAAGCAATTTCATGAACCTACTCGAATGTCTACATGCCCAACCCATGTCTCGAGTCCTCACCGACTCTCACAATACGCCTGCAAGGCCTCAATATGCGAGTAAAATATCAAGTTTTCACAACAAAAGCTTTTGTTCTTGAAAACCACTACCTAGTTTCTCGTAAAAATATTGACTATTCCTCTCGAGGCGAATTGTCGATAACTCTCCCAAACGTTTCATGGTCTTCATCCGTGATCCGCTAATTTTTCCCTCCAGCAATTCTTCAAAATCTTTCTGGTCTAAATTTTCTACAAACATTTTCATTTTGTTTCATTTCATGTCATGCACTCACTCCTAATATTATGGTGCCCCTGAAGGTGGCTATGGAAATGCATGATGCCAACCCAAAATATCTATGCTAATATATTCACATGCATATATATTAACATACTAAACTGCCATAAATCATATTATGCAAATTCACCATCAATAACACCAAAATTAGCTCGCTTGGCTAATTAACAACGCTAATTCATTTTGAATCACGAAGCAAAACATATTTCACACCCAAATTCATGTCATACTATTCATGTGAACAAAGGAAACTCTGCCACTGCTCATGACCACACAAATAGGAATTTCTCCACTTGGCTCAAAGCCTTGGACCGAATTTACGCGCTAAAACAACAAGCCTCAGAATTATTCTCACCATTTATATAATGCAATGCGAGCCAACACAAAGAGGAAAGATCCCTACCTCTTGAGCTCATTTTAACCCAATTAACCGGTGTCCACGCGTGAACTCTCACAAGGCAGGTAAAGCTTGCATTTTGCTCCATCGAGAATCGACGGTCCGAATGGCCGGAAATCTAGAGAGAAGTCACACTTTCTCTCTCTAGATTCACAAATCCAGCACCCACTGCATCCCTTCACGTTTTGGCTCTTCAAATGGGGAAGATGACACTGTTCATCTTTCGTCTTATTATCATTAACAATTCAAATAATTCCCATCATGTCCCTTCTTCTAGATTTTTGACACTGACACTATCTGCGCCGTTTCATTCATCATCTCTCTAATCTGCAACATGTGTCACAAGAAAGATGTAGTAGGTGACTTTTGTCACATCACATGTCTCTCAAACCTGTTTTACGGCACCCGACACTCTGCTCGGAACGGAAATCTTCAATGTCTCTAATTCACGGATAAATAGATTTTATGGTGACGATTCCAATCTGAAGTCCGCTTCATCATTCGGGAGATCTAGAAAATTCGGATTTTTATCGAATTACCGTTTTACCATTTTTCAGAAAATTGAATTTTTTCGTGTCTAACATACAAAGAGCAAAGGCACTAAACAAATAAATAATATTTTGAGTTTGAAAAGACCTTAGGCTGACAAGTGATAATTTAGGTTAATGATGACATTGGTTTTTCATGTTTTTAATTCAAATTTATTTTTATCTCTCATGACTTGTATAATTGAGAGTTGTTCTTATAAGATTTTGGTGGCATGTTTCATTATCTTGGAATTTGGTCATTTTATTTGGTCTTGGATCTTAAAAAAAAAAAACCTAATAAAAAAGAATATCTAATAGATAGATTTGTGTAGAAATAATTGAAAGTATTATTTATTCTTTTAATTTATGATTGAAGGTTAGGTTTCACTAATTCCTTTGGCTTTAGTTTTATATTTTTATTTTAAAGATACTTTTATTTGTCAATCAATTTTCTAAAAATATATTTGACTAAAAATTATAATAATAAACTTAGGAACAAAATTAATAAAATCTGGTTTATTTTTTATTTTTTGAAATAAAATTGTCACATCCCACTTTTATAGGCTCAGTGGACCGGCGCTTAGGAATGGGTAGGCGAAGGCCACCAAAACCCGTAGTGCCTAAGTCCCATAATTTCTACCTAAAATTCAAGACCTATTCGCTTCTATAACAAATGACAACCTGCTATTCACAATATCAATCTAAAATCTAATAATAATTAACTCAAAATCCTTACATCATGATATTATCTCAAAATAACATAACAATACAGACTTCCGCGGGTCATCCACTAACAAAAACTAATCTTCAACTGCCTCATCAAAATATCAATAAGGCTCCCATCAAAAGCAAAATTTATCCACCTAACTATTCAAAATTTATCGATTTAACCAAATAATTAACCCAATAAACGCTTTTTAATTCACCATGGAGCCTTCTGAAACTTAGACTCTCATTCACCAAATAAAACAAAATAATAACCCATTACATGTTTCGCTAGAATCCAAGTGGTCAAGAATGCCACCGATTCTCCTTTTTCTCGTCTACCCCCAAGCGCGAGGAAATCAACGGGGTGAGATAACTCGTGAGAATACCATACTCGGTGAGGCTAGGTACTCAAGGCCAGCTCACAAGGATGGTTATGCTCAAACAATCATTCACCGTATTACAGGTTATGCAACAAATACGGCAATATGAACAACAATATCAAATGAGATTTGTGAGGTTTGAACATAATATATTTTACCATTCAGAACTGCACATTCCTTTTACTCCTTTATACCGGAACTGCATTCCAACCCATAGTTTACCATTCGTGAATCCATACATTCTTTTCACCTTTTATACCGGAACTGCATATCTCCAACCAATATATTTACCATTCAGAACTGCAGACATTCCTTACCTTTATACTGAACTGCATATTCCAAACCAGTCATAGTTTACCATTCGTGAATCCACAGACATTCCTTTTACCTTTTATACCGGAATCAGACATTCCAAACTACAAAGATCCGTAGAACGGCCGGGTTCTACGCCTAGAGTTTTACTACCTTCTAGGAAGGCACTCAGCTTTTCTTGCCTTCGCACTGTAGGGTACTATGCATTATTAGCCCGATGACCTCCCATCGCTAGGGCTTTCCGAGATTCCTACCATCAAAATGACATCGACATAAAGTTACAGCCTGACTGCACTCAAGATGCAACAAGAGATAACACCAACACAATAAGAGTTAGTCGACCGTGCTCGCATGAATATTCATCAGACACGTGACTTGTGGCATATGACAAACTAATTCAATGAGTGCTCAAGAATAAGGGTCTAATCTATAGTCAATTACTACGTATCAAGTCAAACAATGAAAACACCGCTATATACTTCGCATGCACAATGGCGAGTAAATTTACTCATTCTCCCATTAGTCCAGCTCGCCTAGGCTATTCAATCTCTAAACGCGGTGAGCCTTCCCCAACTTCGCTTGAGACTACGATGCTCACCCGCTCCCCTCAATGAAATATCTCCTAGAGAAATTTGTTCTTCAAACCCTAGATTCAGTGTCGCACGTCCTCTGGAAATTCTACTAAAATTCGAGAAGCTCAAAGAAGAATGTAAAGGATTTCCTTCTTATTCCAATTTATACTAGGGTATCTATTAGGAAAATTACCTTTAATTCCCTCTTTTCATTAAATTAATTAATTAATTACTAATTGAATTACCATTATTATTTTCTTATAAAGTTTTCATATTAAGGTAATTAATTAATTACTATTTGAATTACCATTATTTTTTATAACGCTTTTCATTTAATTGAGAAAATTTTCCTAAAATTATTATAAATTCATGATGGACCTTAAAACACCTAAAACTTAAATTCCATGAAAAAAATCATTAAATATATATATATATATATATATATATATATATATATATATATATATATATATATATATGTTTGGGGGGTTGTGACATTCTCCCCTCTTATAAAAAAGTCTGTTGGCCCTCGAATTTTAGCTAAAGAGTGTGTACTGGTATCACTAGAAGAGTTGAGGATATTTTGTCCTTCATCGAACTCGCTTCGATACCAACTGCTGCCACATCCCCACTTTTATAGTTTTGACCGCGCTAGGAATGGGTAGGTTTAAGGCCACTGTAAAACCCGCAGCAAGCCTTGGTTAAGTCCCATACTCACCAAATCTAAGAAGACCTATTCGCTTCTATAACAAATGACAAATCCTGTTATTCGCAATATCAATCTAAAATCTACTAATAATTAACTCAAAATCTCATATCATGATATTATCTCAAATAATATAACAAATAGACCTCCGTGGTCATCCACTAACAAAAAACGACCCCTAACGGTCCGTCAAAATATCAATAAGGTTTCACTCGTGCCAAAATTTATCCTAACTCAACTATTCAAAATTATTGATTAACCAACAATTAACCTAATAACCAAGTTAATTCACTATGGAGCCTTCTGGAAACTTAGACTCTCATTCCTACCAACAAATAAAATAATAACCATTACATGTTTCAAATAGAATCCAAGTGGTCAAGAATGCCCGGATTCTCCTTTCCTGTCTACCCCGAAAAGGAGGAATTCAACAAGTGAGATAACCTGTGAGTAAAGATAAGAGCCACCACCAGGAGCTGTGGTACTCAAGGCCAGCTCTACAAGGATGGTTATGCTCAAACAATCACTACCATATAGTTTATACCAAACATGGCAGTATTATGAACAACAATATCAAATGAGATTTAGAGGTTTGAAACACGTAGAATATAGTTTACCATCTCAGAATCCAGATATTCCTTTACCTTTTAAGTACTGAAATCCGTACATTCCAACCTAGCGCAGGTTTACCATTCAGAATCCATACATTCCTTTTTACCTTTATACTGGAACTGCATATCCCTAAACTAATAGCTACCATTCAGTGAACTGCATATCCCTTTACCTTTTATACTGAACTTGATATTCCAACTACACAAAGATCCGTATAGAGAAATGCCCTCCTGTGCCTCAGAGTTTTACCAATTTAGGAAGGCACTCGCTTGCCCGCACTGCAGGGTACCATGTGCACATAGCCTGACGACTCCCCCATCGGCTAGGCTTTCCTCGAGGATTCCTACCATCAAATGACATTAACGACATAAGTTACAATTTCGACCGCATTTAGTATGCAACAAGAGATAACACCAAATACAACAAGAGCGAGCTTCCACTGTGCTCAACACATGAATATTCATCAGACACTGGATCTTGTAAGGACAAATCTAATCCAATGATGCTCACATATCAGTGGTCTCAACTGCAGTTTCATCACTTATCAAGTCAAACAATTGAAAATAATCGCTGAGAGATTTCAAGGCATGGCTATTAAGATGAGAATGTTCATGTCACCACTCCTATGTTAAACGAAAGTCGCTGAGTTATTCATCCTAAACAGCCTTCCCAATCTCAGCTTGAGACTACGTATGCTCAAATTCCGCTTCCCTCAATCGAAATATTTCTCCTGTGAGAAATTTGTTCTTCAAACCCTAGATCCGAAGTCGCACGGCCTCCTCGAAATTCTACCTCAAAACTTCTCGAGAGAAACTCAAAAGAAGAATAGAAAGGATTTCCTTCTCTTTATTCCAATTTATACTAGGGTATCTATTAGAAAATTACTTTTACCCTCTCTTTTCTTATTAAATTAATTAATTAATTACTAATTGAATTACCATTATTATTTTCTATAACGCCTTTTCATTATGAAATAATTAATTACTATTTGAATTACCATTATTATTCATAACCTCTTTTCATTTAATTGAGAAAATTTTCCTAAAATTATTATAAATTCATGATGGAATCTTTTAAAACACCTAAAACTTAAATTCCATGAAAATCATTATATATATATATATATATATATATATATATATATATATATATATATATATATATATCGGGTAAAAAATCTTTGCTTAATTTTGAAACTTTAATAACCAAAGAATGACAAAGAAAATAATTTTTAAACTTTATGTGATAGATACATATCATTATATGGGATATATTGTAGACATTATTATTTTTATACTAGATATATATACATTACTTATTATATTTATTTAATACATTATCTCTTCATATTATTTAATTTCATACATTTTTTTTACAACACTTTGTTTTTATGTATAAAACTTACTCGAACCTGTATCCCTCCCCTTTTTTTATGTCTTTTCTTTTTAAACTTTAAATGCTCTAGCAACTGAGTTAGACATGTGGACTTTAATTTCATACATTAAGTAATTTTTATTTTATAATCTATATAGAATCTTGTTTAAATTTCAAAATTTTATATTTGAAGAATGACAAAAAATATAATTAGAGTCAAGGATAAAAATATCGGTTTTAACGGATATACCAAGATTTTACAGGTATATTGGATATCTCAGAGATATACCGATAGATATTTTTTATATGAATATTGGTTTATCAGGAATTAACAAAAATACTTTCAAATTCATACAAATACTTTGTAATTAAAAGTGTAAAAAATGAATTAATAATAAAAATACACTCTTAAATTACATTGTAATAGTATTTTAAAACTAAATGAAGCATTACGAGACTTCATTGCAACATCGACTTAAGAGATCCCATAGCAAAGCACAATATCCATACCAAGATGTAGCAGTTAATATAACATCGATAAGAAGATCAACATGTCATGATAAATGTCTTACCATACCGATGATCTCCATTTAATAGGAAATTTAGGGTTTACCCATATGTAATTTGAAATCTTTATTGCATTTAAGTGATTTTAGAAATATATATATAAACTAGTCGTTTTTTGTCAAATTGTAGTTATAAATGAATTTTAGGCATTGGATTTTATTTTGGATCAAATTTAATCATTAGATCATGATCTAACTGTTGGGAATTGTTCTTGGCCCTTGGATTAACTCAACGTTCAAATTCCACCGTCAAATAAAAAATCTGACCGTTGGAAGCAACATGTAGATCAAATCTTAGGCATAGGATCAAGTCAAAGCACCTTGGATCTCCTCCACATGTCACCGATATTTCGTGTTAATATTTCATCCAAAATATCGTCAATAAATTTTGATAGAAGCCGATAAATTGTCGACAAAACGATTTTTTGAAGCAACTACACCCACATCATGTTGTTGACACTATCCCCAAAAAATCTTCACTTCATCGATATATCACCAATATTTTGACAATATCACCTATTTTTGTTCAATTTATCCTTCAATCGATTATCAAATCTTGATATCATGTCGGAACTGATCGACACATGATATATCGATGATATATTATCGATAAATTGTGAATTTTTTGTCCTTGATTAGAACTTTATATGATAGATACATATATATCATTATATGGGATATATTATAGAAATGATTATTTTTATACAAAATATGCATACATTACTTTATTATATTTCAATAATACATTATTTATTTCTCTTATTTTAATTTTATACTATTTTTTTATTAGAATCGTATATGACATGGTTTATTTATGTTTTGGTTCTAATTTTGTAGAAAATAAAATAAAAATACTATTTAAATGTGATTTCAGTTAATTTTTAAAAATTAAAAAGAAAATTAAAATATAAGATTATGATGCTAAAAAGGCTTGGGGAATTTCTATCCATATCCTAAACTAAGTAGAACTAATAAGGGGTGCTTTTATTTATAAGAGAGGAATCATCTTGCCAACTCTATGTTAAAGGAAAAATACGTGAAGATAACACAAGTAACTAAAGAATGTCATCATTTTTGGCAAGATCCATAATTTTGGGTCTTTTTATTAGGAGAATCATGAAAAGACAACTTACCATCATTTTTGGTCCTTTTTTATTAGAAGAATCATAGAAAAAGATATTTGATCATTTATTATATTTTCTATTTCTTTTAATTTTTTTGAATATCAAGAAGTTGCAATAAATGTAACTTAAAAAATTCAAAGAAATAAAAAATAGAAGAAACGCTCTGCAATAATGAAAGTAGGTAGTGGAGGTACTTGCCTAGAAAGGGAAGTGAATACCACCACCACCAAAAAACACATCCCATTCACCTATCCAACGCTAAGAAACAATACATCCATCTTTCTCCACTAAATACCTAAGAAATTGTTGAAAAAAAGGACCACATAGAGTTATATATATCTTCCCTATGACCCTTAGACCCAAAACTCTATTATAAGTCTTGACTTTAAGTTAAGATTCAAAGTAATATATTTTTTGTAAAAAAAAACACAAATAATCTTATTTTCAAAATAATCATTAAATTAATCTTTTTATATTTTAAAAATCACATTCGTTAACTATGATTTTAAAACTTAACCTTAAAACTTTATTAACCAACTACAATTTTAAGGTTCATTTCAAAATCATAATTGATGAATGCAATTTTAAGGTTAATTTTCAAAACTATAGTCGATTTACATCTATTCATTTCAGATTACATGTGATTCTCGCTTTTTATAGAGATCAGATGTCTCACTCAACCTTTAATCATTGAGTCATGCCTTATTAATAATTGGAGAATTCTGATTTCAAATCACAAAATACTAGTTCTATGATTATTTAAAAAAAAATGTGTTTATTTTTATTTTTCAAAACATGAATTATTTTGAAACTAAACTCGTAAGCCCTCACAACTAAGACAGCATAGGTCCATACCTAGTGCACCCATGGTTATACCATAAATAATAATGATAACTTTTTGTGATGTATTATTTTTTTTTATGATATCTAAACACTTTAGTTATAATATAGTAAATTGTATTCATTGGGACTCGAACCTATGACCAATTCCCTTCCTATGCCCTGTCTTTTTTAAATATTGAGTGCTCTATCATAAGAGCTGGGCATGATGTGCACTTTAGTTACTAATGCTAGAATTATTTTAATACATAATTACTTTTTAAGAGTCATTCTTTTTAAAATTTGAACTTTTTTATTCTTCAATACTCATGGATATATGAATTCAAATTGGTCTAACTTTTCTTATGTGTTTACTTAAATAAATATTGTTTTTTAAAAAAAAAAATTAGGACCTTGTTTAAGAAGATTAATCTTATAAATTTTGAAACAAAATAAGGTAAAATAATGATACAAGAATACATGAGAATGGAGCAAAATTATTAAAGAAATCAAATTCTATCAAGTAATAACATTTTGAAGTATTTATATTATTTTTGTTTCTTAGTTTATTACTTTTCACAAAAAAAAAATCAATTAATTGGTTTTTATTCCTCTTGTGATATTTTTTTTCTTTTCTTTCTTTTAATATTTATAAAAAGTGCATGTTACTTGAGCATTTAAATGACTTAATCTTTGTTGAAATCCCTTATCAAGATAAAAAAAAACAGAGAATTGAATTTCATTTCTTCATGTTTAAGAAGAAGAACAAAGGAGAGATTTTAACCTAATGACAGAAACTTCTAGAAGAGAAGAGAATAGAAGACTAGTTACAGATGCTTAAGCAATTTCTTCATGATCTGACGCAACAGCCCTTGGGAGATTAGTTATAGGTGAAATGATAACCTGCTCTTCAGGTGTATCATCCTCTGTATACACGGCTGCTGTGACTTCATGTATTTCCGGTTGTGTGTCTTTCTTTTCAACAATCTCCTATATGGTGTTTACATTTGGAACAAAACAAAAGTGAATAAGGTAACAATTTAATAATTATTTATACTATAAGGAATTTCATCAATAAATATTTTTTATGGTTAAAGTTATCGATTATGTAATTTTTTTTTAACATGCAACTACTATTAGATCAAAACATTAAAATAGTACGAAGATATACAATAGAGAAAAAATTAACACAATAATGTGTTTACAATGAATATTTAAATCTTGTTCTCAATTTTATCTAAAACAAAACAATATTAATAAATTAACATTGAAATGTTGTATCAATAATATCACATTTGAAACATAGAGGATATCATTAGGTAATAATTTTGTTTGACGACAGAAAATTGTTTTAGAAAAAAAAAATTTAGATTCATTAAATATTTTTTATGGTTAAAGTTATCGATTATGTAATTTTTTTTTAACATGCAACTACTATTAGATCAAAACATTAAAATAGTACGAAGATATACAATAGAGAAAAAATTAACACAATAATGTGTTTACAATGAATATTTAAATCTTGTTCTCAATTTTATCTAAAACAAAACAATATTAATAAATTAACATTGAAATGTTGTATCAATAATATCACATTTGAAACATAGAGGATATCATTAGGTAATAACTTTGTCTGACGACAGAAAATTGTTTTAGAAAAAAAAAATTTAGATTCATTGGAAAGTAGATATTCATGTTTCATACTACTAATACTACAATAATTAAAAGTTTAAGGGTAGAAGATATGATTGTTCATGCATATTGACTATCTTCCTCATGTCAATATCTATAAATAAAAATGTTATTACTTATTTTACTTTAGAGAAATTTAACTTAACAATTAATATAATATGGAGATTAGGAAAATTTTCCATAACATTAATATTCTCTGTGGAAAAAGTTATAACACACCCCAAATTATTTCTATAGCATTAATATTCTCTAAAATTTCAATTTGTTTTTAATTTAATCGTTAAAAAAAGACATTACATTCTCTAGTAGTTGTGGTCTCTTGAACTTTCTTAATCATTGAATCGTCATGATGAACCCGAGAGACCTTCGGAAAATCCATATTTCCTGCCATGATAAAATGGTACTGGTCAAACTGGGAATTTTTCTGGGGAGCATCGACCACGAAACCGGGATCACCGCTGGAATCGCCCTCACGAAATCTAGCTACCACGTTGAATCCCTCAATCTTGAGACAACTTGAATTTCACGCTTGAGGCACCGAGAGGGACGTGAGGACACTTGGCACGTGCTTTGAGTGGCCCAAGAAGCGCCTACGTGTCAATCTATGGAGAATCAAACATTAAGCCTGGCTGGCTCATATGTGACACTAAGACGCCATTGTATGAACTTCATACCATTGATACAGTGATATTAAGTAATCCTCTCAACCAAATCTTAAAATCGACACGTGGCATTTCGAAAGGATTTTCTCTTGTCCCACCACCTAAATGACGGGGAGCAAGAGAGGAAAAGAGAAAGAAACCGTAAGAGAGAGGAAAGTTGGTGGGATTTGCAGAGAGGAGCTCTACTCTTTCTCAAAATTCCTTACGACCGACCGTCGCCATGAAAAAGAAGAAAGAAAGTTTTGCTCCCTACTAAGAAGGACTACACATGGGTACTATTTTTGGGGAGTTTCAAAAACTCCGAAAAGGTAGGGTTTTTCTCCTACTCGCTTTACTTCGCTTTAAGGGCTATGTGTAACGGATAGATTTGTCGAGGCCCCGATGGCCGGTTTCGCCCAAAAGCTTTGACCTACAAGAACCTTAGTAGCTTGACAATTCAGCTGACCGCTTGTGTGGAATTGCTGATTCAGGTGGTGTCGTTAGCTGCCATGAGAAATAACATGTTCAGGACGTCAGGGCGTTTCCAAGACGGATCACGGATTGTGCCTAGCCCACGCGAGCTAACTCCACGTTATCACATAAATTAATAAAACACGACACTTAATTAATTTCATTATATGCAATGAGCGATATATTGAAGATGTGTCGAATGTTTGTGTGCTATTTGATCAAAATTTAGAGCAGAGTAACTCAAGAGGAATTCCACTACTAAGCCATTACCCCGTCGTGGACCCTTTTCAAGTAACAAGACCCAATTGGGGATGGGACGATCCCGATCAGAGGCGTAAGAAACTACCAAAATGGCCTTATCTTGTATTTTTCTCTGCTTTTTATAAAATTCGCAAACCCAGCTTTTGTATAAATTGTAATCTAAAACAAATCAGAATGAAACCCCATGATAAAATATATATTTGGGTCAGAGGATGTGCGGGCCCCATCGGGCCGCTTATTACGTGTATCGTGCCTCTCACGACGCAGACACGTAGATTTCGCGGTCAATGGCAGTCAACTGACACCCTCGGCTTTGGGCGCTACAGAACCGGCTAACGAATGCCTACAAAACAAACAAGAAAACGACGGTGGTATGCCCCCCGCCGCCTCTCCGATGCTTAAGTTAGATCTTTTAGCCTGGAGAGTGAAAACGCCTCTTTATTCTGTATGGAATCTCGAACCTTTTCAGAGGCATTCCCTTAACCGTGAAAGACGCATCCTATTTCCATGGAGTAGATGATCTCCTTCAAATGTATGAAGGTGCGCTTTCGTGTGCGCACCTTCTTTATAGCCAAGTCAGTCTCCATTTTCGCCTAAGGATCGTTTAATCACCTTGTGTGGTTGCTAATGCCGACTTATACTCGCTCAAGTTCAAAGAGGTCATCCATGTTTTTTAAAGATGATAACCGCCATTTATTATATCCCATCAGAGGCGCCCTACCCGGCCAGATGGGCGTTCGACTACCTGTAAATGAAACAATTAATCGCGAGGATTGTGCCATCATCTCAGGATCCCACGGTTGGGAACCGCCGCGGGAGAAGTTGGGCCCAAGCCCATAAAATTCCACAATGCCCCCTTTTTCTCTCAGAGATGTGCCGCCCCACGTGTGGAAAAAGAAACGAGTCGGATTCAGCCTAGCATGGGAATACTGACAATTAATGTCGGTACGATCCAACAAGAATTTTCTAACTTTTCGATTCGCATTCGATGTGGTTGCTTTTTTTGGGGATCCCTATAATGGAGGTTTCTATAAAAGGCTCGAGGGTGGCGGATCTTCAGGTCATCGTAGTTTCGACTTTCAATCCGTGTAGGCTTGGTTAGCGCTATTCGGAGTCGACTGATGATCACGAATGAAGGATGATTACAATAGACTCATTTGAACGTGATTTCCATGCATGAACCTAGATCAAAGATTTGGCAAGGATTGAGCAAGTCGGAATTTATTGTTCTAGTCATGTTTCCTTCGGGTGGTCTCGAAACCCTAAATTAAATCCTCCCAACCAAGGACACCTTCCTAACTCAATGTGGTTCTTCGCTCAGAACCTTTCTTCTTCGCCCCGCTTCTTTTCCTTGCTGCTCTACACCTATTATTGCTTTTGTTTGAGCTCAGATAGTCCCTGATGTGGATCATGTAGCCATAGTATGATCACTGTTAAAAAACCGCTACCGTAAATCATTAACGCCCTTCATGTGTTAATGAATTTATATTTCGTGGAAATTTCCGATACTCGCACGCAGACTGCGCCCATGCTTTCCCATTTCGCTCAGTGAGACTCTTATGGCCGAGGGTTATGGCATTTGTCATGCTTTCAGTTGAAATGGGCCAATCTGTGAATGTAACATAGTGTTTTCATTGGCGTCTACTAAGATTTAATGCGCCCAGTGAGTTTGGCCCACGTCATTACTATCCTAATAGGCGAATCGTCGCTAAGATTCAGACTGGCAGTGGATGTGATGAGTCAACGGTGCATTTAATGCGTCCGTAGGGCCTAGGTGTTTGGTATATAGGGAGCTATCATTGGGTTTTTCCTTCTCCCGTTCCTGTCACATTTGTGTTTACTAGCTTTCTTCTAGTTCAAGATTTTATAATGTATCGCCGCAACTCTCAGGCTTTTCGGGCGAAATGTTTTCTGTGACGCTCGCTTCAACTTTCATTTCATAGGTAAGTATCGTTTTCCCTCTTAGCATGTTGAATCTTGGTTAGCAGCTAGTTTTCGGCTGTAGGAAGTTCTGGGGAGAGGGTATAGTTAGAACCTTTTAGGTCCAAGTGATCCTTGCTCAGGCTTGGCGATTTTGCCTTCCACAAGCCAGACATATGCCTCAAATGGGACTTTCGTCTCTCACCTCCTTTGATCCGCTTAGAATACAAGATGTCAAGAAGCGACTTCTACCGCTTAGGCTGGTTTAGTTTAAGACCTACTCCGGGGACGCTTCGCAAGCAAAGATCATCTCATCCATGACGATGGAGAAGTTGAGGGCCTATTGCGATGTCCTCGATAACATCGACCCTCAAATCATGGAGGAGACGGAAGGAGTCTACCTGTGAGAATACAACGCGTAGCTGGTTTTTACCCGGGAGCACCTTGCAGCCGGGCTTCGCTTCCCCGTGCTTGCCATTGTCAAGCAGTTTTTGCATTTCACCAGGGTGCCGCCGGCCCTCGTCCATCCCAACACCATTCGGATTCTAACCGGATGCAGTGTACTAAACCTCTTGTATCAACTTGACCTTTCGTTGGTTGAGATTTGTTTTGCTTATTCCTTGAATTTAGTGCAGGGTGGCCGGATGTCCATGTCAACCCAGAGTTCCTGACTGCAGTTTATTAAAGGACTCCCTGATTCACCTAAGATGGAGGCGAAGAGGTGACATCGTAAGGAAGCCTTGGACGACCCGGTTCCCCTCTGGCCTATTTGATGTTAACCTGGCCATAGTTTCTTCCCTGTGTGTGTAGGGGGCAAGCTGAGTTTAACGATGTGTATATATATGATTTTTTATGAATTGATTGTGGACATTAAGTAGGGAAAGTCTGTAAGTAGTCATAATATCATGAAAAGTGTTTCGAGAAACTGCGCCATCGAGATTTCTCGAGCAGAGCTAATATGAGGTCTCTTCTTACTCAAAGAACCTAGCCAATGAGACTTTAACCCGGCTCCCTATAGCCTTCCGATTATCCCACGTTCGCTGCCTTCAAAAATTATGGATGGGGAACATTTATTATCACGACCGCTAAATCACCGCAGTAATGCTGCCTTTCATCTAAGGATCCGATGTCGAAACATCGAGTCGAGAACTAGTGTCCCGAACCCCATCGGGGATGTCCACCTCTACCAGTGGGGGTTCCGGCTCTGCTCAACCCTCACCTAGTCAGGGCGAAAGGGGTAGCCGCCTAGAAAGCCTTCCTTTACCAAGAAAGAGGACCAGTTCCGCCCCCCGAGTACTAAAGATTAAAAAGGGAGGGACAAACCGACGACAAAATGCTCCTGGGGCCTAAGTGAAAGATTTTGTTCCTTGGGTTCGTCTTGAATCTAGCCAGCCCTCGGATTTGGAAGAAGGAGAGGAGGAGGAAGAGATGACAGGGTCAAGCCGAATTTTATGTCGCCAGAAATGTAAGAGCCGGAGATTTCTACAGGAGCCCGATCGCCAAGGATCAATTGGCCTACTACGACGGATTCGAGATGCTGATCATTACTTGGTCAGCTCGAGACGTCACATCAACCGGTCCGGAGGATGTTGCCTGGGGAGCCAAGGAGGTCATCCGATTCTCGCCTTCAGATCAGAGGTGATCCATCCTCCTGATCGAGCTGAAAGCTAATTGGACATGCCCAAGCTTATGCAAACCAGGTGTAAAAGGCCATTGCTTCCAGATCGGATAACGCCGACCATCTTCCCCTCACGCTCGATCCTACGACGAGGAAGTGGCGCGGTTTCAGTCAAAGACATCAAGCATATTATCCATCGCTGGAAGCCCTTTAACCAAGGTTTTTTGCAGCTGATCGTTTGGATGATTTGTATCCGAGAATGCTATGGATGTCAGGAAATGTCAGGTCCATGGATCGGCTTAAGAGTATTCCCATTGAAGCGCGTCCCCGCTGGGTATTATAGCAGGATCTTCAATGATAATCATGACGAGATGCAAGTCCTCAACCGGAACTATGTCTAATCGACTGAACTGGTAAGGTAGTAATATTCATAAAAAGTGTTGGCATCAAATCCTGTCATATTCTTAATATGCTTCTTTGTAGGCAATCACTACCATCCGAAATATGGCCCTCCAACATCATGAATTCCAACTCCGGCTGAGGGACGCAGAGAAGCTTCCTGGCTATAATGCTCACGGACTTTCCGATTATGATCTTGAATAATTGAAGGAGGCTCTACCAACGCCCACTAGGAGTCGGAGGTTAGCAGGTCATGATAAGGCCAGCCGAGGTAGAAAGGATACCGCTTCGACATGAAGCGATGGCGCGCCAGAGATCGATGCGGCGGGAAGGCCCGCACGTATGGAACTGAGCTCGCCCAAGTCTAGCGGCCTAAATCGCTTCAGAGGGCGCTTTGGATGAAGACGGAGTCTCGATCTCAGTCCGTTCTGGCAGTTTCGCTGCCGCGGAGCCCTCGCTTGGGCTAGTAAGGAGGAGCTCTTAGCTTTCCAAGCAAAGGCGACTATGGAAAGGAAAGTGATGGAGGAGGAATTTGACGTGAGTAGTGATGTGACCTTTAACTATGGTTACGGCTGCTGTGCTTTTGCGCACAATATATGCCGAAGTAAGCCAATGATCCCACGGATGCCCGATACGCCAGCCGCCACTGCAGTTTTTTATCAACCTCGACAACACCCAAGTACTTCCCTCCGACCTTCCTTTCGCGCAGAACTATTAGAGGAACCCCGCCAAGAGTCCATTAATGCTGATGGATAGACATCCTTCCGCCAGCCTCCAACCGTGAGCCAATACGAGGAGTCCAATGTTGCAGATGAGGGTTAGGGTTTAAACTTTGTGCTCGTCGGCCGAGCCTTTTTACTTTGTTTCTTTTGATGTATCTTGACATTCTGCAAGACCTCTTAATTTATGTTTTTACGAAATGTGCCGAACTTGGTTGTGGATGAAATAGTTTCTTCTCATTTAGCTGAATGGCGTCGATGGGTGGCCTACTAGGCTTTGGGCCGGACGTGGCATCATGCTTTAATTATGAACCGGGCCTAAGAGTTAATCCAATAGGGCTTGTTAAGCTCTAATTGTATTACGCTTATCCTGACTTTTATGGACCCTAGATGTTTTCTATCCTAGGCCGAGCTGTTACTACGCCATCCGAGCTTTTATAGATGGATCTAGTTGGGATGTTATCTCGAATCGGGCCGGAGCATAGGTCATTTATCAAGGCCATCCGAGCTTTTATGTGGACCCAATGTTATTTATACCGGGTCGAATAGGGCTACTTATTGCGCCTATCCCCGACTTTTATGTGGACCAAATAAAGCACCATGACTGGGCCTGGAGAGGTCATTTATTACGCCATCCGGGCTTTTATGTGGACTAGTTAAGTGTTATCTGAATTGGGCCGGATTGGTTATTTATTGCGCCATCCAGGCTTTTATGTTTACCCTGTACGATGAGAAAAATGTACAAAAATATGTGTAAATATTGAGTCATCCTTTATTGATAATACCTTTTAAGATGTATGACATTCCACATTCTAGGTATTGGGTTCCATTGCTTCGTTTAAAGCGTAAGTATCCTGATTTCCACCAGGTTAACAGATACGTCCTTCCTAGTTAGGTTGGAACTTTCCGACCGCTAGGTTGACAATATTTTCAAATACCTTTCTCAAGACTAGGTCTCTTGGTTGGAACATCCGGGGCTTTACTCGCTTATGGTTGTACACTTCCAGCGCTGGGTAGGACGCCATATGGACTTTTCACTGTAACTCTACGCTCACTCCACTATGTCCAGTCCTGATTACTAACTCCTCAAGATTTTCCTCGCTTCAGCATACCCGCCTGATGGTAGGCATGCTAATTTCACAGGAGCATAGCTTCCATCCCATAAGTAATTGCAAATGGGGATATACTCTGTAGATTCAAGGAAAGAGTAGTTCTCAGAAGCCCAAAGTGTACCCTGGTGAAGTTCATCCACCCATTTACCTTAGTCGACCTAACCGCTTTTCGTAAGGGCCAACTAGGGTTTTATTAGAGGCTTCTGCTAGTCCATTGCTTTGCAAATACCGGGGGGTGGAGTATAGATTTTTTACTTTCAATTCCTAGTAGAAGTTTCGATAGACCCGACTATTGAATTGGGGACCGTTGTTGGATACAATTGATCTAGGGATGCCGAAATGACAAACGATATTTTTCCAGATAAACTGAGTAACATCCCTGTCTTTAATCGATGAGAAGGCCTCGGCTTCTACCTATTTACTGAAATAGCCGGGCTGCTACCAACAATAAATTTCTTCGAAAGCCAAGGCTGGGCAATGACTCGAATATATCAATTCCTACTGGGCAAAGGGCTAAGGTCTCAAGATGGAGATCAGGTCTTGCATCGGTGATTTCAGATGTAAGCAGCCAGCTGGACAACTATCACATTTTTGTATAATCGCGCATCGGGCTCTCGTGGTCGGCCAATAATGGCCCTTTGGAGTGTGAGCCCTGTGGAAGCAAATTCTCTTGCCAGCTTTGATGATTTACATATTCCCTTACGCAGCTCAGCCAACACACGGCCCCGCTCGGCGCAAGCATTTCGATAGGACTCCTTAGGATCATTTGAACAATTTTCCATTGATCAAGGGAAATCTAGCTGACTGGACTTGCACCTTGTGGGCCTTATCCTTCTCACTAGGGAGTTCTCCCGTGTTGATGTAGTGTATTATGGGGTCCATCCATGAGGGTAGAGATTTAGTGCTCGGAATTAAGAATAATTATAAACCTAAACCTCTTATCGCTGTGAGCATAGTTACCGCAATATAAAGGGCTCTAGCCGAACACAGGACGAAGTTTTCGGTAGTAATCAACAGCTGATTCAAAAATGGTGATTTACCTTGATTTGTGTTTCTTCAGTTAAAAACAAGGTTGGTGATTTGAAGATTGCAAGTAAAATGTAATAAAATGTAAAAAGAACTCCTTGAAGTCTCGGGCCATTGGGTTTGGAGTTATAGAGAACCGAGAGGTCCTCCTGGCCCATTTCTCGTGGTCGGGAGAATGACTTGCGTCATTTCCTAACCAGACTTCTCACTTATCTATAAACCAACTTAATAGTTTTCCTCTTAAGAAATAGCATTTATTGGTCATTAACGTTTCAAGACAGTAAAAACTTATCCTTTGATCTACTATATAGTGACAAATAAATGGCAACTAAACGAGCATCAGTGGATCTAGTAATAAGCATCCACTAAACCCTAAAAGATTGCCAAATACTGGTCAATTAGGATACATCAAAAGGATTTAAACCTAAAGTGAGAGGTAGACGCATAAATGATAACAAATCGCTTTTGTGTTAAAAAACACAGGGACTAAAGAGTTTTTACCTCAAAACCCTACCTAGCGTTCTACTCTTCAAGGATAAGAGGGAGCTTAGCCAAACATCCTCCCAGTTGTCATCCTTAGTGTTTGGCAAGCGAAAGTGAGAGAAATGAGGGAAAATGAGGAAGCAGAAACAGTGCTGAGAGTCAAATCTTTGCGCAAAATCCTATTTGCTGTCATGATGATCCCGTACAGAGCCACCGAGGCTTATATATCGCTCGACCCGTGAAATTGTAAAATGTATAAACTACCAAAAATACATAGAGGGTAGTTTAGGAAAAAGGTATAAAAAGATGGTAAAAAATGGGGTTAATAAGACACAGGAGTAGGTTGCAAAATTTCACAACCTGCAAAAATTCGCTACCTGCGAAATTTCATAGGTTTCGACCCCGCAACCCGCAAAATTTCAGGCTGCGAAACGCAAAATTCCTGTTTCGACTTTCCCCGCTTCTCGCCTTCCAATTCCCTCTAACTATGACTCCACAACCTGAGTTTCCCTTGATTCTTTGTGTTTGAATTGACTTGATGACTTTAGCCTAATTTAGCTTGCAAAAACTACAAAAATAGCCACAAAATGCGATCAGTAGTATAGTCAGGACCTTGGTGTGCCAATTGAGTAATTAGGTTGATTAGTACACAACAAGTGCTCAAAACCTCTAGCCAAACAAAGGCTAAAAATATCACTATTTAGGTACTAATCACTCTAACCTATTGGCTAACATTGCTGGGTCCCTGAAGAAAGATAGGTTAGTGAGAGAGTATGCAAATTATGTTCACAATTGGTATTTCAAAAAGAATGTAAATGAGTTATTCCTAAACCTTAGTATGAATCACCGAAACCCTACTAAAAAACCATATGGAGAGAATGAATGCCATACAAAATCAAGCTTCAGAGGAGCATCCAACCTGCTTAATCAACCTAAAGTTAATCAACTAAGCTTCTACTAAAATCTATGTTTATATGACTGGGCCGACAATGAACTGCCAAACTACCCTCTCCCCCCAACCAAGCTACTGCCATAACTTAGAACATTGACCAACCTAAATAAATCAGGATCCACTCTTATTCCACAATTTTTGTGTCAGAGGTGTGCCAAGGAATCGACTTCATCAAAGTCCATGTAACGGGATACAATCTACGACTCCCAACCAATCAAGGCTTGGCGGCACTAAGTCATAAGGGTCTTTCAAACTAATTAACTCTTCGTGCTCTGACCTCGGACTCCAAATGACTCAAACCCAGCACCTATAACTCGCTAAACCTCACCTATCCACCCATGTAGCTTAGCACTAAGTTTGACTCCAACCAATTGGCTTAGGCACTGTGTGTTCTCAAGACTTCACCGTGATACCCTTGACCGTTGCTCTTAAGGCAAAGCGCTGTGGCTTTTCTCTGCTCTTTTCTTTCTTTTTCTTTTTTTTCTTTTCTTTGAAGACTTCATCATCTTCTTCTTATGGGTCCTTAACCTTTATTACAGTGGTCAATAAACTAGTGGTAGTTTTGCAAAGTTAAGGAGGCTAGAAAGTTAAGGTAGCTTAATGAAGAAACTTGATGTGCACTATGTGTGGTTAGCTAAAGGTGGAAGAAAAGGCTGAAAACCTTGAGACTTCAACTGATCATCTACTTAATCATGCATGGAACTAATATAACTTCAATGGAATTGGGTAGTTGATTAGTGCCCAAAAAGTGTTATTTTGAACCCTATTTTTTATAGGTTTTGAGCGCTTTTTGTGTACTAATTGTTATAATTAACCCAATTGACATGTTCGGGTCCCTATTGCACTTCCGATCGCATTCCGAGGCTGCTTTTGTAGTTTTTGCAGAATTGGAAGCCAAATTGTCGTGGTCAATCCAATCATAACAAAGCTCGTTGATTTTTACCAATTTCATATGTATTTTTATCACCTTCAAAGAATGAATGAAGAATATCAAAGCTAGAAGAAAGGGAATAGAGCAGTGGGAATAGTAGTCGTAGGAAGCAATGAAACAAAGGATGAATAGTGTCGAACATGAGGACCTATGCAGAATTTTCGCTATGATGTAGAGTACTTCGCACAGCTTAAAATTTCAATTTTCGCTTATGATCGAATTTTCTTCGCTATGATAAATAAAATCAATCGCGGCATAGCTTAAAATTGTCTCAAGCCCCGTTTTATCCAAACGACTGCTTTTGGTTTTTCTCCTTTCTACCTCTTGCAATAGCTCTTGTTTTGGTTTGTTTTTGTAATTTCCTCGCTTCCGAGCCATATATAAGCTAGAGTCATGGTTTCAGAATAATCAATCACTCGCAATAAATTTTGAGAAGCTTTCACCTCTCCCGCTTCTCCGCTTCATTTTCTTTCCTTTCTTTCTATTTTCTTGTTGCCAAACACCCCTCTAAGGATGACAACTTAGAGGATGAGCGCAAAACCCTTTCCCTCCTTGAAGGAAGGCCGTCGTTACAAAGATCCGAAGGCCGCCGGTGGTTCCCCCGTTTTCACGCAAAGAAGTTTTGGACATTTTGCTCCCAAATTTTCAACCTTAGTTTAAAGCTTTTTGATGTACTTCTCTTTGGCCACTTGCCAAGCTTTTAGGGTTCACTGTATTCTTAGCTTAGATACACTGATATCCATTAGTTGCCATTTACGAGCCACTGAGGTAGGTTAAGGTTATATTTTCACTTTGATGCATCCTCTTGATCAATACTTGTATCTTTTTAGGTTCAAAGGATGCTAGCTATTAGATCCACCGAGATTCATTAGTTGCCCTTACGACCACAGAGGATGGGTCAAGGTGATAGGATTTACACTCGTAGGAACCATAAATGCTAAATAAATGCTTTCATCAAAAGGAAATTATTAGGGTTTAGTTTTTAAAGTTAAATGAAGATCCGGTTCGGGAGATGACTATATGTCATCCTTCCCAACGCGAGGAAATGAACCCGAGGACCTCTCGGTTAGCCTAGGACCCTAAACTCAGCGGCCCAATGCTTCAAGGAGTTCTTTTTATATTTTATTTCGCCTTTATTTTCAGTTTGCAAACCACCAACCCCCTGTTTTTACCAAAACCCCAAAATCCAAATTTAAATTCACCAATTTTGGCCTTCACTGTAAATCATTTGCATGAAGAAAACCCATCCTTGAGTTCGACCCAAGACCACTATACTATAGTAGCTTAACTACGACAGTAGGAGGAAATTTAGGATACAAATATTGTTGATTCCGGATCACCCTAACAGAGCACTAATCAAGAGTGTTTCAATTTTCAAACTGCAAGCTGGGGAAAAAAAGCCAAAATAAAGTTTAACAAAAAAAGGTTGTATAGTGTATAAGGAAGATATATGGCTATATTATCTTACAAAAACAACTATACTAAAATGGATAAATAACAAGCCATCAAATATCACAAAATGGGCTTATTCAAAAATAGCAATATAAACATGAATGTAAAGCCACTTCCTTCGCCCCAGCTTTCTTGCTCCCCCCCGACTGGTGTAGCATTGTCCACAATGGGGCTCGGATTAGACGAGTTAGAGAAGGAATGCTGCTACTCAATGTGTGGCGGTGGAAGGTCATCCTCATCTGGGCGGCGAGGTGCTGTGGTGTAGGCGGAGGAGTGGGTTTGCCATTGTTCTGGCTGCCCCTCTGAAGCAGAGTCGAGAGGAGGCTGCGAGGGGTTGGGCGTGCGAGAGGGTGTTGGGCGGAAGGATGAGCCCGAAGAGGCACGGGTGAGGCAGCGATGGGAAAAATCGGGCAAGCCCAGGTGACTCTAAATCTGCACGAGGATGGCCTGTCGTGTAATTCTCTCAGCTAGGGCAGCTTGGGCAGTCGTAAAGGATGTTGTTGTGACGGAGAACGTGCGGAATGCATCCATAATGGCCAGGAAATCCTAAGTAGAAATGGTGATGTCTTTGCGAGAGGTGGCACGGATGGGTGAGTCCCGGCCCAGTCATGAGTTGTGGTCTTAGAGTGAGGCTCTGCCAGGTCTGAGAAGGATCACGAGGAGGCGTGAGTAATGGAGTGGTAGCTAGAGTGGAGCGATATTGTTGGAATGCGAGGCTCCCTTTGTAATGCATTCTTGGAGCTGGCTGTCCCCTGCCAGGGAGGTCAATTGTCGAATTTGGTCCTCGGAAATTTGGATCACGGAGGCGGGGAGGTGATAAGAGCCCGGGCGTATCGCCGCGGTCAGCGGTAAAAATGCGACCTCGCCCGATCTCGGCGATTAGCTCTATCCTGGGCTCATTAGGAAAACCGATATGCTCTAATACCTGGCAGAAGAGTCTCGGGAATAGGAGGGGAGTGGACTTAGCTCTGGTCAGATGCCTACGGTGGACCTTGTCCTCAAATGGAGCACAAAGGGTCATGATGGTCGAGGAATTTGAACCCAGCTCTCGGGGATGCGGTATAGAGCCTACAGAATAGCTCGTTTCCTACGTACGAATCTTCGGGCGGAAAGCAGTTGATAGACGCCAAAATGTGATCGATAAGAAGCATACGCGGGGGAAGCTACCTCTTGAACAAGATAAACCCGGCTATCGTGTCCCAGGATAATAAACGAACCATCTCTCCACGGTAGGGGGATAGGGCCTTTGTGCATGTCAGTGGGAGTTGAAGTGAGGGACCAAACAGAGATTGAGCATGGCTGCGATATATGTGACTGAAAGTATCCTTTGGTCGAAGCCATCGATAGCAAAATGAATAGCAGTCGGATTGGGCACTCGCCTGGATGTCATAGTGTGGTAGAACTCCATGACCACTCGGGTAAGAAAAAAGCCAGGCCAACGAGTCGTAAATGGCTCAGGGGAGTACCTACGGATGACCGCGTAGAGTCTATGAGCTTTAGATTTGCGACAAAGGCTGGAAGATCATAATAGACTTCATTATGTAGGTCCCTAGTACTGCAATCAGAATTTTTGGCAATAGGGTCGTAGTGGAAGAGGGGGTAAGCTTGATGATCGACGGGAGCAGTCGGAGGGGTCTCTAGCGGGGCCACAAGTAGGTGGTGAATAAGGGCTCACAGGGCTATAATTGGAAGACTCCCCTAGGCCAGAGGTCCGGGCCCTTTTGGAAGGTGAGGCCCTTCGGGTTGGCCTTGGATGTGGAGGAGATGGAGGAGTGGGGCCAACTCTAGTATCATATCTGCGTGGGGCTTAAGGCCGAGGCCGGTAGGAGCGTGGTAGCAACGGCATTGCGGCGGTAACGGCGGTCTGCGGCGGCGATAGCCGCGGGGATGCGGCGGCGGCGGTGAAAGTGGCGGTAGGTGGTGATTGCGGCAACGGCGACGGTATCAAGGATGGGGGTTGGACCTTTTAGTAGGGGAGGAGAAAGAGTGGTACCAGCGACACGAGAGTTGTGCCTCAAACACCGTTTTGGCAGTGAGGAGAGGGAAGGAGAGGTGAAGGCCACGAGGAGGAGGATTTGAGAGGAGAAGAAATGGTATGGTTTTGAAATGAAAGGAGGGGGGTGGTTTAAATAGATGGGTTAGGGTGGTTAGGAGGTTTAGCTATTTAATGTTCATAAATGGGTTTTAAAGCTAGGGTTAAAAAAAAACTAGAGAAATTAATGTATTTCGTAGGAAATGAGAGGTTGTAGAAGACGAAGAGGGAGGAAGATGAATAGTGTAGCGAGAGTTTGCGAAAATTTCACAAACTTGTTTCCTGCTTCACGGCTCGCTCTTTATACGCTACACTGCAAAATAAAGAACAAAATTCATTAGAATATGCAAATGAAAGAGAAAATCATTACAGAAATAAACTAAAATTAAAGGAATTATGCACGACCACGATTAAAGCGAGATTAATAAAAACGAAACTCTACAAAATTTTAGGAGTGGCATAAATTTTGCAAAGACCAAGGCTTGGGTGATCCTTTTTGGGATTCATGGGGAGTTAAGGAGGGGAATTTCCTCCTTGTCTACTGTGTGTTGTATTGCATAGGGATTCGATCTTCCTTGACCTTGAACACCTGCTTGTCTTTAGGAATTAAAGAAGATCGTTGATCCATTTAGGGTAAGACTTGATGGACGATGAATGGATCAGTCCGCCTTGACTTGAAGCTTTCGGGAAAGAGGTGGAGCTTGGAGTCTTAAGAAGCCTTTTCCTGGTCTCCTTGTTTGGAAATATTCACGATTATTAGCTGATCATGCTAGCTTCTTAAGTATATTCAGCACTGCAATTTTAAGTTGAAGTAGGCATAATTCCTCAGCTCTTCTAGCTCATTGATATCAAGAAGCCTTTTAAGGCCAGCTCTTCCCATGTCCAGGTTCGGCTTTTTGACTGCCCACCATGCCTTATATTCAATTTCCACAGGTAGGTGACATGACTTACCATATACTAGGCGATAAGGGGACATGCCAAGTATGGTTTGTATGTGATGCATTGTATGCCCTGAGGAATCCGGTAGCTTGAGGGACCCGGTCTTTTCGGTTGGAGTTCACCACTTTCATCGGTATTGTTTTAATTTCTGTGGCGAGGCTCCAACTTGACCCGGTTTGAGGATGGTGGCAGGGGTGACGACTTTGTGTTTTACACCGTATTGGCCCAGAAGGTTCTCAAAAGGATTGTTGCAGGGTGTGAACCTCCATCACTGTTATGGCCTTAGGGACTGAGTCTGGAGAGAAGATGTTCTCCTTAAAAAATCTCAACACCACTCTATGGTCTGCTGCTCTGCAAGGTACTGCTTTAACCCATTTCGACATATAGTCGACCCCCACCAAAATGTAAACATGTGTCGGAAGAAGGGGAATGGTCTGTCGATGCCCCCGAGCATCGAGACATATCAACTGCAAAATCGGGTTGAAGGCGATATGTGACGACGAGAGATCCACCCCAACCTTTGACATTTGTCGCATCCACAACACATGGAGTGGGCATCCTCGAAAAGTGAAGGCCAATAGAACCCAGATTGGAGCATGATTCGTGCCACAGTAGGCTATTTAAAATCAACCCCAATATTTATATGCTAAAGCTCCACTACAGCTGCGTGGTCAAACTCTTTGCGGTATAGTGGTCTAGAGATTAGAACACGGGGATGGGTTTTCTTCATAAAAATGGTTTTGCATTAGGGCATGAAGGTAAGGCTTTCTATTTGGACTCTTTGGAATTCATTAACAGGGGGGAATGGTTTGAAAAAGCGAGGAAATTGTAAAGCGAAAGTTAAAAGCGGGAAATTAACAATGAAGAAATTTACTTTGAAGATTTAGGTCACTAAGCGGCAAGCTAGGGCAAACACATGTCCTCGGGTTTTACATCCTCCTATGTGAGGTCAGAAAGCACGGGATGTAGTTATGGCCCCTTTTTGTTTAAACCTAACATTCTTTTATCATTTTTGAGGCTCGTAAAGATCTAAGAATCACAGTGCATCTCACAGAAACACTTGAACCCTAAAGCATCAGTATTGACCTAGGCTAGTAAAGACCATCTAAAGAATCCACGAGTGCATCTCACCCCTGGTACTTGAACCTAAAGCATGGAAGTATTGGCGAACAAATAAGCCAAATGTTATTTAACCTTTAATTTGAAGAACCTGCTGTGTGAATATTACCTCATAGGCGGTAAGGACCATCTAAAGAGCCACGGTACCTCTCACGTCACTAAGCACTTGGATCTAAAGCAGCTGGAGAGTATTGGCCAAAACTTAATAACGCATCCTATGTTCACAGCGAGTTTGAATGGGGCCATAAAATAAACTACCCATAACTTTTAGTACACTGAGGACCCCGACATGCTTGAACCTGCTTTGCTTGACTAGCTTCCTTGCTCTTCAGGAGAGGAGGAGGCAGCAACATCTCTTGAATTGTCATCTTCAAGAATTTGTGCAATTCAGGAAAAATGAAACGAGAAAAGAAAGAGAAGAGAAAATAAAGCAAAACTTAAAATAAAACAAACTTTATTTACAAAAGCGGTAAATGAAAACTCTACAAATCACCAAAACTTTGCCCTTTCTTCTCCCTCCTTTTCTATTACAAACATGAGGGCTGTTATAGGACTCCCTCAAGGTATAAAAATACCAAAAACCTAATAACTAAGCTAAGTTATAGGATAGGAGGAGTAATTCACCAGAGGCGGTTGCATTAATTCTAAAAAGCATGGCGAGGCACGCGAGAATTTCGCTACGAGGGGAGAATTTACGCTAATTAGTGAATTTGGCAGGAGTTGGCGGGAATTTCGCGTGCGTGCGGATTGCGGTGTTTTGCGAGCGGTTCGCGGAATTTCGCGGGTTTGCAATTGGTTGCCAACGAGGTTGTGAGGCTGCGACAACGTTACGCATTCCTCGTCATGTCTTATTTGCGCATCTCATTTTCTTAAAGCTTTGCCTTTGTTTTTCCATTGATTTTTGGGCTTGTTGATGGGCGAGACTAAGAATTCCAACCTCATGATCGATCATTTGCATTGAGGTTGAAGTTCAAATGTGTATAAAAGTCTACAAAACAACCAAAAACACCCTCGAGTGGCATAAATTGCTACTAAGATGACATGAACACTTCAAGGTGGGATAAATGACATGATTAATGATCAAAAGCACTCAAAACCTATCTAATATAGGGTTCAAAATTGCACTTTTGAGCACTAATCACACCCCAGCAGCTTGTTGAATCCCTTAGCAATGCAAATAAATTGAGAGTGCATGTGGTGATTTCAAGGTTGTGTTTCAAAAGGTTGTGTACTTATATACAAACTACGTACTTTAAAATTGAACAATTGAAATCAACATTTGAAAACCTATATACAAGAATAAAATCCATAAAAAGGACAATTTTTAGAACAACACTTGTTTCATAATTTTTTCAACGGATTTCTGAAATCTAATGGTTCATTTGTGTCTAGGTGAGTCAATAAAATGCAAAATTTGTTTCCCAACTGAACATTGACATGGCCTTAAAGCGTTGAACAATTAAGATAGAGTACGGTTACACTTCTCTTGCTTTTCTCAATTATATTGTAGGATGCAATGCTTAAAAATCCGACTTCACCAAAGTCCATGTAGCGGGGGGTCACCGACGACTCCTGACCATAAGGTTTAGGGCATCGAGAGCCCAGGATCGAGACCAGCTTTCTAAAGGAAACCGCGGGGACTTGGCCGACGAAAATCGGCACCTGGTGCTAAATTCTACCTATCCACCCATGTAACGAACACCAAATCGATGACTCCCGACCGATTAAGGCTTAGGGCATCGGGTTTCAAGGCTTTCGCCACTTTACACCACGCGGACCGTGCTCGGGTTTTAATGAAACTCCACGATTTTATTTTTTCTTTTTCTTAACTTCTTTTTCTCTTAACTCCTTTTTGAAGACAACATTGGTCTTCAATTTGTTGGTAACTCAAATCTATCCCTGGAGTTGTCCCCGACATGCTGAGGCGAGCTTTGCGAGAGTGGAAGGGCACACAGAATTTAACCTATTGAGCATCCCCAGAGTGCGGTGTGACATAGCAAAGGGAAATTTCCAAGTTGAACATGCTGGAACAGTGACTGAACACAAATTGTTTCAAGCATAGCTGTTCTAACATAAGAGTGACAAAATGATGATTCAATCATCCGGCTTAAAAACTTAATTCAATTGTTCAGTTGAAACCCGATTCTATTGTTCGATTTGAGCTTGATTTAATTATGTAGTTTACGAAAAACACATACTTATATGGGGACACGGTAAACACAATAATAAAAAGCTGAATATATATATATATAATACGGTAGCTTTTGAAATAGCCAAAATATTAATACATGCGAAGCAGGCTACACCTGAGCATATCAGCACTTTCTGTAATTTAATATAAAAAATCATAATCAAAATTATTGGCGGTTGATAAAAGCTGAAACTATACATAAATCGAAGAAACCTAACCACCTCAGCTGTGTGAGGTGGTGGTGGTGAATGCTGCGGCTGGCTGCGGGGATATCGATGATCTTTGCATCGGTGGCGGGCTCACTGCGGGCGGGATCCGAGGAAGGCCCGAGATGGGTCATGATCGATGAAGCATGGAATTAACCTTTGTCCCAAAGTGGCCTTTCGGCTCGAAACCAATCTACGGTCATATCTTGCATCTTTAGGAGTACACTGAAGAAATTTGCCAGATGTCTGGGATCATCTCTCAAACCCATCTCCCTCAGCGACATGTGTATACTTTCAGGTGGCGAATTGTCTTGAATATGAGGGCCGGGAGTATGCGTAGAGCTGCGGCGAAGTAGTGGGTGGAGGAGGCGGTGAGGTGACGATCCCGAAATATGAGGTGGGACTCCTGCGTACCTCGGTGCGGGCGGGTGGATCATGTGTGCATCCTCGGCCTCCTCACCGTACCTCCTCTGGGGGGATCTCGGCGGTATATGGAAATGGACGGGTATGAGTCATATCCCGGGTCCACTTTACTACGTGGGCGGGGCGTCTCGCGTCTCTATCCCGGGCTCCTCCAATCCGATACGCTCAAGAACATAGGAAAGGAGCCTCGGAATAAAATGGTGAGGCCTATCTTCTCCCGCTCGTATGAGGTCTCTCAGTTGGACCTTCTCCATATTTGTAGGCTTGAGTAATCACCGACTCGGATGGGCTGAACAGAGTAGAGATCGGTACAATGCCTCGAGATAGGCCCTCCTGCCGGCTGCCGCGGAGGGAATCGCGGAGTGCAGACGGATGGTCGATGAGCGCATATGAGGCGAGGCTAGCCTCCAGATAAGAAGCTGGGCCGGTTGCTAACACATCCACTGACGATTAACCCAACCATGTCGCTGCGGGGCGGGAGGGTGGGCCCGATCTCTGTAACCCTCGGCATTGCGCGGTGGTAGGGGCGCAATCTCAGAGCTGCCCGAAATAACCATTTGGGTGAGTACACCTCGGCCGGGTCATCTATCTGAAATGGATCTCCAGGGGGACAGTGCGTCAGGATGTCGTGGGTGGTAGAGGCTATGGGACATTTCGGGTAGTAGAGCGTCTCGGAGTCATAAATGGGAGGGAGCGAATACCTCGATCAATCTCATCGACTCACGGTATCACGGGGTCGACCGCATCATCGAGGAGCGTCGTGGGAATGACTCACTGGCGGGAAATGGTCGGCCCTACGTATATGCATTCCGGGAATGGGGTGTCCACTGAACATGGGCCTCCGTCCGCGGCGGGTGATAGGCTGAGGTGAGAGGTGTCGTCTCATTTGCGATCGCCGGCCGGTGATAATTGGCGGTCTAGAAGATGATGACTTCCTTTGGAGCCCGAAGTGCGGGCCCATCTTGGGAAGAAGCCGGGGCCCTCCCAGCTCTCCTCACGGTACTAGGGATGGGGCAGGGTCCCGTCCGGCGTGCAGTGCGTTTGAATCGAGAGGCTCGTCGGGTGCGACCTCGGGGGGACGAATGTGGCATAGATGGCGGAGTCGCTTTGGTCAGCTGAGCCTGCTTTCGGGTGTGCTAAACCTCACCGGGCCGGGTACCGCAGGACCCCCCGCCTCGTACGGACCATATCCCGATATCTAAGAGTAAAATCTTTGAGAAAAGGAATTGGACTCACTTGAATATGTAGGTACTTGGGGCCACGCTCACGGGCGAAGCTCTACGGAGAGATACCTGCGAGATCTCTCTCGAAAATTTCTTTGGACTTCTGCGAATGCCCTCGCGACCCGAGGGCTCGGTGGCCCCCGAGCGAAATAGATTTTGAACGGATAAATCCCGAGGGCTGATGGGAAAATACCGAGGGCGGGGTAGGGTACGGAATGAACCGGGGCTACAGGCGGTGGCGGCTCGGGCCTAGTGCGCGTGTGAAGGTGAGGCTCCACTCACGGCCGAGGCGGGGATGGCTGTGAAGGCTCGAAAGCTCTTGCTCGGCTGTGTCTGCAGTGACTACAGTCCCGCGGAAGGTGATGAGAGGTAGGGAGGGCTGGGAGTGCGAGAATTTGGCTTAGCTAACTAACTTTGCGGCGAGCAGGGGCACCGGCCGAGAGGCGGTGGGGCTCGGGGCACGGCGGCGGTGGGAGCTCGGGGCCCACTTGTTCGGGAGGGGAGAGTATGAAATGTGTTTGAAGTGGCCCTCCTTTGTTTTTATAGCGCCGGTATGTTGGCCAGAAGAGTCTATCGACGATTTTTTTTTGACTAAACCGACAGGGTGGCCATTTGGCCTCCACTACTTGATACATCAAAATTTTAACATTTGATGGTACTAAAATTATATATTATGAATTTTAACTTATAGGTGCTGATATTAAAATCACAATACACAATACGATCTTATAAAACATATAAAAATTATCCTAAAGTTAAAAAATTTCAAAAAATAACTTTGTGACAAAATTGACTAATATATGACAAAAATTAAAAATTGTGAACTGTTATTCGGTTTTGGACAACACCCGAGAGCAGTTCGAGTTGAAATACTCAAGGGGGTCAGGAGGGATGATCTCCTCAACCCGTACCGGTGAAAGCAGCTGGCTCCGTGATGTTGGGGTGGCCGTAAGTTGAATTTGTTCCTACGGAATGGTTGTGGATTTGAGCAATTGGCTTCTTGATTGGTGTTGTTAAGCGAAGAACAATTCTCCTTCATCACCAAGGTTGATCGCTCTTGTATTTTAAGACTTTGTTATACGCACGATCCAGCTGAGCAACCTCATCGAGTTATAGGATTTTCGGGTTCTAACAATTTTGGTTGTCATTAAATTGAAAATGTTCAATTCGATCATGTCGCCCAAATGTCGATTGCATGATTCCATTCGACAATTAATAATTGCATTGGCGTGGCAGAAATGGTCTCCCTAAAATGATTGGCATGATTTGGTTCATTGGGATTTAGGTGCGGTGTCTAGGACTACAAAATCCTCTTGGATAGTAAATTGTCAATTTTGGCGAGGACATCCTCGAAACTATCCCTTGGGGATTTTCACTGATCTATCGGCCAATGAGAGTGTGATTGAGGTAGGTTTAAGCTCACCTAAACCTAACTGCTTGTATACTGAAAATGGCATAAGATTCACACTGGCTCCTAAATCTAGCAATGCCTTTTCCATGCAATTCCCCACCGATATGAGCGGTATTGTGGGAGAACCAGGATCCTTGTACTTAACAGGGTACTTGCTTTGGATTAGGGCACTGATATGTTCAGTGAGAAAGGCCTTCTTTTCAATGCCTAATCCTCTCTTTATGGTGCATAGATCCTTTAAAAATTTTGCATAAGCAGGTACTTGGTTGATTAGATCAAGCAAGGTATGTAACAACACTTGCCTTAAGACCTCAAAACATGCACAGCTTGTTGAGAGTTTCCCTGTCTTTCCTCTCAATGCTTGTGGAAAGGGAGGTGGTATACGATATTTCATTGTGTCATCCTCTAGGAGAATATGCTCAGGTTGCATTTTTTCTCCCTGCCTGGATTCTTCAATAGGCTTTGGCAGAGGTTGATTAACCTCTTTTCCACTTCTCAAGGTGATTATGGACTTAACCTCATCCATTCCAGGCTTACACCTCATGGATCCCCTTAGGGGATTTGGAAGTGTTTGGGATGGGAACCTCCCTGCTTTCTTCTTGTCCCTCTAGCAAGCTTGTTAATGTTTGTAATTGAATCTTTGTAGGTCGTCAAATTTTTTATTCGGTGTTTTCTCGGCGACATCAATCCTTTGTGCCCGGTGCACATTAGTTCCATTTGGTCATTAACAAAATTGCCCACCACCTTACTGAGTGAGTACAGCTTGTTCCTCTTGGAGAAGAGGATGGTGGTTGTTGTGGCGAGGGGAGGAACGAGGGCTTGGCTCTGGTGGTACATAAACGGGGGGGTTTGGTCTGCATGCGGGTTAGGATGATTCCTCCGATTGGGATTGTAAAGTATTCCCATATGGAGCATTTGGTTGTTGGGGCTTGGTGTCCCTACGATTATTGTGCACATTCGACATCAAATCCTTCAACTGCCGGGGGTCATGGAGCAGTGTTCCTATTGCATCTTTGGGGATTGGGATTGTGCGGGGATTAGGTTGTGCGATGTTGTCGTCCTTTGCTTTTGCACTTCGTAATTTGTTTTCACATAGAGCTCCTCTACCTTTCTAGCTAGAGTTGATAACCTAGCCCTCATTTCCATCTCTCATTCAGTGCATACGCGCCACCTCTTTGATTATTTGGTGGTTTCATCCTGCATCAGTTTCTCCCAGGGTTAAGCTCATGACCCTTAGAGGTTTTCAGCCACGTAATTTAAAAAAATCATGAGAAACTCCATCGGGATGTTTGCTTAAAAGTCTCCCCACACATGGTTTCTAAAGGGCGCCTGCGTGGCTGGAGACATACCACCCGTAGAAGTGGTTCCACATGGCACATCCATGTGTCAGAAGCCATGGTGTGGACATGCAGCGATGGTCTCTAAAACCTCTCCAAACAACGGTAAAACTTCGCCTTCATGGTTTCAAGGTATAAATTTGTCTTTAATTGTTTGTCTTATGAGCACTAAACTTCTTCGGGAACTCTGCTTGCAAGCTCGATGATTTCTTATGGTTCTAGGCCTCAATGAAGGTTGAGCCATATCTTGGCCTTGTCCTTGGGGGTCGATGGAAATGCCTTTAGCTTCAGCAAATCCATGTCCGTCATACCTTCCTTGAGTAGTGCATACCCTCCTCAAAATCCCTAAGATATTATTACATGTGGATTTTTAATTCTCCATACCATGGTATGTGGGAAATGGGGGTACCAAATATGGCCTCAACGCTACATCATCGGCGGGGAGGAATGATCGAGGATGGGGCACTAACTCTAGGAGGGTGGATGTGATCCTAAATATTCTATATGCATTTGGATTCATGGGTTCTACTGGTTGGCTGTTGTTCCTCAGGTATGGGATCCATGGTATCGGTTGTGCATTAACACCTCACTAGTTTGGTCGGGTTGTGTACTAATCTAGGCCTACACGGTGTCTACATCCTTTGTTGCATGCCGGTTGTTGCAGTGTAGAGGCAACTGATTAAGAACCAACGAAAGTGCTAAAAGAAAAATTAAAACTAATCTAACAAAAAGAAGTAAAATGATGGAATGAAAAGCGGCTGGTCGGTGCGGTTGCGACCAGTCTTGGCGATTCTTTTAGGCGATATGCAGAGGTAAAAGGCTACCTTCACTTGTGGTACTGGATCACAAGGTACTCTTAGCCTGACTTTTACCATTAGTAGTCGGAGGCACCATCCGACAGCGGCGCCATTTGATTCGTGCCCACGATGGGCTGAGCTAAAATCATGATATTTATATACCTAAGCTCCCCACCAGCGCGTGAGTCAAACTCTTTGCTGGAGTATAGTGATCTAGAATTCGAATTTCTGGGGATGGTTTCTTCATAAAAATGGTTTTGCATTGGGGGCATGAAGGTAAGGCTTTCTATTTGGACTCTTTGGAATTCACAATTCGAACAAGGGAATGGTTTGAAAACGAGGAAATTGTAAAAAGCTGAAAGTTAAAGCGGAAATTAACAATGAAGAAATTTACTTTGAAGATTTAGGTCACTAACTTGGCAAAATTTAGGGCCAAACCGCATCCTCGGTTTTATCCTCACTGTGTAGTCAACACGGGATGTAGTTATGGCCTTTTTTTGTTTAAAACCCTAACATTCTTTATCACATTTTTTGAGGCTCGTAAGATCTAAAGAATCTGAGTGCATCTCACCCAGAGAACCCTAAAGCATGGAGAGTATTGACCTAGGCTAGTAAAGACCGTCCCAGGAAAATCCCCGATTAGCATCTCGCGAGCAACGAACCACTAAAAACATGGAGAAGTATTGGCCCAGAAGCAATAAAGCGGAATGTTATTTAACCACAATTTGAAGAACTAACATGTGAATATTACCTCCCATGGGCAAGTAAGGACCATCTAAGAGCCACGAGTACCTACGTCACTAACCTTGGATCTAAAGCATGGAGAGTAAGTGGCTGAAGACAATAACATCACATGTTATGCGACTGAGTTTTGAAGATAAGGGCCATAAATACACTACCGCAGCTTTTAGTACATGAGGACCGACATGCTTAACCCTCTTTACTTGACTAGCTTCCTTCCTTTCAAAGGAAGGAGGCTTAGCCAACATCTCTTGAATTGTCATCTTCGAGAGGTGTGCTTGGCCGGCCAGGGGAAAGTGAAAGAAAGAAAGAGAGAAAGAAAGAGAGAAGAAAATAAAAGCAAAACTTAAAAATAAAACAAACTTTATTTACAAAAAGCGTCAAATGGCACACAAATCACCAAAAAGCATCTTTCTTCCTCTCCTCCCTCCTTTTCTATTACAAAACATGAGGGGGTATTTATAGAGACTTTCCCTCAGGTATAAAAATACCAAAAACCCAATAAGCTAAGTTATAGGATAGGAGTAATTCACCAAGTTTGAAGGCGGTTCTGGCATTAATTACAAAGCATGAGCTGCAAAATTTCGCTACGGGGAGAATTTCGCTAATTGGTGAATTTGGCAAGGGTTGCGAATTTCGCAATGCTGGTATATTTGAGACCCATGGTGTTTGAAACGATTTGCAATTCCTTGAGGGTTGCGAGTGGTGCGCAGGTTCGCAGTGCATGTTTCTTTGTGCATTCACCCTCTTTCGTCATGTCTTCAAGCGCATCTCATTTCTTCCCTTTGCCTTTTGTTTTCCATTGATTTTGGAGAAGCTTTGTTGATGGGTGAGACTAAAATTCCAACCTCATGATCGATCATTTGCATTGAGGTTGAAGTTCAAGCGTGTGTATAAAAGTCTACAAAACAACCAAAAAACACCCTCAAATTAGCATAAGTGCTACTAAATGACATGAACACTTCAATTGGGATAAATGACATGATTAATGATCAAAAAGCACTCAAAACTTTATCTAACCTTAGGGTTCAAAATTACACTTTTGAGCATGTCAGTACCTTCATGGCCGATCTTACGGGAGCAAAATGGCCTCCACATTCATTCTCATGGGCGTAGTGAGTGTATATTGTTCTCCTTCAGGCACACATTTTATGATTATCTGATCAGCATAATATTTGTACAAGAAGGGCTCTTCCCAATAGTAGGAGTGAGTTTTCGCAAAGAAGAACTTCCTGTCTTGTGCCTTCCAGTCTGCTGGTAACTCTTCTGTTGCTAAGTAATTGGAAATGTGGGCATACCATGGTGTGTTTTCTACTAGGAGTAGGGACTACTCAGGAAACTCATCATTGATTGGAGGGTTGTGAGTGTTATGTGCTATTGTTAATCTTGAGAGATGATCGACAACAAAATTCTCCATGCCACTTTTTACGTCCCACTGTCTGGTTGAACTCTTGCCGGTAGAACCCATCTAATAAGTCTTGCCTTGGCTTGCATTTTGGCTTTGTTGAGAAGGTAATTCAGCGGGTGATATGTGAGAAGATGATTACATAATTGCCTGACCGGAGGGTAAGCATGAAACTTATCAAGCATAGACCCTTTAGCCCCAGTAGCTCTTTCTTGGTGGTGGTGTAATTCCTCGCTGCCTCGTTCATTGTCTTGCTTGCGTAGTAGACCACGCAAAACTTTCCTTCTTCCCTGCGCGAGGAAGCTGCTCCAATAACGAGGTCGCTTGCATCACACACTACTTCGAAAGGTAACTACCAGTTCAGGGCCCTCACTATTGGTGCAGTGGTCAAGTAGGCCTTAAGCTCCTCAAAGCTCCTCTAGCAGTCTTCGTCCCATATAAATTTGGCATCTTTCTCCAATAGCTTATAAAGAGGCTTGGAAATTTTTGAGAAGTCCTTGATAAACCTCCTGTAAAAGCTTGCATGCCCTAAGAATTGCCTCACGGTCTTCACATTCGTGGGAGAGGGTAGTTTGGAAATCATCTCAATTTTCGCCTTGTCAACTTCAATTCCTTTCTTGGAAATAATATGTCCCAGCACAATTCCCTAGTTGACCATAAAATGGCATTTTTCCCAGTTCAATACCAAGTTCTTTATATACACCTATCAGGGATAGTTTCTAGGATTTGATCAAGCATTCTTGAGCCTCCCTCCATGAGTTGTAACATCATCCATGTAAACCTTCACTTAATGCGCTCCACCAAATCGCTGAAGATACTAAGCATGCATCATTTGAATATGGCGGGGGCATTTACATAGGCCAAGAATTCTCACGTGAGCATATGTGCCAAATAGGCGGGTGAAGGTAGTGCTTCTCTACGGTCTTCTCACAGGCTGTTTCATTTTTGAAAATAACTTTGAATAGCCGTCGAGGAAGCGATGAAGGGGTGCCGAAAAATCCTTTCGAGGCGGTCCGTGAAGGGTAGAGGGAAGAGAGTGATCCTTTCCTTGTCACCTCATTTAGTCTTACGCCAATCAGCCCTTACCCTCAACTGTAGTAAGGCGGGTGGGCATTTTCTCTCCTTTTTAAATTCATGCCTGGTGGTTATCCAGTTTCATGAAACCGCAACTGGGTTGGACTACTTGAAGTGCTATCAGATATGGGGTAAATAATTCTAGCTTGTACCAACTTTAGGACTTCCACACATACCACTTCTTGCATGTGCGGATTCAGTCTCCTTTATGGCTGCCTTACTGGTTTTGCCTCCTCCTCCAAGTAGATGTGGTGGGTGCAGCGTCGAGCTAGCTCTGCTGGTCCGGTGATTTTCCCACCCGATAGCTTGCCCATTCTCCCCCTGGGATGTCCAGCGGGTTGTTTTCACATTTGGTTGTTGAGTAGGACATGTAATGACTAGGCGTTGTTCATGTTTCAGTATACATAATTTCGGTTAACTGGTAGGGGCTTGAGATCCGACTTTTGAGGCACGAAAGTGGCTTCTCCCGGGTGGTGAGGTAGGCCATACCATATCTTTTTCTCCAATGCCCCTGTACAGTATTCATGCCTTGGGTTTCCTACTGCTCTCTAGGACAGTCAAATAGTTCCTTAGTTAGCACATCCTGCATTTGTTGCTAATCAGCTTGTTTCTCCAAAATTGTATCAATTATGCAAACTTCCTCTAGACCCTTTTCCATTGGTTGCATGTGCTTTTTACTCAAGTGGAAGATGTTGAGTTCTAAGGTCATGTTCCCAAACTTAAGTTCCATAACTCCATTTCGGCATTTGATAATTGCATTGAATTATTTGGAAATGATGCTTCGAGGAATGTTAGGCACATAATTAGCCATTTGCAATGATTGTATCGAGCACCTGAAGTCTGAGGATAGTAGAATTTGTCCACTTATATTAAATCATCCTCCCCATAGTGCCCTTTGGTATTTTTTATGGATAAATATGAGGGACGATGTGATGGAAGTGGGCTTAAGCTTTACTCTGAACCTAGTTGCTTATATACTGCTTGAATAAGGCGACGGGTTGACAACGCTCACAAGTCTAGCGATTGCTTTCTACAAGTGCCTCCAATATTCAGAGATGGTGAGACGGCTTCGAATCTTTGTATTTCAGCGAGTCTTGCCTTTGAATGATGGCCGCCCCGACTTGTTACATCGGGGAAGGCCTTTTGCAGCCGATATTTGGTCACTCTCTTCGCAGTGCATGGGTCCTTCAAAACTTGGCATATGTTGGGACTGTTTAATAATGTCGAAGCGGGGATGTTGACTTTCACTTTGCCTTAGCATTTCTTTGTTCGATTACGGTTGATGGCCTTTTTCTCGGCTTTTAGTGCTTGCGGAAAGGTGGTGGGGGCATCTTTGCTTCACTGCGTTTTCTTTGATCACTTCCTCTTTGACCGACTTCTTTTTGCTTCGACCTTCTTTTCTTTGGGGGCGCGGCTAACCTCCTTACCACTTCTCAAAGTGATAACTTTAACTTCATCTATCTTGGGATTTGGCTCACTGGAAGAGCTCAATTCATGCACTCCCCTAGGATTGGGTTGTGTCTGAGAGGGAAATTTCCCTTTTTCCTGCATCTGCTGTTGGTTGGTTAACCTTGAGATTGAATACTGTAAGTTGTCATATTTTTGGGAGATCTTAGACTGTAGGTTATCATATTTTTGGGAAATCTCAGAGTGCAGATTATTTATCTTTTTGTTGAGTGTGCTTTCCACTATATCGATTCTCTGATTAGCTTGGGCATTCACTGCCTTTTGTTCCTCCACAAAGTTGCCCACCACTTTGCTCAAGTTCATGATAGCTTGTTCAACTGAGGATGAGGATAGTGGTGGAGATGAGGAGCCACACTATTGTTATGCAGCGGGGGCACATATGGTGGAGGCTTTGGCTTCCAGGAGAGGTTAGGATGGTTTCTCCAGTTAGGGTTACAGGTGTTGCCATATGGGGCAATGGTTGGTGGCTTGTATTGACCCACGACATTAGCGTGCTCAACCATCATATCCCTGAATGGTGAACAAGGCAAAGGCCTCCCTCGTGCTTAGTGGATCGACAAATGAAACAAGGTCAGTTAGCATGTGATTTCGCCATCGCCAGCGACCTCATGGTGATTTCGTGATTTCGAGCCCCCAACCTTCTAGCCAAGGTGGATAACTTACCTTCATCTCCATGTCCTCAGTGGATTCCAGTACATGCCTCCCCTCGAATCAAGCCGCAGTGCCTCATCCTCTCTCGCTCTCCAGGTCAGTTCATCCTATGCTTCGATGTCTCACCCGCTTAATTCAGCGTTCATGGCTTCCTCGATGTTTGCTCATGAAGTCCCTCCACACATACTCCAACAATCGCTTCATGTCAGGACATTCCATTATAGAAGTGACAACTAAAGATCCAGTATTAAAAGCTACTGGGTGGAGGCCATGCACTGATGGTCTCTAGGTACCTTTCCCAACACTGGTAGAATTTTCATTTTCTTAGGTTGTAAAGGTAAAATTTCGCTCAGACTATTGGTTTTATGGAGCAAAGAATTTCTTTAAAAATTTCGCTACATATCTCCCCAATCTTCTAATAATAGTTCTTGGACTTAGGAGAGTTTAGCTAGATTTTAGGCCTCGCCCTTCGTGGTCGTATAGGAAGAACTCAGCCCACGATCCACTAGGATGTCCTCTTAAAGGTGTTGCATACTTCCTGAACTCCTGGGATGTGCGAATAGATTTTCACTCCCATTCCAATAAATGCAGTAGAGGCACGGTATAGGGCTCTTTCATGATGATGTCCTCTCGAGGAGGCACAATGCAAGAGGGTGCACTCACCGAGGTGTACATGGTCCTCATTGTTCCATGCACTGGGGTTCCTTTTCAGCCCCTATCGGCCGTGCCGCCCTTAGGTGGAGGCTCCATCTCGACTACCGTGTTTGCTCAATCTCACGCCGCCGTATGGAGCACTCAAGCCTCTTTCTAATCACCCTTCAGGTTCCTATCCCAAAGAGCCGTATAACTCATACGAAAAGAGCAAACACAATAAGAGACAAACAGCAGTTACAAAAAAAAAGTTATTGTTAGCTAAAAAAATGAAGATAGAAATCAGATATGGAAAGTATCAATTGAATCTGTCCCAACAAAGGAACCGCCAGGGGAAATAAAAGTAAGAACAAAAAGGTTGAAATTCACCAACACTTCAGGATGTGGATCACAAGTTAAACAACTCGTCACTCTGGCACTCAGCACCATTCCCAATCCAAGCATTTGATTCGATAAAATCGTAGCATGCACAGGTAGAGATTTGAAACAATAAAAATATTTATAAACCTAAACTTTAATGTCGTAGCTACTCGCACATGCTGGCTCTGTGGTCGAACACTAGGGATGGGTTTTCTTCATGTAAGTAACCAATAGCTGATCTCAAAATGGTGATTTCATTTCGATTCTAGTTTTTCAAAATGATCGTGATTCAAGACCGGTAGCAACAATAAAATGTAAAAGAACTCGAAGTCTCTGCCACCGGGTTTGGAGTTATGTGGCACCGAGAGGTCCTCTGTCCATCTCAGGCAGGAGAATGACCTATAGTCATTTCCCGAACTCACCTCATTTAGCTATAAACCGAACCCTAATATTTTCCTTCGAGAAATAGCATTTATTGGTCTAATGTTTCAAGATTCGTGAAAACCGATCCTTCGATCTACCCTACAAATGGCCAAACAAATGGCAACTAAACGAGCATTAGTGGATCTAGTAATAAGCATCCACTGAACCCTAAAAGATTGCCATGTACTGGTCAATTAGGATACATCAAAAGGATTTAAACATAAAGTGAGAGGTAGAGGTATAAATGACAACAACTGCTTACGTTAAAAACAAGAGGACTAGCAGTTTACCTCAAAACCTTACCTAGCAGCCCTACTCTTCAAGGATAAGAGGAGCTTAGCCAACCATCCTCTGTCAGTGTTTAGAAAGTGAGAGAAAATGAGAGAGAAGAGAAAATGTGGGGAGAAATGAAGTTCTTCGCGCCTGTAATGATTACATTCCATGACGCAGCCTCACCGAGGCTTATATTCTGCTCAAAATCAAGGTAAATTATAAAAATGTATAAACTACCAAAAATACATAGGAAAAAGGTACAAAAAGCTGGTAAAAAACAGGGTCAACAAGACATAGGAGCAAGTTGCGAATTTTCGCAACCTACGAACTCAGAGGGTTGCGAATTTCGCAACCCCGCAAAAATCTCGTGAAGGTTTCGATTTCTTCTACTTTCGCTCCACTTCCTTCTCGACTTCCGACCGCAACTCAGCCTGGCTTCGACTTTGTGTTTGAGTCGACTGATGACTTTAGGCCCAATTTAGCTAGTAAGCAAAAAACTACAAAATAGCCACAAAATGCGATCAAGAAATGATATACTGGGACCTAGCGTACAATCGAAGACTAGTCGATTAGTACACAAAAAGTGCTCAAAACCTACAATAAATGGGGCTTAAAATAGCACTATTTGAGTACTAACTGTGGAGGTCTCATCTACCTCATTTACTTCGAGGGAGTAATTGAGAAAATCCTACTGAGCAGATGGCAAGAATATCATTTTGCTTATCGGCAGCAGAAAGAGGGCAACCACCGCGACTAAGCAGACCAAGGACACAGATCCCTAAAAATATGTTTCGGGGCTTTCGCACCGAAAAACTGCCCAAGCGTTGTTTTACCCAAGAGACATATTTCGCCATTCGAGGGTCTCGGGATTCAAATTCTTCGTTGACTTGCTTGACGACTAACTAGGAACTACCCAACCAGAGCCGCCAACAGATACGGCCAAGCAACAAGTTCAATTCCGATAAGAGGGTTTCATATTCTCCGACCATTGTCAGAGGCGTTGCCTAACTGATCACTTGACCTAACATTCTTTCCCCAAATGGGGATTTCCCAACTGCAGAATTCACCTCACTCCAGTTTGTCTTAATGCCCCGTCTACAATAAGTGTCCACCAATTTGAGCTTTCAGGGTGTGTTTTAGACTGGGGGATTTATGCTATGAAGCTCCGCTTAAAACCCCGCCCTTTTTTATACCACTTGTATCGATGTCAGACTTGCTTAGTTCGACGCCTAGCAAGCCATTCTACTAGAGAAGTTAGGCTTATGGAGTGTGCTCCGGAGAGTGGTTACCTGCATCACAATAGGGCAAAGCCAAAATATGGGCGGTTTCTTAGCTACTATTCTGAGGGCTAAGGTTGGCTCGCTCAAGTATACCGGTTTCAAAGACGCCAGTGGATTCGTGACGAAGAACACCGGGCTTCATTTTATGTCGTTATTTTCTTTGAATGTGGCAGACTTATCATACTCGATCGCTTAAATATACGAAAGTGTCTCGCCATCGCTCGACTAAGAGAATTTCGGAGGCTCGCTAAGTACTATCTGATCCGTGAAAACACGATCACATTCTTCATTCCATCCCATCGGCCAAGCCATGGCTGATGGTGAAAATGGTTTAGCGGCCCTGTGAACAGGAAATAAACTGGCCCTAGGCAAGAACTCCAGCTTGGCCGCCTGCACTTTCCTCGGAGCTCGAGCCGAAGACTTAAAATAGCTTGGAAGGAGCTGGGCTGCCTCCATTCCCCTAAGTCATCATGAACTTAGAACCGGCTCCGCACCGACCGAATGCACACTTTGAAGGGTTAAGTTTCATGCCATATGCTCTAAGGAGCTCAAATTCCTGTTGCAGATGCGTAGTGTGATCCGGGCGCTCCTTGGACTTTACTAACATATCATCGATATATACTTCCATAGTTTTTCGGAGCAAAGAGCTTAAACATCTTACTACCGCCTGGCAGGTTCTGGGCATTCTTTAACCCCAATGGCATTACGTTGTAGAAAAAGAGCCCGTGTGGTGTGTGATAAAGATGTTTTCCCGCATCAAGCTTGGCATGTGTGGATCCGATGATACCTGAAAATGCATCGAGGAATGGCCAAATACGCCATGCCGCATCGATGGCCAACGCATCTGATCTATGCGTGGTAAAAGGAAAACTGCCCCCAGATACGCGCTACAGATTCATATTTACCGGCCTCCACTGCCGTATTTCTTAGGAACCACTACCATGTCGCAAGCCATTCGGTATTCTCAATTTCTTTCGAGCAAACCCAACTTTCGAAGATTATTCACCTTTAGCCCGATGACTCGATGGTGGTCTATGCGGGGAGTGCCTTACTCTCGTCGATGTGCTCAAGGTGATGAGACAAGATTAGCTTAAGTAAGCACGCACAAGGCTTATTCCTATCATATCCGAACGGGTCCGTGTGAATACACTCCTGCTAGCTCGAGTGGTATTGTCGCAGCCAGGCCTCTCTTCCTACGAGGAACCAACATAGGTGCACTGGCCCCCGCCATGAGTACGATTCCAGGACCCACCGCCAAATGCCCCGTCCACAAAGGCCCTGGCAACATCCGTGATCGCTATTCGAGGGCTGAATTTCGAGAAAAGGAGCTATCGAGGTTTCCACATTTTTCGCTTCCCCGTGACCGATAGTCGATAACACTAACGAAGCAAATGACCGCTACCTGTAGGTCGACCCGCCCGATGCAACGATTAACCGATAGTTTGCAAGTAGTCGAGGGATTGCTTATAGCATGTAACCAGTCTCGACCCAATAATAGCATTGTACTGGCCCTAAGTCCCCAACCACTTAAAACAATACTTTGCCGGTTACTGGTCTCGCTTGGATGTAAAAAACAATATCGCCTACTCTGCTTGTTCTCCGAAGATATAGACTAAAACCACTCAAATTTTAACACTTAAAAGAAGAGCCTTTACAATTCTCCCGCATTTATAAGTCAAAGTTTAAGATAATTGTAATGAAGTTTATACCTGAATTAATATCATTAGTCTATGACATCATGGGTGCATGTGTCATTCAAGTAGTAAAAATTGATAAGTCCAAAGATTATCTTGGCGTAGATCGACAAGAATTTAAAGTTTAACTAACCCTAACTACTCAAGATCCATACTATTTCCAACTCTACGTGATGCCAAATTAACTAGAAAAATAATTGTTCTAGAGAATACATCTAAAAGTAAAAGTAAGTTGAATTTATGATAATAGAACAAATAACAAAACAAAATATACTGGACTGAATCAGTTCTCTGTGAGAAATGAACACTATCAAAGAAATACTGTGAAACAGCCAATTTATGCACCATCATGCATTATTACTCTGTTTTGTGCTGGAATTGGATTTGTCCAAGATGCCTAACAATGCGGTTGGATTTTTGCATACTCCATCGACTAGAGGTCCCGCTTTCTCTCAAGACAAGTGGTTCACCAGCTTACAGGCTCGCACAATCTTAACCAAATATGGGTATTTTTCTTTCAATACTTCATACCATTCAGATTACAAATATCTTCGCTTCCCAAGTAAAGGTTAATGCAAACTTTCACAACTCGATTGATGACTATCCTTAAATCTAAAGGATATTTCCATTCCCTGATTAGATCTCAATAACATAAAGTTCAGAGCTTTCCAATAGATTAAGGTGAAATCTCTGATTATTTAAATTGATAAATATTCCCCTCCAACATCAATTATGAGTGAACTGGGAATTTATCTATGAACTCTCGAGCTCAATAAACCCTTCAATGGTACCTAACATACCCACCAACAATGTCTAACCCTTAAATTCCCCATCTCCGTGTCACTTGGGAGGGTGTGGTCTCTCAAAATCGTGAGCGATATATACTTTGAAGGGTATTCGATACTACTATTGAGAATAGGTCCATTCAATAACAAATCAACCAAATAAATTCCAATCCAGGTAATGCTCTCTCTAATTTATGCAAAAAAGACTGTAGGTAACAATAAATCATATCTAGTGAAGTGTGCTTTCTCAATTATAGAATCACAATCTACAATGGAGTGTTGATCAAGAACATCCACTGTAACTATAATTCCCTGGAAGAAAATAATTCAAAAAATTGTCTGAACTTCATTGATTCCAGGCTGTAATTGGAAAAGAGAATAAAAATTAAATCTAGCTTCTACATTCTAACATATTACTCGTTCAGATTCAGAAAAAGAAAAGAAAAGAAAAGAAAAGAAAAGTCTATTCTACAATATACAAATAGGCCTTCCGTCCCTCCTTAATAAACGGGTTTTTAAAAATGGAAGCTACTTCTTTACTAAAACCGCAGTACGCCTATTTATAACCTTCGTAAATGTGGCCCGATTCTGCTCCAAGGATTTCCTTAAAATAAATGGCCCAGCCCTCTGTTTAGGTCGTGACCTGAGAACGATGTCACGACATGAAATCCTGGTCTGGCCTGTCAAGTTTGTCGTGACCTCAGGGAACTGGTTGCAATGTTATTTCACTTTGTTCTTGCAATTTCTGAGCTCTGACCTGATGTTTTATGTTGCGACTTGTTTCTTTAGTTGCAACTTGATTAGTGGTTATGATATGAATCTTTTCTGATTATGTTAGCTGACAAGAGACTCTCGTCATGAATTCCTTTTCTGTTTCGTGATTTGGTGTCGTGACCTCAATTCGATGTTTCAATTCGACTCTCCCTCGTATTTTCTACATTTTCTTCATGTTGACTGACCGATGTCAGACATCTATTTCGCTGTCATCTTTCGCTTCGGGTTTAACTTTCTCTTTCAGCCATGGCATCATTTAGTTATCTGAGCCTTAAAGTAAAGCCTTAACCCAAAATTGCCTATTCGCTTTTGTTTTCGTCATGACGCGACATTAGGTCGCTAATTCAAGTAATTTCTTTATTCACTGCAATTCCTATCGTGACCTCAAATGTATGTTGCGACCATTTTTTTCTTCCCATCTAGTCGCAACCTCATTTCTTAGTCTCAACAGTTTCCATTTAATTTCCTATTTCTTATCATGACTTGACTATTCTTCCTTTTGATGAAATATATGTCGCGACCTAAATTTTATGTCATGACATACTGGTTTACTTCGCTCATCGCATTATGGTCACGATTCCTCGAATTCCGCTATCGCGACATCATATTTCGTTACACCGCTCATTCTGGTCACAGCTCCTTTTCATGCGTTGCGACTTAAAAATTGTTTGTCTTTTATCAAGCCTCACGCGTATTACTGGATTAGGCCCGCAACCTAATCATTTCTTCTCCGTTGAAATTTCTATGTCCCGACCTTAAAGTACTGTCGTACATCATTTCCTCCTCGACTCGTCGCAACCTCATTTCTACCACAACGCTTCTTCAATCTATCTTTCATTGGTTATGACTTAAAAAGTGTCGCGACCGAAAGGTCCTTCATTGCTGTCGCATACTCAAACTTGGCCGCGAACATTTTAACCGCTTAGTTTATTTTTATGTCGCGACATGAATCTCGTCGCGACTCTCCGACAGGTCTCAAATAATGGCTTGTTGCAACATCAATTTTCCTCGCTGTTACCAACAATGTCTTCATTACGACGCGCACCCTAAACTGTCGCGGACATTTACGCGCTTTTCTTATCTATGCTCGTCTCTAGTTGGTTGCAATGTATGTCGACATGAATCCCTGGTCATGGTTCCTCGATTGAGCCACCACGATATTTCCTTTTGTCAATCCTTAAATTGTCTGGCATCTTGTAAGCTTAGTCATCAGCCCTTCGTGAGTCGCGGTACCTTCAAATTCTATCAGAATCGAGTTATCTTCCTTGCGTCATGGACTCAATTGGTGTCGAACATGAAATTCTTCAAGTCTCCTTTTTTTCTCAAGAACTTCTCTTTGTCGCAATGCCATTCAGTATAGTATGACTTCCGGGTCGCTGACCTCACCTTGGCCATCGAATCGCTTTCACTTCGATCCTAATGGAAATTCTCATTTATGTCGTAAATTTATGCAAAATATAAATTTGTAAATAGTATTTCGCATAAAAACAAGCCATTACATTGTAATAAGATCATCATAAATATGGGACTAAAAATTCAACAAGTTTTTGATCACTAATTTCCCCTAAACTTAAAATTTTACTTGTCCCTAAGCAAAGAGTAAAGATTTGCTCGTCTCCTCAAACAATCAACTTTATTTCAGACATTTTTCTGCTCTACGCTCAATCTTTTCTTATTCCAATTCTTTTGGATTTGAACAAGAAGATTGCAAGATCATTTCAAATCAGTTTTCAATGAGAAAATGAATGTTTTCAACCTCTATTACAAATAAACTGATGAATACTGCATGAAAACAATTCAGTCAATAGATCTTGTTCTGTGAGTGTGTGTATGTCTTCTTTCCTTTTCATATTCTTGTTGAGTTAGTTAATCTTTTGGGGATTTCCTTAGAAAACTAGTCAAAAGTCCCATAGGCTTGTTTTTCATATTGATCTCCACTAATGTAGGTAAATTCAACCTTCAAGATCAAAGAGGTCTTTTAGGCTTATAATGTTAGGTTTAGGTAATCGTGACAATTGGAAATTTTAGGCCGTAAATTACCCGCATTCCACTTTCCTCTCTCGTATAATGGTCTTCATCTTTCACCATTTTCCTTCCTTGTGTAGCTCCCCAACTTTGGCTCAGTACATCATCTTGGATGTCAGGCTCCTTCTGTCATTACTCTCAACTTACCCGCCCTTTACTGAACTCTTTTCGTTTCTCTCATTGTCAAATAACAATAGTGCAATGTTTTGTCTTCTTAGGCTTTCTATCACTCTTAGAGAACTGGGCTAGCAACTCCTCTATACCATGACATTAGGGTACTAGGTGTCAAACACCCCTACGAGCTTAATTGCTCAAGAGAGATGTGCCACAAGACAAACTTATTCATTTTTCAACTTCTTCTTTTTTCTAGTTCTGTTCATTTTTCATCCATCCTTGTAATCCAAAAGAAATATATTCCTCAAACTTGTTCCTTTCGCACAAGAAACATTCTTATTCTCTAAAAATATAATTCAGTAGGTTCTGTCAAGGATTACTGTATGAGGGATTTCGTGCTCTAATTGCTCGCTACTAAGAAATTAGGCATTTTTTGCTCAAAGCATGGAACTAGAGTGTATGCCTTTCACATATAATGAGGGTAGGCTCGGTAAAGGTTCAAACTTCCAAAGATGGCCTCTATCACTCTTGTTAGTTGTTCAGATCTAGATTTCGCCTTAATCCAATAATATAACAAGTTCTAGACCTCAGACTGATTGTGAATCATCCCGTAAATGTTCCTAATCCCTCTCAAAGTTTTAAGAATTTTCGACCATGTGCATTTTTCTGTGATTTCCTAGACTCGACTTACCGTTACAATAGTTACGCCATCATCTTATTTGTTCTTTCACCATACTTTTTCCAAATTCGCACTTGAAACTCATTCCAAACTAAAACTCCGCACTTCTTATTTCATTTCACTGTGAGCTCACTCTTATTTCTCTTATGTTGTTCCGGGATTTAAACAGTGGTTATTGTGTCATTGTACAAATAAGGCTTGAATACATAGGTCATTTCTTGCAGACAAACAATGAATGACACAAACAATACAATTCATTTAATCAGATCCATGCATCCAAAACAAATCACTATTTCAACAATCAGATTCCAATCAAGCATTTCAACAATGTATAAGTTCTGGTTGCAACACTATTGAAAGTAACAAACCAAATCATCTAATTAACAGAACAATTCACAAGACACTTTTTAATGAACTTTTTTGAACTATATTAATGATGTTGAAGAAAGGTAATGGAAAAATATAATTGTATATCTCAATTCCTCCCTTGCCTTATAAGATTTTTTTTCGTATGATGCTGGAGGATCTAAGTCAAAGCTTAAGCAAACATGGGGAAAATTTCGTAGGCATGTCCGGTCTTTTCTTTCCGAGGGTGTGGGTTCTACCTTGTCGTATGATTTAAATCATTTGTTAAATTCACAAGACTGATCAAGGTGTCTTGTTTCAAGCCCATATGATTCACTGTTCTTTCTAGCTCAAAGATATAACACAACATGTCTGATAAATTTTTGTTGATCAAATCCAAACTCTCATGCTAGAATTTTCTTCTATAAACATCATTATCTTCCAATTCTTTATCCCTATTCTTCATCAACTTCCCAAACTCCTTATATCGTCTTTATACGTACTGGCTTGAATCTTTTACATGTCGTCTCCATCTCAGCTTTCTTTCCTCAAAATGGTAAGCACTTCATCTCTTCTAAACTAATATCAGAGAAGGCTTCCAAACTCGGTCTCATATTTTCTCCTTGTTCTTCCTCTCTAATTTTCATCTCTTCTCTCCATTCTTCCTCTCTCTGTCTTAGAGTCTGCTTAAATAATTGTTCTTTCCTCCTAAATTCAGCTTCTAAGAACTCTTCTCTTAATTGCTGCTATTTTTCCCATTTATGTTCCCTTTCTTCCATATCTTTCTCATCGCTCCGCATTTCGCTGATTTCAAGTGTTCCCTCTTCTGTGCTTTCCCTCGCTTGCTTAGGGAAATTCTCTATCATATCAGTAGAATGTCAGCGGCTCATTCTAAAAAATGCATTTTTCCTTCTCGTTGGAGTGGATTTGCTCGAATGGTTTACTTCCTATTTCCATTCTCCTTAATGTGCTCTACTTCAAACTAACCCTTTGCTTTTTTGCTCGCCCTCGTCACCCTAATATGGCCGAGGAGATACTCAAAGGGTGCTCTTCTTCATCCCATGATCCTCTCACCCCATCGAAGACGATAGCTCGGGCCGATTATCGCTGGGTGAGGATTAGTCCTCTTTGGTTGCTAAGTGGTATTCTCTATCAACCTTCAATTAAAACCCCCAACATTCATTTTATAGCCTCAAAGGGCATATAGAATGATTGCCTCCTCGTTTCTCTCACCGTACAAAGATGTTTAGTTGGAGGAATATCAAGACAGCAGAAAACCCAGCTTCCCTGAGGGAGCCTGCTGATACAGAGGAGGGTTCTTCCTCAGGCTTCCCACTTCCCTCGCTGGAAGAAGCAGAAGGCCGATAATCTTCATGATCAAGGTTTTCTACCGCTCTAAATTTAACCTGCTTAAGTTCCTCATTTGAACATCTCATCGATTCTTTTCAGGCCCAAAGGCACCTAGAATCCTCACGTAAACCGTGTCTTCTCATCCCCACCATATTTCCATAATTCCCCTCGGCCAGCAGAGAATCCAAGCGCCGCGTGTGCACAGAAGCTCTCCCAACCTCTCTTTTCTATAATCTCATAAAGGGATTACTTCCAAAACCTCTTTCGCACTTAAGCCTCCTCTTGTCAGTACCAAAGACTCCAAATTCATATATCCTAGCTTCGGCAGAGACAAAGTCTTGCCTTCTTCCTCGCTTCTCCTTTAGTTTGTCTCACAATTCTTGTCTTTAAGTGCCCTTCTTCCTCAACTGGTTCCTCCATTTCCAGCTGGTTTTCTGGTTCTGCATTCATCATAGTCTCAGACTAAGGTTCCAGGTGAACCTCCTCCACTCCTTGGCAATGTTCACTCATGAGCTCATCAATTATTCTGTTAAGATCCGGAACAGGGATTTGGTTTTTTACCATGGGTGAGAATTTGGAATTGGGCACTGATTTTAGGGTTTAGGTAGTCGAAGTGAGAAAGAGAAGGTGAACGGTTTTGGAAGATGCGACTGAATGGGGAAGATTGGTTGTTCAGTTTGTTTGATGGGCTTAGTGTCATTATTGTCTCATGGAATGTCGCAACCTTAAAAGCGTGAGTTTCAAAATTAACCGTCTTCAATAAGTGCTCTATTTACGTTGCGACACCTAAATCGTATGTTAAAACCTATATTTATTGGGGATTTACTTTCGTCAAAACCTTTAGTTCGTCGATCAGAGATATGGCCTCGACAATAAATTGATGTCATGATGCATTTCTTCTTCTCGCTTTTTTCTCTGTCGCGACTTCCAAATTTCACTGTCGCGACATCAGGCCTTGGTCTCGCCTTTAAACTCACACATTTTGTTATGACTGAGATTAATGTTGTGACCTTCTTGGTCTTGTCGCGCTCAAAGCCCGAGTCACAACACTAGTTTCTAACAATAATCGCCAAGACTAAAATCGGGTCGACCAATAACTCATGTCACGACCGAAATTTCTTCTTATTCTCTCGTTTTCATCCAAACCCAAGTCGACCTCAAAAGCATGTCATTTAATTGAAAATTTTATGGTCTTCGTGAATGCCCAATTCATACAAGATCGAACTAATAAAACCCAATTCAAACAAACAAAAACAATCAACCTTCAAAGATTCAAATATGCAACAAATCAACTCATGAAGCACTAGGTTCAATACAATTTGGAATTCCAATTCCCTCAAACTTCATTCATGCATTCTTATTAAAGACAAGTTTAGGGAATTGTAATTACTCCCCTTTCAGGGTTCACAGGTAGCATATTGGCGCTATAAATACAACCATCTCCTTCATGCCCAATGACCAAGCACAAAGTAAGAGAAAACGTAAATAATATTTAAAATAAACAAAAACTTAATGAAAACTTAGAAAGAAATCAGGATACTGGTCGCTCCCACAAAGCCGCCGCCAGTCCTCATTGACTTTCGCAGTTTTTGTTTCGCACTTCCGACTCGTAACTGTGAATCAATCATATTTCTTCCAAGATACGCTTAATCGTCAATTATCAATTTTTAAACTCTTCTCCACATCGGTTTTTAATGCAACTGCCCCAAAGGTTGTAATTCCCACTACTGTATAAGGTCCACTCCATTTTGATTTCAGTTTCCCTGGAAAAAGCTTTAGTCTGGAGTTAAATAATAGGACATGATCTCCTGCCTTAAATTCCCTCCTCAAAATCTTTTGATCATGCCATTTCTTTGTCTTATCCTTGTAAATTCTGGCATTATCATAAACTTCATTTCTAATCTCTTCCAATTCATTCAGCTGAAGTAGTCTTTCTTCCTTGGCAGCTTTGAATTCAAAATTCAACTTCTTGATGGCCCACATAGCTTTGTATTCCAATTCAAGAGGTAGGTAACAAGGTTTACCAAAGACAAGTCTATATGGGGACATTCCAATGAGAGTTTTATATGCGCTCAGAGGTCTACACACATCATCAAGCTTTAAAGACCAATCTCTTATGCTTGAACTCACAGTCTTTTCAAGAATTTGCTTTATCTCCCTGTTGGAAGTTTGAGGATGATAAGCCAAACTCATTATACGTTTTATTCCATACCTATTCATGAGTTTCTCAAACACCTTGTTTGCAAAATGGCTCTCTCCATCACTAATAATAGTCTTGGGTGTCCCAAATCGCCAAGATATTTTTCAGAAGAATCTCTATAATCAGATAAGATCATTCTTGAGACAAGTTGTTGCTTCCACTCCATTCGATACATCCACAGCCAGAGTATGTATATATTTCCCAAAAGAAGACGGAAACGCCTGAAGTCTATTCCCATACATCAAATAATTGCACCACCAGAACCATGCAGGCATTTCATGCCTTTTGGTCGATTTCCATTCTTCGCACCGATCACAAAGTTTTCACTCATTCAAACAATCCTTGAAAATATAGAGGCCAATAAAACCTGATTGGAGAATTTGTGGGTCGTTGTTCTTTTTGCAAAGTGTCCTCCATAAGGTGATGCATAACATTCTTGTAAAATTTTTGCCCGCTCACTTTCTCTGCACACACCTTCGAAGGATCATATCGCCATCTTTCAATAATAAATAATCATCCCATATGTAAAACCTGATGTCAGTCCTCAATTTCTTCCCTCTACTGTAGTCAATTTCGATGGCATCATCGCAAGCTAGAAAGTTCACACAAGACACAAGGTAATCGAATGACAATCGAAATAATCGATCACTAGAAAAATTTCGATGAAAATTTTGCTACTTCCATTTCTTTCTTTCATAGTAGTCTTCAACTCTTGACAAGTGATCACTATCACATTGTCACAACCTTTTCTTATCCTTGATCCTTATCAAATTCGTAGTAATAACACCCATCCGATCAATTCGCTTACCTTCTTTCGCCACCCAAATATTTGATCGTGAAATACGACGTGATGATGATGACATGAGACCCTAATATAAATGGCCTGAACTTTTCACATGCAAATATCTTAGCCAACATCTCCTTTTCAATAGTTGAGTACTTCGAGCTTCATCGGTTGTTTGCTAGAATAAGATATGGTCTCTAAACACTTATCAACTTTCCGTCCTATCACATCTCCTATCAGATAGTCACATCACATTAATCTCAAATCTCTTTGCCTAGCCTGGTTTGGCCATGATAGGAGTCAACTAATCCGATTTGATATCCCTAAATGATTATCGCGGTGGACTTATCAAAATTAAACTCAGATCCTTTCTCCAAGAATCTACATAAGCACGGTCTTGCTATTTTGAGAAGTCTCTAATAAATCTTCTATAAAACCAGCATGTCCCAAGAAACTTCTTATTCCCCTTTATCGCTGTTGGTGGCGAAGAGTCTTTATAATGGAAACCCTGACTGTCTTACTTCCAACCCGTCATGTAAATTTATGCCCAAGTACAATGCCTTATGTTACCATGAAACATTTTTCCCAATTCAAAGCTAGGTTCTGTCTGCACTCCGTGGAAGCACCGTTCCCAAATTCCTACAAGCGCTGTCTAAATCGGGATCCATAAACCGTGAAGTCATCCATGAATATCTCCATAACCTCCTTCCTAAATTCGAGAACACGACATCATACATTCGAAAGTATAAGAGCATTGCATAACCCAAATGACATTCTTCAAAAGAAAAAAGTACCATATGGGCATGTGAAAGTAGTTTTCTCCTCGTCCCAGTGCAATAGAAATTCTGTTATATCCGTATCCATCTAGAAAACATATGAGTAATGCCCCGCTTAACTCCGGCCCAACATCTCGATCAATGAAAGGCAAGGGAAAAATGATCTTTTCTCGTCATAAGATTCAATTTTCAGACCACACCCTCCATCCGTCACGCTTCAGAGGGGAAATTTCGGCTTCATTCCTTCATTTTTTATCACAATGAATTCATCTTCTTAGGAACCACATGAACTAAAGACACCTTAAGTCAGTCTGATATCAGATAAATAAATTTCGATTTAGCCATTTCAGTATTTCCTTTCTTACAACATCTTTCATCACAAGGCTTAGCCTCCTTTAGTGTTCAACCGATGTTTTTGCATCATCATTCAACAGGATTTTGTGCATGCAAATAGAAGGACTGATACCCTGCATTCTCACTAACCATGTAATAGCCTCCTTTGTATTTCAGATTTCCAACAACCTTGTTCTTCATTTCTACCAATTCGCTGATATGATAACCGTTTCCTTCGGTTCTAAGAAACATATTTTTATGACTCAGACAGTCTCTCTCGCTTAGTAACTTTTCCCACGCTTGAATTTTCGACTCGCTTTCATTCAAACTCGCATCAAGTTTCCATATTTTGCAAACTGGAATGCAACAATTCATAATCAACACTCTCAAGATACTGGAAATTCATCTCATTTTCATTGATAGAATGCTGAAGGTTACAATCAGAGATCAAGTCAAAATTGATAGGACTACTGTTATCTATAACATTACAATTTTCTGCATCAACATCAGATTGTGTCAATCTTTTGTCGAGATTAAAGTGCACTGCTTCATTTCCCACCCTCAGGGTCAGCTCACCCTTTTGCACATCAATTAAGGCAGCTCTAGTTGCTAAGAAGGGTCTTCCTAACAACAAAGGGACCTGGTTGTCTTCTTCCATTTTCATAACCACAAAGTCCACAAAAAGATAAATACCTCGACCAGCAAAGACATTCTAAGAACACCTTTCCGGGTCGAGCCATGGATCTATCAGCCATCTATAGTGTAATTGTTGTTGAGGTAAGTTCCTCCAAACTCAATCTCTGTACCACTGATAGGGGTATCAAGTTGATGTTGGCTCCTGAGTAACATATGCCTCGAATTTATATTTCATCGAACAAGGAATGGTGAAGTCAGCTCGGTCCTTCATTTTACGGTAAACTGACACCGCACCGCAAGTGGCGTTAAGTCTACTATTCCTTCCTCGCATCTTCTTTCTTCCCGCTCAATATATCTTTAGAAATTTTGCATAATCGGGCATTTGAGCCACGTCGCAAAGGGAATATTAATTTCTATCTTTTGGAAATTTCAAGAATTCAAGAAATCTGTTCTTCCTTCTTTGCCTTCTGAATCCTCTGTGGAAATGGGACTGCAAGGGTGTAAGCTTTAACCTTCTCCTTCTCTATTTCTCGCCACCCGTTTTTCGTCAATTGAACCCGTTTCTCTGTTGTAGTTCTCTATCATGCTCTTCCATTATCTCCTCCAATTGCCTTCTTCTTTTTATTAGTCTTCTTTCTTCTCGCTCTATCGTTACTCATTTCCCCGCCACTCACCGGGACTTCCATACAAATTCCTGGATTTTTTCAGTGTCTCAGGAAATGCATTCTGTTCCACCAGAAGGTCAAGGCCGCTTGCCCAACCCGTGTTTCCAAGTTCTTCGTGGAAGTATTTGCGTTTGATTTAAAACATCAGGAGTTGGATTTAAGAGCCTCAACTCAGCAAATTGCTCGCGTGGAAGCACTATATCCCTCATGAACTACAAAGACTGCCAAATGATCGGTCCTCTTATGACCTTTGATATTCATTTCTTTGCTCTCCTTGTCGCCGCCGCCGGAACCTCGTACGATACCTCACTGAAATTTACTGCTTCGCTCCAGGATGTTCCTCCACCATATGAGAAGTTCTCATGGTTCCTGCTAGATTACAAATGTAAGTGTCGATTCTACGCAAATGATAGCTTCATTCATTCGTGTAATCGCCTCCCAACTACATATGATCTTCACTCACTGATCCTCAAAGACTTCTCCTTATTCCACCTCTCTCTAATGCTGCAATCTCACGTATAATGCAATTTTTTATCTGTTTATCCATCTTGTGCATACATCTAACTTTCGTTTCCATGGCAATCATCTTGTTAAGTTTAATGACTCCACTCCTCTCGCTTTGTCAGCTCCTGTAAATTCGCATGGAACTTTCATGTTGCATTTGGCTGTTTGTTATCAAATCCCTCGCTCCTTCCTCGCACTTTTCCTCTCGAATGCCCAACAAGTAAGAAGCATCTATACAATTCTTAGAAGTATCATTCAAAGAGGATAGACACATCCATTTCCGCTTTCGATCATGCTACGATGACATCTCTTCAAGCCTTTGTACCTTCCCATTTAGTATATTAAAGCTTTGATCCCCACCCCCTATTTGAAACACTATGATTTCCCTTCTTCTTTCAATTGTGAGGGATGGGGGGAAAATTTTGTAAGACCCGAGAAATTCCAATTTATGGAAAAAGGGTAAAATCGTACTTCGGCAAAAATTCGAAATTTATTCTAGATTCGATGATGAAACTGACACCAAGAATCATCTCGTAGAAATCTAGCTACCACGCCGAATTCAAGTAATTCCAGACGTTTAATTTACACGTTTTTCATGCATCGAGACGTGCCTAAAACGATTCATGATATGACAAAAGTCACATATAATATGTACTCATGTGACAAATGTTTCAATGAGTAGAGATGATGGAAATGGATGGTTTGGGATATACAAGGGCAAAAATTTGCATAAGGGACGATTGAATTAATTTAAGTTGTTAAATAAGACAAAATATGGTATATGTTCTCTTCTCCAAATTTTAAAAAGAGTAAAAACGTGATGGAACTGTGGGGAGGATGCGTAAACCGAAATGAGTTTAGAGGAGAGACTTTCTCTCTAGATTCCCATTAATCCGACCGTCGAAATCCTTCGGGCCAAGCAATGGGGAAGTTGCTCTACGCGAGAGCTCACGCGTGGACTCCCATTGGGAGTTTTGTGACAACCCTGGTGAGGTAGGGTTTCATCCTACTTCTGGGTTTTACACTTTGCTTCTATGCTATATAATGTTTCTGGCTTGGCTCAGGCCTCGAACGGTCAAGCTTGATCCGTTCCAAAGCTCGGGAACCGCGCTTCGGATTTATGAGCCCCATCGACAACTTGCATCGCTTTACCGGGCCGCTTGGGTTGTTAAGTGTGTAAATTGTGAAATAAATCATGTATTGGTTTGTATGAGGCTGGAAATGGCCGTGAAATTCGGGTTCACAAAGCGAACCAATGATTTGATGATATGATGTGAACATAACCCGAGGGTTTTATTGTTCACATGAATAGTGACACAAAATCAAATTGTGTGAACAGGCCGGGCCGAGCAATTCAAGTTGAATTGTCGTGTTTGATAATTAGCCCACGTGAGCTAATTCTTTTATGTAATAGGATTGTGAAATTACATGACATGTTTGTGTGATTTAATTATGTGGAATATATGCATGATTATATATTGTATTGTAAGTTATGTAATCTAATGTTTTGACTAAGATTTACGATTCCATACGCATCAGCACCCTAGAAACAACAGAGTGAGTGCATGAGATTCTTGAGAATGGTCGAGGGTCATCAAAACACACACCATCTAGAGTACCTCATATCAACACTTGGCCTGGCCTAATTGATATACATGCCATTATTATCGGAGGGTAGTCCACTAAATATAACATCTGAGGGAAAACCACTAAATATAACATCTGAGTCACCCACTACTTATATCGGAGGGTAGTCCACAAATAAAACAAATATCTTTGTTGAAATAAATGTTTTCATAAATGCGTGGCTAGTAAGTGCGAGCCTGGTGAGGACTCTGGCATGAGTTGATCATGCAGACATTCAAGTAGGATCACGACGCATTTGAATGTATGTTTTCATTGAGCATTGCATATGCACTTAGGTGGAGAGTAGCCCATTTAGGATGATTTCACCATCGGGCGTATAGCTCACCTTGTCGAGGATACTCTTTCGTGCACAAGGAGCGTATGGTGAGACTGCCATCATGTAGGTCGTTTAGAAGAAAGTCGCTGCGGCTTTTGTTTTATGTGTACACATGTATTAGAACTTATAAGTTCGATATATGTCGTAAGAGAATTTATTACTTAAAACTATTGTATATAGTTGAGATTTATTTGGATGTATATTATGTATGGGCTCATGGCCGTTTACTCATGATATTGGATTGTCGGGACAAAGTTATATACAGTTATGTATCACGGGTAGAGCTCCCCGTACAAAAGAGACTCTGGTCGATTTTCGTGAGAAATGTCGAAACGACATTCACAAGTGTTTCCTTCTACCGACGGTAGTCAACTGACTGATTTGGGGCTACAAATTTTGCCTAGGAATGCTCTCACCAACTGTTCCCATGTATCAACTAAACCATATGGTAATGATTCATACCATGTGGCTGCAATATCTCTTAAGGAAAAAGGGAAGAGGTGTATCTTTATCACCTCTAGTCTCACACTATTCAGCTTAACTATGTTTGCCAGCTTGAGGAATTTGCCAAGGTGTTTATTAGGATCTTCAAGTGGGACGGGCTGTGAACCGATTCTCTACGAACCATGGATCAATGCGCTTTAGCTCAAAGTTGTTGGCCTCATAGCAAGTCAGTTCGACCGCCGAAGTATTCTCGCTTAGATGACAGGCCTCTAGAAATCCTCCATTGTATCTTTGGAATTGGAGGTCACGCTGCTTCTTGTTCATTGTCTCGATCAATTCTTTCATCTCCCATGTATTGCTTTTTCTACTCGCTACTTTCCTGTTTAGTGTTCTCTTCCAATCTCGCACCTACGGTGAAGCGGATTTGATTTCGGGCTTCCTATGCATTTCACTAACCTCCTGAAATGGAGACATATTGAGATAAATTGAAACAAGGGGTATAATAAATCATATATCCTTTAAGCTCTCTAAAAGATCAGTAGATTTTGCAGCCACTGCTATCAAAATTGTTTTTTTAGCATTTCTTTTATAAAATAAAGAAAAATGTCCAAATTAGCACTTCTCTCTTTTGTTAAAATATTGATTTATTCAAATCTATTCAATCCCCAGCAACGATGCCATAAAACTTGTTTGCTTCTGAAGATATAAACTAAACCGCTCAAATTAACACTTATACAGATCTTGCAATTTTCTCAGATGAGTGTCAAAGTTTAAGAGAATTGTAATTGAGTTTATGTTCGAATTAATAATAGATTAGCCCATGACACTCGCAAGTGCACCGGGTCATTCAAGTAGTAAAAATCAGGATGTAAGTCCAGATATCATTCCCACAGAGATTGACAAGAATTTGAAGTTCAACTATCCCAACTACTCAAGATCCATATTATTTGAACCTCTATGTGATAGTTTCTCAACTTAACTAGAAAAATAATTGTTCTAGAGAATACATCTAAAAGTAAAAGAAAGTTGAATTTATGATAATAGAACAAATAACAAAACAAAATATACTAGATTGAATCAGTTCTCTATGAGAAATGAACACTATCAAAGAAGTACTGTGAAACAACCAATTTCTGCACCATCATGCATTGTTACTCTAGTTTGTGCTGGATTTGGATTTGTCCAAGATGCTTAACAATGCGGTTGGATTTCTCCATAATTCACTAACTAGAGGTCCTTGCTTCTCTCGAAGACAAGGGTCTAACTAGTTACTTGTGCTCTGCACAATCTTAACAAGATCTGGGTATTTTTCTTTCTCAATACTCATGTTCCATTTCTTGAGATTACAGATATCTTGCTTCTCAAGTAAAAGTTGTTGCAAAATTTCTACAACTTGATTGATGACTCATCCTTTAAAACTAGTGGATATTTCCATTCCCTTGATTAGATATCAGCTAACATAGGTTCAGGAGCTTTCCAATAGATTAAGGTGAAATCTTTGATTATTTAAATTGAAAAATATTCCTCTCCAACATCAATTATGAGTGAACTGGGAATTTATCTGTAACACCCAGGAATTTGTATAGGTATAAGTCATAGAAAATAAAAATGACAGAAATTTGTATAGGTATAAATTAGGGAAAATAATAATGATAGAAATTTTTATAGGTATAAGTTAGGAAAATAATAATGATAATTCAATTAGCTAATTAATTAATTAATTTAATGGAAGAGGCATAAAAGGTAATTTTCCTAATAGATATACCCTCTGTGCATAAATTGTGTGACGCCTCGATCCTCGAGTTTCCCTGCTGACAACTAGCTAACCCTGAACTCGGGAATATTGGGTGCTTCGATATCATTACACTTTCATATCGCCTCATATATCGAGACCCATTTCTCGTAAATTTTTCTACACGTAATCCATTTTCTATAATATTTTACAAGAGTTTGATGTACAACCTTTCACACTTTACATGCCAAAATATATTAAACTAGATTGTTCTAATATATTTTACAAATTCTTCAAGGCCAACCCGTCTTCTTCACTCACGACCCTCGAAGGAGCACCATTCCTCTGCTGCAGCCCAGTTGGGATCCCACGACGGCAGAGTGTGCCTGCAAAGATGACATCCTGCCAAGGGTTACTCCCACCTATGCATATGGCACGGCCGCATTTAAAACACACATCCAAGTAAAATGTCTACATGAATGTCATAGTCATGCATGAAATGTCATCATGCTCCATATCCCGAGTCACCACCGACTCTCATACCTACCTATGCCATGTGAACTATTGTCATTTTTCCGATGACAACTAAAGATTTTTCTTAATCTTTAACATTTTCTTATTTTACAACCATGTTTCTTTTGTGGTAATGGATTTCTGTGCTGCACCAACGGGCTCCATAAACCGTACACTTTTACGGCCTTTCACAAAGCAGGACTATGTTGACTAATTGATGGGTTCACCCCGGGGGAATCTATCCAAACTTGTCGATACCCTAAGACATAATTATCCTTTACCATTTCTTAACTAAATAAGGATTTCATTTGGACTTTGTCCCAATGATCAGCTCCACCCATCGAACAATGCATAGTGTTACATCCACAACCTGAGAAAATTCATGACACTTCATCGAACACCTAACACAGTGTCGATCCCAACCATACTCACACCCATGTCATGCGAGCAGCCAGGCATCGCAATGGCCTATGCCAATGCATTTTCTTCATGTTACATGTATATATATGAGTGCTACATGCAACATCAACATACCATGGATAATTGAGACCATACATATAATTCTTCTCCATGCACAACCCATGTTAATACATCATACAACATACATTAATGTGTCATATTCACACTGCATGTTATACATACAAACCATAACACACAACCTAACTGGCCAGTACTAACCTGTCCCATTGCCCAAAGTCCTCCATAGGAACATGGATGCAATCTTGACTCAATGGGATTTCCATAGAGTCCAAGAACACCTCGGAATCGAGCTCGACTAAGAAGGTATGATCCTCCGGTCGGAGGTCACACAATACTAAGTGCTTCTCTTACCCTTTGACAAATTTACCCACCTGCTCCGAATGCCCCTTTTCGGCCAGCTTCATCACCCACTACCCTCCACAGGAATCCGACTGAAATTCAAATCTGGCTGGATTTTACAGAGTCCAAGAACACCAGAATCGGAGTTCGACTTTAAGCAGCTACGACCTTCCGGGGTCGAGGTCACACACGACCAAGCGGGCCTTACCCTGGACAAAATTTACCCATTTCTGGTTCGAACGCCGCTTTCTGGCCAGATCCAGTACCCACTACCCTCCAAAGGCATCTAGCTGGAAACTTGACTCAATGGGCTTTCCATAGAGTCCAAGAACACCCGACCGTAGTCTGACTATAGTTCCGACCTTCAAATTTGAGGTCTCACATGACCAAGGAAATTTTTACCCGGACAACCTACCTTACTTTCCCGAAAGCCCCTTTCCGGCCAGATCCAGCACCCACTTCCCTCAAAAGGCATCTAGCTGGAAACTTGACTCAATGGGTTTTCCATAGAGTCCAAGAACACCCGAATCGGAGTTCGGACGAAGAAGTTATGACCTTCCGAAGTTGGAGGTCACACATGACTAAGCAGCCTTACCCGGACAACCTACCTTACTTGCCCGAACACCCCTTTCCCCCCAGATCTAGCACCCACTGCCCTCCAAATGAATCTGGCTGGAAACTTGACTCAATGGGCTTTCCATAGAGTCTAAGAACATCAGAATCGGAGTCCGGACGAAGAAGTTATGACCTTCCGAAGTTGGAGGTCACACATGACTAGGCAGCCCTACCCGGCTAGCCTACCCAACCATCACTAACCGGCCAGAAATAACCGACCTGATTGCCCAATGTCCCTCCATTGCGGAATGGTGGTTTTCTGCAACATTAGACTCAATGGGCTTTCCATAGAGTCCAAGAACACCCGAATCGGAGTTCGGACGAAGAAGTTATGACCTTCCGAAGTTGGAGGTCACACATGACTAGGCGGCCCTACCCGACTAGCCTACCCAACCAGCACTAACCGGCCGGCACTAACTGGCCCGATTGCCCAATGTCCTCCACAAGAACATGGCTGCAATCTTGACTCAGTGTGCTTTCCATAGAGTCCAAGAACACCCAAATCGGAGTTCGGACGAGATAATTATGACCTTCCGAAGTTGGAGGTCATGCATGACCCTAGCCGGACGGACCTAGCCTGGTGAGTCTGGCCAGTGCACTCCAATGTGGGGCGAACCTGCACTGACAGCCCTTCCACTAGACTATTCAAGGTAAACTAACCAAACCTTAGGCTACAGAGGTCCGATTTGGGAAATTCAAAAGCCTAACATCAAGTTCACTGATGTGGCTACAATTTACCTGAAGGACTCACTGCCAAATTCTCTTTATTTCCTACCCAAAAACATTTAAAGTCCGGTTAGTGTGGTACCACCAATATAGCATTTTCCCATGGTTCCAAACACAACTAAACATTCCCCTTAGGGCAAGACAACCACACCTTCATTCATTTTTAACTCTAACACATAAAAATGGCACACAAGGACAATTACTTAGTCCCAAAATCACCGCCGGACCGGTCCGAAAACGCCTCGAAATCTCCAAAGACATCATTCCAAAGTCTCGGGATCTGCTCACACCGGCCACCACCGCCTCACACAACCCATGCCATTTGAATGACCCTTAAACAAGGAAGATTAAAAACCAAGTAGGAGAAACCCTTACCTCTTGATTTTTTCAAACTCCCCTAACTCCGGTCTCTATGCGGCTTCCCTTGCCTTGGAGGATGAACTCTTCCTCTTGCTCCGCCTTAAAAACCGTCGGTCCGACTGGGTCGAAATTTAGATAGAAGGTGAGCTCCTCTCTCTAAAACTCTCTTTTTTCTTTTTCTTTCTTTTTCAGTCTTTTCTTTTCTCCCATCCCACCTGTTTTTAGTCCCAAGATGGCTGAAGAGCTATTTTTCACTGCCACATGTCCACTTTTCACTGGGCTCTAAGATTTACTCCTATCCTCTCATCCATCTACTATGGATTTCCAATGACATGATGCCAGATGTCACCTGTAGGCCCATACTGGAAGCTCATTGTTTGACTTGCTCTCACAAATACACGGTGTCTCATCTGGTTCACTCAAATGCACCAAGTGTCCCGCATTACTCTCGGTGCCTTGAGAAACGTGAAATTCCGACTGTCTCAAAATTCGATGAAATTCGACGTAGTAGCTAGATTTCATGAGACGATTCCAACATTGTAGACCGTTTCGTCATCCGAGATAAAAAAATTTATTTCGGATTTTGACAGAAATTACCATTTTACCATTCTTTCTAAAATTCGGATTTTCCGGGTTTCACATTCTCCCCTCCACCCTTAAAAGAATTTTGTCCCAATTCCACACACATAATGTGCATCACCACATGCATATGGAACCTACATAACTCAAGACCTGCCTGCTTGATAAACCCGCCTATGAACATACTCATCGACACAACCCACGGGTCATTAACTCATCCATGTCATGAATGACATCAAAACTAGACATGTCTACTAACTGGCTGTCCACCATGAGCTTGAACTCTGAGATCTCTCGACCACGATCTCGACATATTTTACCAACTCTCACCCTAGATCTTAGGGAAGAATTTTCCCATACAATGGCTTTTCCAAAGGCCTCAATCTCCAAGCCCAAACTTATCACACAAGATGCAATAATGGACATGATGCATCAAACAACAAATGCCCCATCCTTGACGTGCCATCTACACATGTCAAATGGCAACAACGTTATTAAATTTTCTATCCCAGTCTAACTAGTAGTGCGCATGCCAACTACTAATAGACTTACTTCATCATGAATCCAACCCGCTCATCACCCCCTTTTTCCTTTTAGTGCTAATCGCGCCCACTAATACAATTTCAATTCAATTTCAAAAAATTTTCATGTTCATTATTGTTTTCCGAACCCCTAAGGTTATTTTTTCCAACCCTAGTGTTCCTTGTTTTCCATACATACTCAATCACGCATAAATGTACACAACATGCAACACACATCATGTTATACACTGTAAAAGCACACATAAAACACAATGCATGCAAGAGTTCTAATTTGTCCCATGATTGCCTAGAAGCACATACCCAAACCCTCGACATCGAGTCGTGATGCTCATATCGGGACACACCTTAATGACTATGGCCTAAACCCATGTCCTCAAGCTCTAGGCGTATTCAGATACCTATGCTCTATCACCTCATGCTATGAAGCCGGTATCGTGATATCAAGCCTGTGTAATCCTAACCGGTGCACTACACTACAATTGCATACAAACGAGGTGGGCCCATGCTCCAGCACGCCTACGTGCAATCGCATACCTTAGCTCGATACCATGCCGTGACGCCTCCCAATCCCGGTGTCCCGCGACAACCCCCTCAACCCACCTGAACTCCGTGGAATATCGTGCTTCGATATCACACTTACATGTCTCATATATCGAGACCCATTTCTGTATATTTTTCTTACAAAGAACCATTTTCTTATAATATTTTACAAGAGTTTGATGTACAACTCTTCTACACTTTTACATGCCAAAATATATTAAAACTAGATTGTTCTAATATATTTTACAAAATGCTTCTCAAGGCCACAACCCAGCCTTCTTCGTACTCACGACCTTGAAGGAGCACCGTCTTCTCATGTACCTGAAAGGGGGATCCCACGACGGGGTGAGCAAAGCCCAGTAGTGACAATCTTCTACAAGGGTTACTCCCCACCTAAGTGCATATGCAATGGTAGCACAGAAAACACACATCTAAGTAAAATGTCTACATGAATGTCATATGTCATGCATGAAATGTCATCATGCCCATATCCCAAGTCACTCACCAACTCCCTCACACCTACCTATGCCAAGTGTGAACTATTGTCATTTTCCGATGACAACCAAAGTGATTTTCTTAATCTTTTAACATTTTCACTTACAACCATGCGTTCAGGGGTAATGGATTTCTGGTGCTGCACCAACGGGTCTCCATAAACCCATGACTCTTTACGGCCTTTCATCACAAAATTATGTTTGGATCATAATTGATGGGTCTTTTCACCCCCGGGGAATTCCATCCCAACTTGCTAATATCTTAAGACATAATTATCCTTTACCATTTCCTTAACTAGTGTGACTCATTTGACCCTTTGTCCTGCTGACCTGAGCCCACTAGTCAACACTATACGTAGTGTTGATCCACAACCGTACCCATGACACTCATCGAACACCAACACAAAGGTTTTATCTCCAACCATGTACCACACCCATGTCATGCGATGTTGTGCACGTAATGCAATTATGCCAATGCATTTTCCTTCATGTTACATGCTGTATATATGATGCATATGCAACATCAACATACCATGATACTATAATTAATACATATAATTCTTCTCCATGCACAACCCATGCCACACATCATACAACATATATTAATGTATCATATCTACACCGCATGTTATCTCATATAAACTATAACACACAACCCAATCCAGCCAGAACTCAAGCCCAATTGCCCAATGGTCCTCCATACATGGCTGAAATATTGACCTACCGGGCCTCAGAGTTCAAGAACACCCGAATCGGAGTTTGGACGAAGAAGTTATGACCTTCTGAAGTTGGAGGTCACACATGACTAAGCAGTCTTACCCGGACAGCCTACATGACCTGCCCGAATGACACTTTCCGGCCAGCTCAAGAACCCACTGCCCTCCACAAGAATTCAAATTAAATCTTGACTCAATGGGCTTTCCATATAGTCCAAGAACACCTGAATCGAAGTTCGGACGAAGAAGTTATGACCTTCCGAAGTTGGAGGTCACACATGACTGTTGTTCTCATCTTGACAAATTTACCCTTACTTGCCCGAACGCCCTTTCCGCATGCATCCAGCACCCACTTCCATCCAAAGACATCTGTATGGAAACTTGACTCAATGGGCTTTCCATAGAGTCCAAGAACACCAGAATCGTGAAGGTCTCGACAGTTAGCTATGACCTTCCGACTCGAGGTCACACATGACTGGCAATTTTTACCCTGACATCCCACCATTTCCCGAACGCCCCTTTCCGGAAAGATCCAGCATCCACTGACCTCCAAAGGCATCTGGATGAAAACTTGACTCAATGGGATTTCCATAGAGTCCAAGAACAATTCGACCTAAGTTCGGACGAAGTTATGACTTTCCGGCTGATATCACACATGACAAAGCAAATTCCTTTACCCGGACAGCCTACCTTACTTGCCCAAACGCCCCTTTCCGGACAGAACCAGCTCCCAATACCTTCCAAAGGAATCTGGATGGAAAATTGACTCAATGGGCTTTCCATAGAGTCTAAGAACACCTGAATCGGAGTCCGGACGAAGAAGTTATGACCTTCCGAAGTTGGAGGTCACACATGACTAGGCAGCCCTACCTGACTAGCCTACCCAACCAGCACTAACCGACCAGAACTAACTGGCCCGATTCCCAATGTCCTCCACAGGAATATGGCTGTAATCGCGACTCCATGGGCTTTCTATAGAGTCCAAGAGCACCCGAATCGGAGTTCGGACGAAGAAGTTATGACCTTCCGAAGTTGGAGGTCACACATGACTAGGGACCCTACCCGGCTAGCCTACCCAACCAGCACTAACCGGCCGGAACTAACTGGCCCGATTGCTCAATGTTCTCTACAGGAACATGGATGCAATCTTGACTCAGTGAGCTTTTCATAGAGTCTAAGAACACCTGAATCGGAGTTCGGACGAGAAAGTTATGACCTTCCAAAGTTGGAGGTCATGCATGACCCTAAATTAATCGAACGCCGCAGACCTAACCGGTAACCCGTACCGGTAGACCAACTGGGTGAGCTCAGCCGGGCGACCCATCCGGTGACCAAATTTAGGCAAACCCGCCGGCAAACCTAACCGGTGAACCTAGTCGGCAAACTCAAATTAACCGTCTTCCACTAGACTGTTCAAGGTAAACGAACCATAACTTGGGCTAAAAAGGTCCGATTTGAGAAATTCAAAAGCCTAACATCAAGTTCACTGATGTTGCTACAATTTACCTGAAGGACTCACTAGCTAAATTCTCTTTATTTCCTACCCAAAAACCAGTTCTAAAGTCCGATTAGTGTGTACTACCACAATATGGCAGCTTCCCATGGTTCCAAACACAACCAAACATTCCCCTTAGGGCAAGAAAACCACACCTTCATTCATTTTAACTCTAACACATAAAAATGGCACACAAGGACAATTACTTGTCCTTAAAATCAGTCCCTTCGAACTGTCCGAAAACAACTGTCTCTGAAAGACATCGGGTCCCAAAGTTTGGGATCTAAGCATATGGCTACTCATCACCACACAACCTTACATGCCATTCAATGGCTCCTTAAACAAGGATTAAACCAAGTAGGAGAAAACCCTTACCTCTTGGAGTTTTTGTCAAAACTTCCCAACTCCGGTCTCTATGTGAAGCCCTTGCAGTGAGGATGAACTCTTCCTCTTGCTCCGCCTGAAACCGTCTGGCCCGTAGGAAATTTGGAAAGAAAGTACAGGGTCTCTCTCCCCAAAACTCCCTCTTTTTCTTTTTCAACTTTTAACTTTTTACCACTCTTTTCTTTCTCCTTGCTGTTTGGTCCAAGATGGGCCAAAATATCTCTCACTTGCCACATGTCAGATTTTCATTGACTCCTTAAGATTACCATATCCTCTCATCATTCTTGTGATTTGCTCCGATGACATGATGCCACATGTGCCCTATTATCATGAGCTCATTGTTTGACTCTTTGTTCAGGCTTGACACGTAATACCATCTTGGGCAAATCAAATGCACCCAGTGTCCGCATTACTCTGGTACCTTAAGAAGCGTGAAATTCATTTATCTGAGAGTCGATGAAATTTAACATGGTAGCTAGATTCCATGAGACAATTCCAACGGTGAAGCCCATTTCGTCATTAGAGATCAAAAATTTATTTGGTTTGACGAAGTACCGTTCCCTTTTTGTAGTCGGATTTTCAGAAGTTTCTGGTGGAATAAAAAAGAAAATCTTTCTATTATCTTTTTCGAATTTTCTTCTAAATGATGATTCAGGAAGGGCATCCACGGTTTGGATCTAAAGTTTAGAAAACTCAGATTTCTCCAAGTAGATCTTCTTTATTTTATTTTCTGATTTTCTTTGATGTAGATTCTTTAATTTCTGGGTTAGATCAACCGATGAAGTCGGATTTAGATTACACTTTCGTTCTTTAGAACCAAAGCAAATAAAAGAGTTTTGGCCAGTGTCATCTTTGAGATTACTTTGAGTGTAAGGTAAAGTAAAAAAAAAAAAAAAAAAAAGAAGCAAATATTTGAGGATATTTTTGAAAGAAAATAATAATAAACAAATAAAGTAATTGAAGGCTGAATTTTGTATAAAATAATAGTGGTGAAGTAAATATTTTAAAGATATATGTATTTTGTGATAAATCTTTAAATCTAAGGATTAGAATTTATTTGATAAGAATATGATTAAAATAAATTTTTTACTTAATTATGGAAATGAGATCATTAATAATGCTTGTTGTCAAATGTAGTATTGTTAAGTAAAAAATTTGGATGATATTGTGTATAATATAATTTGTAAAATCATTATTAATATTATTTCTTTCTATTAAAGATTTAGATTAATTAAAGAATAAAAAAATAAACCAATTATTAAAACAGATCAAAAGGAATATGATTTTATAAAAATTTGAAAAAAGCTATGAATTCAAATCAGTTATGAAGTTTGACTTCAGGTTAATCGATATGTTTAGGTGACAAAAAAATCATGTTATTAGAATAAACTTTATAATCCACAGATTTTCTCAAATATTTAGAAACCATTAACTTTTATTATTATAGTTAAATAATATCATTGTTAAGAATATCAAATTAGGAAAGTTTTAAGAATAAATAAGTAATGATGATAGTTTCTTCCTTATTATTTTAGGAAATATTTCATTGAGGTGAAATTCTTCGGATTAGCTCTTTCAAATCTTTTGAGTACTCCTTTGAGGTAAGGGATATTAATGCAGATCTTTAAAAAGAAAATTGTTTGTTTTTATTTCATTTGAGGATGAAAATTGTTTTAACTGAATTATATATAATCTTGAACATAGAAAAGCTTTACTTTTTATTTATTTGGAGTATAAGATCAAAATAAATTTATATGATTGTACTTTTGAGATTGTTTTTGTTCTGAGAAAGAAAATGTGGAAATATAATGTTTTATCCCATTTAGAACTTTTGAATGAATATTTGGAATTTGATTGGATTAAGGCCTTGTCGCTGGGAACTTATAGATTGTACTATTAGGCCCATATCACGAGGAATAATAGTTTACCTTTGCATTCACTTATTGGTGAATGTAATTGATTTGGGAACCCCAGCTCTAAGGGTTTAGGTTTAGGGTACTAATACTAGTAGTGTTTAGTTCCGTCCACCTTAAAGGAACAATTTGTGGCTAACCACTTGTACAGAAAATCCCACATGGCTAGGCACCATTTGATATTTATTGACAGAAGAAAAATATATGCAAATGTATTTGATTTTTGACTTGATATGAAAATGTTTGAATCGAAATTTGATATAAAATTGTTTGGATTACATTTGATATGAAACTGATTTGAAATGGATGTGAGAATGTTTGGAAGTAAATTTTGTTAATGTTCCAACTTATTTTTTAATCTAAAGTTTGATGAAAAACATCTCTTATTTGTTATATGATTGAAAACTTTTTGATCCATGAAAATGTATTAGTATTTCTTATTGTTCTTTAAGCTCACTCCTATTCGTTGACATATTTTACTTTTAGTTTCCGTGAGGAGTATTAAGCTGATTTAGAGATTCGTCATCGTGGTTTGATTAGAACTCTATATTTGGATCATATTGAACTAATAAGTTCATGTTTATGTGAAATGTTGGGTTTTGAGATTAATTAGAGAAAGTCACTTTGATAATGTGGCCATTTTTTATAATACTACAAAGTTGGATTTGAGAGATCCCAAATATTGTTATATTTTGAACAACTTTATATGACATGCATAATTGAGATTTGGATATTTAGAAGTAATTTTTGTTGGCATGAAATTTTGAATTTGGAGAATTTATGAATTTAGAAAATTACGCATTTACTTTGAACATGTGTTGGTAATTGGACAAAAATCCAATTACAAGGAAGGTTAGTGTCGTTTCACACTTTAAACCTTCAGGTTGAGGCTTGAGGTGTGAATTGTGATCATGCCCCTAAATTGGAGTTTCGGAGCGTGATGAAATTCTAATTATCAAAAATACAGTTTGCGATCTTAATGGACACTTGTTTAAGTTTGTCTATGGGGGTAGTTGAATGACGTGTTAGTTGATAATTCATTTCCATTTGTGTATTCTTATCATTCTTTACAAATGTATGTTAGATAATTGATTTCTTGGTGACTAGTAAAAGTTCACTACACTTTTTTGCCTTTGTTTTGTTTGTTGGTTTAGTGAATATACTTTTATCAATATGAATTATGATTTGAATTTGTCACTTCTTTGGGACATGTCATTATGGACAATATGGTGGTTTGAAGTTATTTTATGACGATTGGTAAGAAGAATATTAAATTGACTTAATACTCCTTAAATATTAAGGTTTTTGTTTGATTTTGAGGATGAATTAAGGAGCTTACTACTTTTATTTGTTGATTGTTTTGGGAAAATATTGTCTTTTCATATTCTTAGTTATCTTGAGTTTAGTTGAAGCGAATCATGTGGATAAATTGTTATGCATAAGCTAAGTCTTGCAAGGTAGTTATTTACTTAGAAATGTTGTTAAGTCTTTTAAGTCAATGTGATGAGCGATGAAAAAAATTTGAAATTTGAAATGATCTAATATTGTTATTAAAGTTTGAAGTTTCTTGGGATTTATTGAGTACTACAAATAAATTATTAAGATATCTCTAAGATTATCTTATATTTTCATGCTGACATAGAAAGAAGTTAAGTTTTATTGGTCTTATAACTATGATGATAGCTTCATAGAGTTGAAGAGCAAATTAGTAGCAACTCTTATTTTGATTGTTTCATTGGGTTCACAAAGATTTGTTTTGCATAATGATGTCTTTCATTAGAATTTATATTTGTGTTCTTATGCAACATGGAAGAATTGATATATACTTATAGACATTTTGAAATTTTAAGATGGAAAACTACCTTATTATGATTTGAAGTTAGGTAAAATGATTTTTGAACTTAAGATATGAAGACATTTTTTTTTATTATGATCTACTCATAGATTATGAGAGTTTGAAGTCTTTGTCTTCTTAAAATGATTTTTAAACAAGAAATAGAGGATATTGATACAATTACTTAAGGATTATGATGACATTACTCAGTACTAATAAATAATGAGAATCTTGTGATTTATGCCTTAAATAAGAAAATAATTGCTTCCTTGGAAATTATTAAAGGTTGTCGCAAACGATTATTATATGATTTGAGATGTTTACAAGTCTAGGTTATACCTTTGGATTTTAGAGTTCTTATGTTGAGCATTATAGTGAAACTAAATTTGTTTGGAGAATTCAGATCTTATAAGGAATTATTTGAAACTAGTTGAACTTTTGGAATAATTGATTGTGTTTAATAAGATAATAAGATCTTAAAATTTGGGATTAGACTTAATGTCTTAAATAATGGAGACATAAAGCGACAACTTTTGATTGAGGTTTATTACTTTAAACTTATGATCTACCCTAAAAGGATGCAAAAGTATAAATATTTTAGACAGAATATTGATGGTCATATATGAAGTAAGGTATTACATTATTTGTGACTTTGGGTTTAGTGTGATCGTATAATGAGTTTAAATCAAAAGACCTAATAGTACTTTACAACTACTTTATATTTCTAATGAGTGTGAAAACTTATTACCATGGATTTTTGTGACTAGGGTTACAGAACCTTAGTTGATGACGATGTTTTCATTATATCTTTGGTGTGAAACCGAGGAAAATCTAATTTTTGAAAAAATGGTGAAATGGTAATTTCGATTAGGCCGAATTTTTTCTAGATCTCGGATGACGAAGCGGACATCACCCGTTGGAATATCTCATGAAATTGCTTTACCATGTCGAGATTTAGGTAGATTCCGAGGCGGTCGAATTTCATGTTTTTCGAGGCACATAGAGGAGTGCGGGACACTTGGCACTTTATGAGTGGCTCAGGAGATGCCATGCGTCCTGGGCAGAATGGGTCAAACCTGAGCTCAAGTGGGGCCCATGAGTGACAAATGGTGCCTTGTGAGTGGATGGAAATCTAAGTTAGATGGATAAGGGATAAGGTGTAATCCCATGAGCCACTTAAAATTTGACATGTGGCATGAGAGGAAAAGTCACTTGTCCCAATCTTGACCCAAGCTCTCCCAACCGATTTTGGGAGAAACAAAATAGAGAGAGAAAAGGAAAGAGAGAGAAAGGGTGGGATTTTTAGAGAGAGAAGCTCTACCTTCTCTCTAGAATTCCCGGCGATCAGACCCTCGGTTTTTGGCAAGGCAAGAAGCAAAGTTACTCCCCACAACAAGGGCTACGCGTGGTACCAGTTTTAGGGAGTTTCGACAAACTCCGAAAAGGTAGGGGTTTTCTCCTACTCGTTTTACTCTTTGGTTAAGGGTCATGTTAATGGATGGGGATTTGTTAAGGCCTGGATGGTCGTGGTTTCGGTTCCAAAAGATTTGGACTTAGTGAAAAAATCCCTAGAGTGGTTTGGACAGTCCGTGGACTGTTTGTGTTGCTTGTGTGATGTTGTCTTGTTTCCATGGGTGAATAACATGCTGATTATGATTTTGTGGGCAGTTCCAAGATGAATTGTCGGATTGAATGTTGGCCCATGTGGGCTAATTTTGTGTTATTGCTATGAATGAATAACATGTGTAAGTTTTGTTAATATATGCTTGCTTAGTATATTAACATGGATTGTGGAATGTGAATTTAATGTTTGGTGTGCCATTGCATGAGCATTTAGGTGGGGAGTAACCTAAGTAAGAAAATTCCACTACTGAGCATTGCTTACCCTGTCGAGGGAAAAACTATTTCAGGTACCGAAGACGCACCTAGGGATGGGACGCATCCGGGGTCTTAGGGGCGAAGAAATGGCCACATATGACCTTGTTATGTATTTTTGTAGAAATCTGGGCAAAAGACCCAATTTTGGATAATTTGTAATCAAAACAAATTGTAATTAAATTCTTTTTGTATAAAATATACATTTTTGTGAGTATGATGTATTAACTTAAGAGCGAGTCGAATTTATTTTTGTGAATATGAGTCTCACGATATGAGACACATATTTTATGCGGGTTGACGGTGGTCAACGGGACACCCCGATTTTGGGGCGCCACAGCATGGTATCAAAGTTAAGGTAAAAACTATTACCTTGGGAGCTCGATGGGTGTAGAGTTAGGTATACGAATACCTAGGGCTCGATGGGAAACGGGTTAGATCATGCATCCATGGAGCATTTGATAAATTAATTGTGATGTGTGATTGAATTGTGATTATATGCTTGGTGATTAGCATATAGGAAAATGTTGAACGCTAGGGTTGAGAAAATAAAACCTTAGCGCGTTTGAGGTACACACGAGAATGGTCGAATAAATGATGAAAAAAAATATTTACGGGCCAGGTTGTTCAAGTTTTTTGAATATAAGCAATTTATGTTTTGTGGGTCTGGAAAATTATTCCAATTTTACCTGAAAAGTATCATTAAACTCTTTAAATTGTGAAGAATATAAATCGCTAAGATTTTTAGCGATTTGGAGGGTTAAGTTACTGCATCTTGGGAGTAGTAGGTTTTTTTTTGGGCTATAAGGGCTAAGAAGTGGCAGGAGAGCTACTGAAGGATTTTGAAAAAAAAAAAAATACAAAAGGGAAAGGCTGGGTGCTATTGCGGGATTACATTTGGAGTCAGCGACCTAGATTGGGGTCGTGACAAGTAGGAGGCGTAAGTCTGCGCGTGAGACGGGGGTGGCTGCGTCATCGCGCGACTGATGATTTTGATCCCGGGATTGTGACCTAAATTGGGTCGACATGGTTGAAATTTAGACCCGGTTGGCCTTGGTCGTGACATGAATTTCATGTCGTGACTTGGGCTGGATAGTTTGAGGTCGCGACTTAGCTTTGAGGTTGCGACCTGGTTCAGTCTTAAGGGTGTTGCGACGTTGTTTTGGAGGTTGCGACAAGGGGGTAGAGCGCGAGCGACCAAGATCGCTACGGATTGAAGATCGCGATAGGGTTGGAAGCCTTGGGGCGATAGTGCGACTTGAATTTTCGCGTCGCGACACGGCTAAATTTGGGTAGGACTGTGGCTGGGTTGCGACCGGGAAAAAAGAGATCTTTATGGCTTTCGAGGACCAATTTGAGGTCACAACATCAAATTGGTCGCGACACAGTTTGTGGTTGGAGTTTGAGTCGCGTCCGAAGTTAATCGCGACACAGTAAGTGCAATAGTCTTAGGCTTGGCGACTTGATTATGACTACCTTATGGAATTTGGTGTCGCGACATGGATTTGAGGTCGTGACATGGGTTGGCCTTTTGGAGTTGCGACCTGAAAAGTTGAGGTTATGACGGCCCTGGTTGGTCTTCGCGACCCGTTTTGGTCGCGACACAGGACCTGTTTTATTTGGCGGAAGCGGTGTCGCGACGCGTGGATTGAGCCGTGACTGGTTTAGCCTTGAGATGTCCGCGACTTAGGGTCACGGTCATAGCGGTGGTAAGGCGAATGCGCCGAGATAACTGTGCGCCTTTCTTGGCAGACGCGACCTGAGCCTTAGCAGCGCCTGACTGGATTACGGGTGTGCGCCGCATTGCACCTGACGATTTTGTGATAGTGCACTATTTAGAATACTTTATTTGGATTACATTCATGGGATTGTTCATGAACACTATTCACATGAAAAAAAAGAGTACAAAAATTATAAAAAATTTTCTTGAGTATGATTTAATATATGGGATATTTATATTGCATTTACTATAAATACATTGACGTGGTGTGTGAAAAAAAAAATTTTTCGGTGTGTGAATAGTGTCTCGAGGCTGTATTTACACCCTTTGAGTTACCTCATAAATGTTGCATGTTTTTTATTGTGTGATTTTGTGTTTCAAATTGCGTGGAAGGATATATACACGGTATGATGTATATGGGAATTATGATTGCGCGGTTATTGCGTAGGAAATTATATGCATGGTATAATGCGTGTAGAAAAAAAAAAAGGTGAATGCTAAGGTTAGGAACTATAACCTTAGGGATTTGGATAATGAAATGAACATGAAAGCTTTGAATTTTATTGAAAATAAATGATGCGTGGTTGGCGATTAGCACCACTTTACAGAAATGAGCAAGGATCGATTCATGGTTGTCAGATCTATTAGTAAGTGGCATGTCGCCGCTAGTTAATTGAAATGAAATTAAATGAACTAACTTGCCGTTTGACATATGTATGGCTAGTCGGTAGGAAGGACGAAGAGGTCGTCCACAGTCTGCTAGTTAGAGCACCACGGCGTTTGACCGGCCACTGGAGCTTTTGATCAACGAGTTTTTATTGAGGCAGCAGGTATTGCGGCTGCTATTGCGGGGCTAGTGCGGGTAGCAGGGGAGGTCATTAACCTCCGAGGTTCGGGGGCACATCATCCTCCGACATTCCACGGGGAGGAGATCAGGTGGTGGCTGCGAGCCGTTGGTTCAGACGGAGTTGAGAGGAAGGTGTTGGGGCTATGGAGATTACCTCAGACGCCAGGCCGGGATCGGATTAGCTACATTCGGCTAGAGGTGAGGCTAAGTATGGTGAGGTGGGCCAAGACCTCTGAGATCTGGGGAAATGGCTTGAACGGGACATGATCTTTCATGAGGCGAGTATTTTCGGATGCTGCCGAGACATCAGAGCTCGGGGTTCCTAGGTGGTAGGGAGCGATGAGTGATGGAGTATGGCAGTTCTCCGAGGTTGGCATTTTAGTGATGGTTCGTGGCCACGGACGTGTGGTCGAGAGATCGGTAGACTCAAAGTTACCCATTCGGGGCAGGATTTTAGGACTTCAGCTACAGGACATGGACTCCATGGTTGAAACGGCCTTGACCATAGAGAGAGAGATAAAGGATGCACGGGGTATTCGAGTTGCAGATGCTAGTGAGAAGAGGGAGGATCAGCTTCTTCTAGTTCGAGGAAGAGGAATGAGAGACACGTTGTGGGAGTTTACAAGACGGGGCGGGGTTGGGCATTTAGTCGAGCGGGGTAGATGATATATAATTTCTACCACTTGGCTTCAGGCATGTCAGGCGGGATTGCCCCTAGAGACATGGATCCCGGGATTTTTGGGGCCCAGCCTGATCCGGATAGCTATAGACGGGGAGTATACGGGTTCATTCCTCCACACCCTAGTATGAGTCAGAGGAACCAGTTTCAGTCTCGGGGTGCTATGCAAGCCCGGCCGAGATGGGGCCGGAGGGGCAGTGTGGGTCGAGTCAGTCTGAGAGACTCACGGTCGGGACTTCTAGTCGAGGCGAGGCGAGGCGATATATTATTTCTAAGCTGACTTGGGCATATGAGAAGAGATTGTCCTAGGAGACAGAGGTCTCATGGTACTACAGGCTGAGCACACAGAGCAGTCGGATATGCAGGGTACGTTTCTACTCTTGCACTTGTTGATTAGAGTAGCGTTGGAATTGGATGCATCATATTCATTCATTAGTAAATCTATGTAGCCAATTTGGGCTTGAGGTTGAGGCCTTTAGAGAAGCCATGTGTGGATGTTCTTCCCTAGGATGTAGGGTGAGAGTTGACCTGATAGGTCGGGATTGTGAGTTAGAGATCTCCAAGATTCTGCTCATGATGGACCCCCGGGGGAATCGCATCGAGTCGAGTGTGGGTGCACGGTGACATCGCGCCGAGTCGGGTGTGGGTGCACGGCATGGTCATTCACCACTCTTGGTGAGTGTGGGTTGAGTTTGTCTTTGGGACTCACGTCCAGCAGAAGACTCATAGTTAAATCAGAAATGAAGAGTAATTAATGTGTGTTAGGCAAAAGCAAGAAGGGCAAATTCAATCACCCATGTAAGAAAAAGCTTGGAGTTAGAAGAGACCCGGGGAGATATCCCGAATTTCTGTGTGAGTGTAAGAGACCCGTGGAGAAAGCCGAAATTTCTATGTGGGTGTAAGAGACCCGTGGAGATATCCAAAATTTCTGTGTGGGTGTAAGAGACCCATGGAGATATCCGAAATTTCTGTGTGGGTGTAAGAGACCCGTGGAGATATCCGAAATTTTTGTGTGGATGAAAGAGGCTCGCAGTGTAGGCCGAAAACTTATGTTGCCCGAGAAAGAAAACATGCACTACTAAGCCACCGTGAGACTTAGAGTTGAGTGATAGGAGTCGGGAGTGACTCGAGATGAAAACACACGGTCATGTTATCACGAAGACTTAGAGTTGAGTGATAGGAGTCGGAAGTAACTTGAGATGAGAACACATAGTTGTGGTTATTACATAGACTTAGAGTTGGGTGATAGGAGTCTGGAGTGACTCGAGATTTGGATACCCATTGGAAATTGCATTAGGCGTTGGTGAGGGCAAGGGCTTGATATATAGACGCCATTCATGACAAGGATTAAGTTGAAGGTCCATTGGATTGTCAATGATTGTGACTTTGGGAAAGTCAGCGTTTACACACCAAGCGGGGATTGTGTAAGGTTATATATGCACGTGGTGGGATGCGTATGTGCGTGGAATTTCGGGACAAAATTCTTTTAAAGGGGGGAGAATGTGAAACCCCGAGAAAATCTAATTTTTTGAAAAATGGCGAAATGGTAATTTCGGTCAAAATCCTGAATTTTTCTATATCTCGGATGACGAAACGGACATCACCGTTGGAATCGTCTCACGAAATCTAGCTACCATGTTCATTTTCACGACTCGAGACATCACTTCATGTTTTTCGAGGCACGATGGCGCGACACTGCATTTTATGAGTGGCTCAGGAGATGCCACGTGTCCTGAGCAGAATGGGTCAAACATGAGCTCAAGTGGGGCCCATGAGTGACAAATGGCGCCTTATGAGTGGATGGAAATCTAAGTTAGATGGATAAGGGATAAGGTGTGGCATGAGAGGACAAGTCACTTGTCCCAATCTTGACCTAAGCTCTCCCAACCGGTTTTGGGAGAAGCAAAATAGAGAGGAGAAAAGGAAAGAGAGAGAAAGGGTGTGATTTTGTAGAGAAGCTCTACTTTCTCTCTAGAATTCCCGGTGATCGGACCGTCGGTTTTCGGCGAGACAAGAAGCAAAGTTACTCCCCACGGCAAGGGCTATGCGTGGGTACCAGTTTTAGGGAGTTTCGACAAACTCCGAAAGGTAGGGGTTTTCTCCTACTCGTTTTACTCTTTGGTTAAGGGCCATGTTAATGGATGGGATCATGGCGCTCGATGGTTTCTGCCTAAAGATTTGGACCGGTGAAAAACTCAGAGTGGCTTGGACAAACCCGTGGACCTGCTTCAGGTGGCTTCGTGTGATGTCAGGTTGTTTCCATGGGTGAATAACATGCTGATTGTGATTTTATGGGCAGTTCCAAGATGAATTGTCGGATTGAATGTTGGCCCATGTGAGCTAATTTTGTGTTATTTCTATGAATGAATAACATGTGTAAGTTTTGTTAATATATGCATGTTTAGTATATTAACACGGATTGTGGAATGTGAATTTAATGTTTGGTGTGCCATTACATGAGCATTTAGGTGGGGAGTAACCCAAGTAGGAAAATCCACCATCGGGCACGCTTTTACCTCGTCAGGGAAAAACTACTTGTGTACCGAAGACGCACCTGGGGATGGGACGCATCCAGGGTCTTAGGGGCGAAGAAATGGCCACATATGGCCTTGTTATGTATTTTTGTAGAAATCTGGGCAAAAGACCCAGTTTTGGATAATTTGTAATCAAAATAAATTGTAATTAAATTCTTTTTGTATAAAATATACATTTTTGTGAGTATGATGTGTAGGCCCAAGTGGCCATTTTTACTCAAGTATGAGTCTCATGATATGAGACACAGATTTTCCGCAGATTGACGGTGGTCAACGGGACACCCCGGTTTTGAGGCGCCACAAATGGTTTATTTATGGATAAAGTCTAATAATTTTTCTATCAGAGTAGCTTCTCGATATTAAGGAGATTTTTGATAATCTATAAAATATTTGATTCTATGGTATGTAATAAGAATTCTTAATTTACTTTTAGATTTTGACTTCGTCAAAAAAAAAAAAATTGAAGTACTAAGTTAGTTTTGATAGTAGCTTTCATACTTAGACTAATGACTAATTGAGGAAAGTAATCGCAAGTTGGAAATATTTGTTGAGATATATTGTTTTAGACTTGAAAAGTAATCAGAATGAGTTTTTACCTTTGGTTAAATTTTCTTATAGAATAGTTTTAAGCTAGCAATGAGATTATATCTTCAGAAAGGTTTATGGTAAAAGTTTATGATCCCCTATGTGTTATGATCATATTGGAGAAAAAAATAAAATAATTAACACATGAACTTGTGTAATTGAATACAGAAAGTATAATCTCGATTGAAGAGAATTTGGAAGAAAATCAAGGTACACACAAGTGTTATGTTGATAATTGACACACCCCCACCCCCTACTAGCGGCGTGAGGAAATGGCCACTCCACGTAAACCTCCTCACCCGCTACCTCTAACGACTAGAAATTCCCTGCGAAGCGGCCTTATCATTGGTCGAAAACTCGATATGTAAATTTTCCTTTTCTAACTTATGATTTGGTAAAATCTCGGCAGCATATCAACTACATAAAGGACATATTCCAAATCTTGTACACACAATTTACACATTTCCAAATATGGCAACCAGCAATATTCTTTCAATAAAGCCTCAGGCTCAATACATTTTCACAAAACTATATTATGTACATACATATATTCCAATACACAAATTCAAGTATTTCCTTACAAAATATCACTGTTACAAAAGTCAGGAGAACTTAATCAGCCCAAATATCCGGCGCCGCCTCGCACTGAAAATAGTTTTAAAATAGGAAAATAATGAGCTAAACGAGCTCAGTGAGTGTATGATTTATAAAATGTTTTGATTTTTTGGAAAACATCTCAAAACTATAAACCTCTCTTTTACAAGATATTTTCCAGAAGCCTTGCTTGCTTACTTTGCTTTGCTTTGCTTTAAAAAGTTTCTAAAAACTTTTCATAAATCCCTTGCTTGCTTGCTTGCTTTAAAAGTTTCCAAAAACTTTTCATAAATCTCTTGCTTGCTTGATTTAAAAGTTTCTAAAAACTTTTCATAAATCTCTTGCTTTAAAAAGTTTCCAAAACTTTTTATAAACACGGGAGCCTAGGCTCAACCGCTTGCTTTAAAATCCAAACGAGAGCCTGGGCTCAACCGCTTGTTTTTAAAATAAAAACGGGAGCCTGGGCTTCAACCGCACCGTGCTGGCTGGCAAGCTCAAACCAGATAAACATGCTTATAAATCATCAACCACCGGAGGCCTTTCCCGCTGGTCGCACCCTAGTAAACACGGGAGCCCGGGTATCAATCGTGTCGGCCGGGACTCGGGTCACCACCTAGGAAAGGGCTTGGGCATACTTCACTCACCTTTCCCCAAATATGATGGAATCTGACTCTGGTCTCCATCACCATAATTTAGTTAACGCGTTAACCCTATATACTCCAGTACGTGCCACGGTCTCCTTTAAATGCCATGATGCATGAACTAAGTTTGCCGACCAGGAAAATCTAAAATGCATGAATGATATCCTAACACCATCGTGCACATACTAATACCTCCTCGACCTAAGATGCTGCTTAGGAATCCAGATTTTAGTTAGGCCTGTTTTCAAAATTATACTTTTCGCTAGCTTGCTTACTCTTTGAAATATGGTTTACAACTCAAAACCATTTGCTTGCTTGCTCTTTGAAATATGGTTTTTCAACTCAAAACCATTTGCTTGCTTTTTTTTTAAAAGTATGGTTGAATACATCAAAACCATTACTTGTTTGCTTTTCATATATGGTTTAAATCAAAACCATTACTTGCTTGCTAAATCTCATTGCTTGCTTTTCAAATATGGTTTACAATCAAAACCATTAAATACCAGCGTAAAACAGTTTACAATAATACACTAGTATTTGAAAAATAGGTTTAGAACACTCACATTTTTTGCTTACTAAACTTGAGCACGACTCCACAACTTTCCTGCCTTTGCTTTTAGCCTACACACTAAAACGAATACTACTAACACATTAATCGCCTACGTATAACTTAAAACTTAATGTACTTCATAGCACTTAATACACTTCAATGAATATCGCCTGAGAGCTACGCTGAGAGGCGCGAGGTACGCTACGCTTTTCATCGAAGTTCCAATCTTATTTGAACATCTCAATCATTTAATAAGGTTCCTATACTAACTGCATGAATTCGGGGCTTAAATATACGAAATCATAACACCTTACAGGCATTTAGTCGTGGTACCGGATATCACTTTGTTCAAGACCCAAGTATCTTCACACACATCTCCCGTATGGTGGCACCATCGGGCCAGATTCGGCACAGCACCGTATCGTTATTGGTGGCACCCAGCACCACCCCTCGTTTTGGTACCCATTCACCTCGTGGTTTTTTCCCATAAATGCTATTTTTGCATCTTTTGGTACCATTTCTCTTCATACAACTTCTTCATCCCATAATACCTTAAGAATCAACATGGAATTCATCCAAAACTACTCTATAACACTTGAATTGGTGATTTGAAACTTTTTATAACCAAACCCTAGGTGAAAATCCCAATAATTCAACCCAAGGTCCACCAATTCTTACAAAACCATATAAATATGATGGATTCCATGTTTATTCTTTACCAATTAGGGTTTTACCCACAAAACTTCAAGAATTCTAGGGTTAATGTGATCTTCCACAAAACCCTAGCGCAAGGAGTCACTAATCTCCATATCAAACCCTAGAAATCCAAAGGACACTTGATCCCAAGATGAAAACATACATTTGTTTCTCTTATCCCTCTTCTTCTCCTTCTTCTTCCTCTTCTTTCCTCTCTTCTCCTCCCAACCGTGGAGCCCTAGCAAAAGAAATGAGACCAAATGAAATTTTTGTTTGTCTCATCCCTATTTATAGTCTCATTTATACCTTAATTGCAATTAAGTCCTCAATCCTTTAATATTTGCACTTCAACTTGTTTTATTTCAATTTTGGCATACTATCTTCTCAATTTATGCCCTTTATGTCCCATTTGATCAATTACGATTTTACCCTTCTTCTAGCATCACATTTTCGGGTTCATAAATTTATCATTTCACAATTTCATCCTGAACAACAACTCCCAAAAATATTACAACGACACTTGGTACACCTATGTGTCCCTACGGTTACTCATACCGTACACCTTCTCGGGACGGAGTGTTACAATAATCCCAAGCAATATTCGGTATTTGAATTTGGTGATTATGTAAGACTCGAGAAATTCCAATTTCTGGAAAAATGGCAAAATAGTAATTTCGGTCAAAAATCCGAAATTTATTTTCTAGATCTCAGATGACAAAACGGATTTCACCGTTGGAACTGCCTCGCAAACGAAGCACGTCGGCTTCGCCGAATTCTCGAGACACCTGGAAGGACATCGCTTTTGAGGCATCGCATTCGTACCGTGAAATCATTTTCGATGCGACAAAAGTCACATATAACACATACTCATGTGCCATAAGTGGCATGAGTAGAGAAATGATTAAAATGGACGGCCGAGATAGTGCCAAATGTCAAAACTAGGAAAAAAATGGACAAAATTGTCATTTTGAATTTGATTAAACACTCAAAATTGTCATTTCAAAATTGTCATTGAGACAAAACACTCAATAGTGTCGTCTCTTACAAATGGAAAAACGAGAGCCAAAACGTGAGAAGCAAAAAGGGAATGGGATGCAGTAGCCATTTTTATGGGTTTTAGTGAGAGAACGTCCACCTTCTCTCTAGGATTGTAGGAGATTCGACAGTCGGAATTATTCGAGGCAAGAAGGAAAGTTGTTCTACGCGGCGAGGACAACGCTGCAGTACCGTTTCTTGAAGCCACAACTCCGTGAGGTAGGGGATTTATCCTACTTGAGTTTTACACTTTATTTAAGAGTATTTATGATGTTTGAGTTTATTGAGGCCGTGAGTGGCCGTTTGATCGGTCCCAAATATTGGAACCGAATTATTAAAAAATTTTGAAACCCAATTTGTGTAGCTGTGACCGTGAGGGGTTGTTTGGGGGTATTAATTGTATAAATTGTGCAAAAAATTGTATTGTGATATGCATAAGGCCGAAATGGCTGTGAAATTCGGGTTCACTAAGTGAATCGATGATTGGTGATTTGCCTGGGAATATAACTGAGGTTTCACTATATTCCCAGAATAGTGTTCACAAAATAATTTTTATGAAATAATGCTTGGTCGAGTAATTCAAATCGAAAGTTGCTCGTGGTTTGATCATTAAATTTCATCGTGAGCTAATTTTCATGTAATTGATGGTGAAATTACATGACATGTTTGTGTGATTTAAATTATATGAATATATGCATGATTATATATTTGCATGTTTTATAAAATTTTATGGAATTGGCATCATGCATTTCCATATGCACTGGGGCACCCTAGAACAATAGGAGTGAGTGCATGAGGTGATTCTTGAGAGAATGGTTCCGGAGGGTTGACTAACAATAAATTATCGTAGGGTAGTCCATAAAATATCAATCGCCTGAGTCCCACCCAAATGATACATCGGAGGTTGTCCACTAAAGATCATCGGAGACGTCCAAAATAATTATATCGGAGGGTTGTCCAGACAAATAATATGCAAACAAATATATTTGTTGAAAATAATGTTTCTCATACGTGGCTTAGTAAGTGTGAGGGAGTCGCAGAGGACTCCTGTGGTATGAGTCATCAAGTAGACATTCTGTATGATCACGCATTTACTTGAATGTATGTTTTTCTATTGAGCATTGCATATGCACTTAGGTGGGGAGAGTAGCCCACTAGGTGATTCCACTACCGAGCATTAGCTCACCCGTCGAGGATATTATTTGCATGCATAGTGAGCTATGAGAGACTACCATCATAGAGGCGAGTTTGAGAAGAAAGCCGGGTTGTGGCTTTGGGTTCATTTCGTGTATACATGTATTAGAATGTTTTTCATTTTAATATATGTGTTGTATAAGAGTAAATCATTAATTCTTGAACTATTGTATATAGTTGGGAATTATTAGGATGAGTATTGGTTTATGGGCCCAAGTGGTCGTTTTACTCATGGATTGTTATATTGGATTGTTGGGACAGGTTATATACAGGTTATGTACTAAGGGTAGAGCTCCCAATACAAAGGAGACTCTGCCCGATTTCATGAGATGTCAACACCCGCATTCACGAAGGTCTGGTCGACGGGTAGTCAACTAATTCCCGGATTTGGGGCGTCACAGCTTGGTATTAGAGCCTAGGTATACGGCTACCTAGGGCTTGAGGGGCTTGGGCTTAGGCCATAGTCAGGTAAGAACATCACCACTTGGTGTGGCTCGATGTTAGGTTTAGGTATGAGATTACCTAGAAATCACTTCGGGCAAAACTAGACACGTATGCATGTGTTTGGTGTGTTTTGTGTGATTTGGATGAATTTTGTGATTGTCGTGGTGAATGATGATTATAAATATGAATTGTTATATGTTGTATGAATTTGGTGCTTAGTGATTAGCACTTAGTATGTTGGAAAATGTTTGAGAGTTTTTACAGTGTGTAAAAAACTGGAACAAAGAGAAGAAATGAAAATAAATTTCATAAATTTATTTGTTTTAGAGGTGAAGAAAAAATTAATTTTTAAGGTTTTACAAAGGTAAAACTCAAGAAAATTGAATAAATAAATTTTATAAATTTATTAGAGTATTTTGGAAATGAGAAAAAATATAGGTATATAATTCTTTTTAGTGCCTAAAGGGTCGGAAATGTGAAAATATATATATATATATATATATATATATATTATATGATGAGAAGAAATATTTCTAAAAGTTTTACAGTTAAAGTTAAGAATGAAGAAAATAAATTTTCATAAATTTATTTGGGTGTACTGGAGCAGGCCGGATGAATATAATTTTGGGACATTTTCCAATAGTCGAAAAATACTGGAAAAAACATTTTTTTTATTTATTAAATTAAATTAAAATAAAATCAAATCAAACAAAATGGGACAAAATTTTGAAAAAAAATAAAATGAAATTTTCGAAAAATAAATTTTTTGTTGATAAATATGATTTAATATATTGGATAAATGGTCTTGCATTGCTTAGAATGCAGTGACTTGAAATATACACTCACTTCAGGTATGAATAGTGTCTCAAGGTAGCTTATGCCTTAGAGATACCGTATTGTATTTAACTCGTCGTTTGAATCGTGGAGATGGCTAGTCGAGGATTCCAGGACGAGGACGTGAGAGGACGTCCACGGGGTAATCGGGGTCGCACTACTGAAGATTTGACCAGCCACCGCATTTGATCACAGCCTTCATAAAGGTCAGAGGTATTACCAGCTAGCCATAGCATAGCCGGGTATATCAGTCAGAGGTCCTAGTAACCTTCGTAGGTTTAGTGGCGCACGTCCCTCCGAAGACCACAAGGGGAGAGATCCCGATGGTGGCGTAATCATTGGTTTATGTAGATCGAGAAGGAGTTAGGAGGCCACAGACACTCGACGCGACTCAGATCAAAAACAATGCTGCTCCAGCCAGAGGCGAGGCCCAAGTATGGGCGGAGATTGGCGAGGACCCCAGACTTAGAGGCTATGACATGTGGGCAGAGTTTCGTGAGCTGCTCATGGGTAAGCATTTTCCTGCTATCAAGGAGGCATGCGAGGCTTAGGAGTTCCTAGAGTTGAAGCAAGGGGCGATGACAGTGATGGATTATATGGCTAGGTTCACGAGCTAAATTCGACTTGTCGAGGATTACGTACACGTGCATACGTGCCAAGGTTAGAGATTCGAGAATGGGCTGAAGGTCTCATTCGGGCCGGGATCAGAGCCTTCGCCACGTGATATGGACTCCATGGTTGGGACAAATGACCATAGAGAGAGATGCAGGATGCCCGAGCACTCCTGGATGCGCAGTGTTAGCAAAGAAGAGGAAGGATACTAATCTTCTTCCAGTTCAAGAAAGAGGCAGAGAACTTCTAGTTCACGAGATTCCAGCAGTCGCGCCTATTCGGCCGTGTGACGTATGAGAGTCGCCTCACTAGGGCTGGTAGATGGTATGCTAACATTGTCGCAGCTCTGACACATGAGGAGTGGGATTGCCCTGAGACATGGATCCCAGGGTTTCAGGGGACGCACAAGCCCCGGGCCAAGAGCGTGACATGAGGATACACATTCTCCACAAGACGGGAGGCCAGAGGGAGCCAGCCCGCTCAGGGAGCTACACCCGGCACCTCCCATTTCACAGCAGCCCGAGAGGCCGCAGCATGGGCAGAGGCAGATGACGAGGCCCACAGTGTGGACATCAGGGGTTCAAAGGTGGCCCACGCCATCACACCGCAGCCGAGTCAGATCAGCCAGCCATACAGGTACGTTTTTTGCTATCTCGCCTATGGGCAAAAGTGTTATTCGATTCTAGAGCTTCGCATTCATTCATCACGCATCGCGGTGATCGAAGTTGGGCTTAGAGGTCGTGACCTTAGAGGAGCCTTTGTATGAGTTCCCCTAGGGATTAGCAGAATAGGGATGATATGCCGAGGCGCGAGTCGAGATCTCGGGACTCTACTCACGTTGGACTCCGAGGATCATGGACATGTAAGAGTTCGATGTCATCCCGGGATGGATCGGGCCGACAACTTACAGTGGTCATTTATCGATTATGAGCATAGAGGTTACCGCCGCACGCCAGTGATCTAGTACTGTGGTATTTCGTGAGACAAGCATGACATTTCGCCTATATAGTATATGAGTCCGTGTCGGGATACACGGCCATAATGAAGCCTTACCCCGAGGACAAGAAAGACCAGACACTTAGATCCACCTGAGTAGTATGAGTATGTGGATGTTTTTCCAGATGAGCTACCTGGACTACCTCCACAGAGGGTAGTAGACTTCAGACGAGTTACACTGTACTTCACCATCTCTATGACTTTGATAGATGGCACCCGCTGAGTTGCAGAACTCGCAGTCCAAAGCCATAGGAGCTATTGGACAAGGGGTTTGATTAGTGCCCAAAAAGTGCTATTTTGAACCCTATTTTTAATATATTTTGAGCGCTTGTGTACTAATTATTATAATTAACCCACTGACATGTTCGGGTTCCGTGGTACCAATGACGTATTGCGGGCAACTTTTGTAGTTTTTGCAGAATTGGGGCCAAACATCGTGTCAATCCAATCATAACTACAAAAGTCGGGTTGATTTATCAATTTCATACGGTCTTCCATCAATTTCAGCAAGCCGGGAATGAAGAATATTAAAGCTTGAAGAAATGGAACAAGTGCAATCGAAGCAGAATCAATGGAACAAATGTTGATGAACAGAAGCCAAAATTGCCACGAATTTTCGCTATGATAGCGAAATTCATCGCGCATGTATAAATGCAAAATTTTCTTCTATGCACGTTATTTGCTAGTTACGAAATTTCGCTAGCCAGCTTAAAATTACTCGTGAGATAGCCAAATCTCTCCACTTTCGCCATTCAGGATTTTCGCTAGCTTAGCGAAATTTCGCTAGCTAGCGAAATTTTCGCTATGCTAGCGAAAATTCCTTGCATAGCGAAAATGGCTGCCCTGTGATTTTGATATTTTTGATTCCAAACGACCTCGTTTTGTATAATTACCACTTTGTCCCTATTGTAATTTCATATTTTAGGTCTTTTTGTCATTTCACACATTGTTGGGCTATAAAGTCAATTAGTAGATTTTTGTAACCCTAACTTAATCTTACAAGACGCTAGCCTTTATTTTGGTTCCGCTTTTCTCCCTTCTCTCCTCTTTCTCTCACTTTCTTTCAAGCAAACACCCTCCAAGGATGACAACCCCTGGGACGAGGCTAAAACCCTTTCCTCCTTTTGAAGTGAAGGTCGCGGGGTGGATCTAAGGTCGCCGGGTGGTTCCCCCCGTTTTTCAAGCAAAGAAGTTTTGTCATTTTGGTCTCTACCATTTCTAGGTTTAAAGCTCTCATGTACTTTCTTGGCCAATACTTGGTAAGCTTCAGGTTTAGTGTATTCTTAGCTTCAGATACAATTAATATCCATTAGTTTCCATTTACGCAGCCACCGAGGTAGGTTAAGGGGCTAGGTTTTCTACCGCAAGTGCATCCACTTTGATCAATACTTGGTAATCTTTAGGGTTCGTGGATTCTCTTATTTTTAGATCCATCGAGACTCATTAGTTACCCTTACGAATCATCAGAGATGAGTCAAGATAGATTTTCACTGAAGGGAACCATAAATGTTAAAGAAATGCTTTCTATCAAAAGGAAAATTATTATGGTTTAGGTTTTAATGCCAAATGAAGATCCGGTTCGGGAGATGACTATATGTCATCCTCCCCAACGCGAGAAAATTAACCCGGGGACCTCTCAGTTAGCCTAAAGATCTTAAACTCAAAGGGACCCAATGCTTCAAGGAGTTATTTTACATTTTATTTTATTCTTTCGCTTGCAAACCACCAACCCACTGTTTTTACCCCCACCTTAATATCCAAACCAAATTCACCAGTTTTGTTTTCACTCAAATCATTTGGTACGAAGAAAACCCATCCCTGTGTTCGACTTTAGACCACTATAACAAGAAGAGTTTCGACTACCAAGCAAAGTAGGAGGAATATAGGACATAAATTTTGTTGATTCCGGATCGTCTCTACCGTATTTTAATCAAATTGAGCCAAGTGTTTCAGGATGGTGCCTAGTGCATTTGACGAGATGTGGAACATCAGATCCTCATCACAAGTAATGGTGAATTTCTTTTATATTACAAATTTATTCTTTATTTATTTTGGCCACTTAAAAAAAAAAAAAATTTCTATTGTGACTGTTTTTGGTGTTGTACAGGTTATTTACCAGTGATTGAATTTTTCAGCATTTGATAGTGATCAAATGGAAGAGGGAGAACAATATAGTGAATATTTAGTGGAGAGTAACCCTAGAGCATATATGACAATTTGCATGGCAAAATCAGGAACCATTGGCAAGAAATCCAAATCCAAATAGGTCTATGAGGGACTATAGAGACCAATGGATGAGTTCACCCGTCTATAGTGTTCCCTCAATTTATGCACCTCATGTTTCTCCATATTTTTACCTCAACTCGGCCACCACGCCATTCAACCCGATCCCTCGAACAACGTCCGCAAACTAATGTTGATACTCAGATATTGCCACGATCTCCAAACACGTCGTAAACCAACAACAGAGCTTCCAACGCACCGATGTTCGCCAATGATCAAACACTGATATCATATCCATCTCGCTTCAACAATCTAGTCAACATCAAGAGGTTAAAACTGAAGTTAAGTGGGTACTTCAGTATATTTTACAAAGAATGATTCATCAGTTTAATAGAATGAAATAATCCCTTACTATTGGTCATCTGTCAGAAGATACATCCTCCCTTCAAGAACATCCATATGAAACACGTCCACATTTGGCCTTCTCATCTCTGTCAATGAGATCTTCCACCTACCACAATCCCAACTAAAACACTCACTCAATCATATCATCCAACATCCATTCATTCAAATAAGATACGCCATGATTCCAGAAACTCCAAAGATCCTGAGCCCAAACCAAGCACCCATCATCGCTTATGCAAAATTTCTGTTAGATTAGTGCCTTGTACGTAACTTTGCCACTACATCAAAAAACAATGGCAAATGTCACATCGCATGGCACAAAGGTTGGTTCAAGTTTGCTCGATTACACCAACCCGCATTTTTGAGTTCATGGCTCAAATGTACCTCCAAAGGCTTAGAGATTTGGTTTGGGGGGAGAAGGCCTCACATTTTTTGCTTTAATTTTCTTGTCTTTGTTTTATTTTATCGTATTTTTATTTTGATTTCATCAATTTTTCTTTCTTAGATTTTCTAATTTTAGTTAATTTATGTTTTTAGATTAATTCTTACTTTTCTCTCGCAATTTTCTAATTTTTCTTGCATTACGCTACAAGAATTTTGAAGCTCTGATCACCAAGAAGTCATAGATAAGAATCTGAAGAGCTTAAAATTTCGTACTCTAGCTTAAATGCGAAATTTCACTATAGATGAAAATTTCGCTAAGCTAGCGAAATTTCGCTAGCCTAGCTTAAATTCTTTGCGGAGATTAACGAATTGAAAAATTTCGCTTAGAACAAAGGTATTTCGCCAAGCTACTTAAAATTCTCGCTAGTCTAACGAAAATTTTAGAGAGACAAATAAATTGGAAAATTTCGCTAGGGCACGTGGTATTTCGCTAGCCTACGAAACTTCACAAAGGGCAAATGTGTAAGGTAAAAAAAAACCTTTGTTTTTCTTTATATATTATTTTTATTTCAAAAAATTATTATTTTTATTTATATATATATATATATATATATATATATATATATATATATATATATATATATATATATATATATATATATATATAAATAAAAAAATAAAATTTGTCTCTAAAAAAAATTTAATTTAAAAAAATCGTTTATATATATATATATATATATATATATATATATATATATATATATATATTTATTTATTTATTTATTATTTTTATTTTATTTTTTGATTTTTTTTAAATTCAAAAAATTAGTGAAACATAAATAAATTTTTACATACAAATTTTCGCACTTAGCGAAATTTCGCTAGGCTAGCGAAAATTACTGTAGCAGCGAAATTTTTTTCGCTATGGGCCCCACTTTTGCCTCCCAATTTTGTTTCGCTCATAACTTTTTCATCCGAACTCCGCTTTTGAAAGGTTTTGCATCACAAAGCTTGTGAGAGCGTAGAATCCAAATATGGCCAGAAAGAACATTTTTGAGATTATTATGAAAGTGTAATTTTAAAAATGTCTACCGGTCACTTTTTTCTCTTTCTTCTCCTCCTAACTTGTCTGCTCGTCCTAAATCCGAGGAATAAGGTGTCGATGGAAAGCTTGCGAAGTCTCCTATTCAAAAATGATCACATCTCATCAGTGAGCAGAATATTTCCTTCTCTAATTTTCCAATCCGGAGCCCATTTCGACACCGAGATGCTCAGTTGGGAGAGTTAGCAAAGGAAGTGGCTTTGTATTTATGTTTTGTTATTATTTTGTTCAAGCCCATTTTGTGATGTTTAGTGGCTTGGTCGGGTCTCTTTCATAAAGTCATATACCATACAAATTTTACTTTTTTCAAAATCTGGACCCATTTTGCAATCAAATTTTTTTGTGGTTTTGCCTAACCTGCAAGTTGGAAAATTTAAACTTTAATCCACCCTATTGATGCTAGATTGATTCCATGCTTCGTTGAGTGAACGATTAGTTGAATTCTTATTGATTTCGACGTTTTTATTCCACCTTAGCTAACCACACAATAATACAGCACATTAGATTTCAATGATAGGTCGAAAAATCACAAGAACCTCCTTTACTTTGCATAACCTACCCTAGTTTCATTGACCGCCTTTAATAAGTTAAGGACCCCTGTAGAAAAAGAAAAAGAAGAAAAACGCGAAAAAGAAAAAGAAAAGAAAAAGAAAAGAAAAAGAAAGGAAAAAGAATAAAAATTGCAACGCTTTGCCTTGAAACCCAAGCACGGTCCGAGGGGTATATGGCGAAAGCCTTGAAGCCCAAGTGTGCCCTAAACCTTCACATCGTTGGGAGTCACCGACTTAGTGCTCGTTATACGGGTGGACGGTGGAGTTTAGCAAGTCAGAGGTGCTGGAGTCTCGAAATCATTCAAGTCCGTGAAACCCGAAGAGCTCAGGGTCGAAAGATCCTATGACTTGGTGCCCTAAGCCTTAATTGGTCGAGTCATCGTAGATCCCCTCGTTACATGGACTTTGGTGAGGTTGATTCCTCAGCACAGACCCTACAAACACAAAAAAAGAATCAGGAATAAGAGGCGGTCCTTATCTATTTAGGGCTTAAGAAGCATGCTAGGTAAAGGGTAAAGAGGCTAGGTCGGGGGAGAGTAGCTAGCTAGCTTATTGTCGAGAGTCGATCAAATAAACACTTAGATTTGGTGGAAGTTTCGTTGATTCACCAAGAAGGAGGCTCTTTAATACTCAATTTTGTATGACATTCATTCTCTCATAATAGTTATTGGACACGCTTGATAATTTTTACTAAGGTTAGGGATTACTATCTACAACCTTTTGAAATATAATTTTGTGAACATTGCCTGCTATAGTTTTATATGTTCTTTGTTATTTTTTCTTGCATTGCTAAGGGACTAGCACGTGTTTGTCGGGGTGATTAGTGCCTCAAAAGATCTATTTTGAACCCTATTTTTAATAGGTTTTGAGCGCTTTTGTGCATCAATTTATTATAATTAACCTAATTGACATGTTCGGTTCCTATGGTACTAATGATCACATTTTGTGGCAACTTTAGTTTTTGGGTGTGAATTGAAGCCAAATTATCGTGTCAATCCAATCATAACTAAAGTCGGGTTGATCATCAATTTCATAATGTTTTCCATCAATTTCAAAGAAGTCGAATGAAGAATATCAAAGTTTGAAGAAATGGAACAAGTGCAGCCGAAGTGTGAATCAATGGAATGTGCTGATGAATAGGAAGTCAAAAATTACACATCGAATTTTCATGATAGCGAATTATCGTGCACAGCTTAAATGCAAATTTCAAGTATGCACAAGAAACATACAATTCGCTAGCCAGCTTAAAATTATCAGAGATAGCGAAATTTTCCATTCGCTATCTCTAGATTTTCGCTAGCTTACGAAATCACATATGAATTCGCCATGCTAGCGAAAATTCCCTGCATAGCGAAAATGGCTGCCCTGATTTTGATATTTTTGATTCCAAACGACCTCGTTTTGTATAATTACCACTTTGTCCCTATTGTAATTTCATATTTTAGGTCTTTTTGTCATTTCACACATTTGGGTTGGCTATATAAGCCACCTTATAAGTTTGTAACCCTAACTTTAATCTTTTCAAAGACAAAATTTTATTTTGTTCCGCTTTCTCCCTTCTTCCTCTCTCACTTTCTTGGTGCCAAACACCTCCAAGGATGACAACTGGGATGAGGGGCTAAAACCCTTTCCTCCTTGAAGTGGAAGGTTGTCAGTGGGATCTTAAGGCCGCTGTACTCTGCTAAGCAAAGAGGTTTTATTACTTGGTTCCCAAATCTCATTTCTAGGTTTAAAGCTCTTGATGTACTTTTGGCCAATACTTGGCAAGCTTATTTGAGTATTTAGCTTTAGATACACTATCCATTAGTTGCCATTTACGAGCCACCGAGGTAGGTTAAGGGCTAGGTTTTCACCGGTAAGTGCATCCACTTTGATCAATACTTGCAATCTTAGTTCAAGTGGATTCTTATTTTTAGATCCATCAGACTCATTAGTTACCCTTTACGAATCATCAGAGATGAGTTTATATAGATTTTCACTAAGTGGAACCATAAATGTTAAATAAATGCTATCAAAAGGAAAATTATTAGGGTTTAGGCTTTAATGCCAAATGAAGATCCGATTCGGGAGATGACTATGTCATCCCCAACGCGAGGAATAACTCGGACCTCTCGCTAGCCTAGGATCTAAACTCGCGGCCTAATGTCAAGGAGTTCTATTTTACATTTTATTTTATTTCTTTCGTTATAAACCAATGTAACCCAACGCAATTCCCCACCTAAAACCAACCACCACTTCAGCTTGTTCACCTCAAACCCATTTGAAATGTAAAAGAACCATCTTCAACCCACCTGTAGATCAATTACATACTCATAAGAGCCTGGACCACGCAAAGAGATAAACAGATATAAATTTTTGTTGATTCCGATCACCCCATCAGAACACTAAATCTGTATTCATTAGACCGAGCATTTTCACCACAGGCGCTCCGGTTCTCTATTCATGAAGAAAAGACAAGACCCTTCGGATCAGGCATTGACTAATAAAGTAAATAGCTTGTTACGATCAAGAATCTGCACTCCACACGAGGATTGATGATTTATTTGATCGCCTGAGAGGAGCGCAGTCTACTCCAAGATAAACTCGTGACCGGTTACCATCACCGAGGTTATGAGACAATTATCCCTAAGACATAGGACGCTACAGTGGCACTTTGGAGTTTACTTGATGCTCGATTGACGAACGCGCCAAAGAACTATGGATCTCATGAATGTGATATTCCAACCCTATTTAGATCACGGTCGTAGTCTTCGTAGATGACATTTTGATCTACTCCCGGGCCAAAGTGGGAGCATGAGTATCACTTCGAGGATCATGTTACGCTTGTCGAGACTCACAACCCGACGCCAAGTTCGGGTGGCGCGAAGCTTTGGCTTTCATCGAGGTGAGATTTTTGGGACACGTGGTGTCGATCAGCGGTCATGATCCGCAGGTCGAGGCCAGACAGTTGGGAGTAGTCAAGTCGCTTTTGAGATACGCAGCTGGGATTGGTCGGGTACTACAGAGATTCATTGAGGATTTTCCCAGATAAGTGAAGACTGATGATGCGCTTGACCTGCAGGAGGTCAAGTTTGATTGGGATGACCGATGTGAGGAGATTCCAGAGTTGAAGAGGAGCCCTCTTACTTCAACCTCCCATCTTGATAGTCCCAAACAGGGACAGTACACGTTGTCAAGGATGCCTCCCGAGGGCCTGGACCGATGTGTTTTGATGCATCCCAGAGGTAGTAACTTTACTGGCTCCCGTTAGCTGAAGAATCATGAAAGGTAATTAAACCACACGACATGGAATTGGTGGCAGTGGTCTTCGCCTTGAGGATTTAGCGCTACTACTTATACGGCGAGGAGTTCGAGGTGTACTCAGACCATAAAAGTCTGAAGTATATTTTCACGCAGCGGGACCTCAATATGAGGCAACGCAGATGGATGGAGTTCCTAGAGGATTATGACTTCACTTTGCATTACCATCCGGTAAGGCAAATGTCAGGGTTGATGCACTCCGCCTAAGTCGCGAGGAGCCAAGCATAGTAGCTTCTGGGAGCGAGGATGCTCGAGACTGTGGGACAATACACAAGACAAATGAGTAGACTCAGGCACGCTCGGGGAGTTTAGTGGCTACACCGCCTTTGTTGAGCAGAGGATTGAGTCCCAAAGTAAGGTGACACAGAGATAACGCTCTATCGTGACCAGTACGCTCATGTACAGTGACGAGGCCGGACCATCCACACTCCGATGGTAGTCTTCTGTGATAGATGACCCGCAGTGGTTCCTCAAATAATCGATTTGGAGAGGAGATTCTCAGGAGTTTCACCGCTTCCTTGATTTGCCATGCACTGTGTGGCACGAAGATGTACCAGATCTTCACGCGCATTATCGAGTGGGATGAAGAGACACATAGGGGACTTTGTTCCCACTTGATGTCTCACGGTCAACGTGTTAAGGCTGAGCACCGTAAGCCAGTGGCTACTTCCAGCCATTTGAGGTGGCTGAGTGGAAGTGGAGCACGCCACGATGGAGACCTTGTGACCCACTTGCCACGAACGCAGCAGAGGCATGACGCGGTATGGGTGATAGCGGACCTAGCCACGAAGTCTGCATTTTCTAGCCTCAAGGATGACCTTGGTTCTTTGCAGGAGATTATGCCTGTACATTCGAGATAGTCCGGCTACATGGAGTACCAGCATCCATAGTGTCGGATAGGACCCGAGGTTTACGGCACTTTTGGAAGAGTTTCCAAAAGGCTAAGGGCACACGGCTGACTATGAGTACAACTTCACCTCGTGACAGATGGCTTCCATCTCGAGAAGACTATACAAGTGCTGGGAGGACATAGAACACTCGAATATACCCTAGTCGCTTTACATGTTTAGGGTATTTTATAAGCATAATTTGACTGCTTGAGTTAAATGTGAAACACTTGAAACTAGAGGACCCTGGAATTTATTAAGATTTAAGGACAAAATTGTAACTTATCCAAAAAGGGGCCTAAAAGACATGAATTGATGTGAGTTTGAGGCCAAAATGAAATAAAGGAAACTTGGAATACAAATGGCTAAGAGTTGAGGGCTTAAAAGCAAATAATGAAACTTAACCCAAAATGGGTTTTTAGAGGGTCAAACAAAGGCCTTACCAAAAACTGGATTTTAAAAAGACTAAATCGGGTCTCATTTTGGGGAGAATCTAATGAGAAGGAGAGAAGAAGAGGAAGAGGAAGAGAAGAAGAAAGGAAGAGAAGAAGAGAAGAGAAGCCAAGCAAGCCAAGGTATGGAAACTGAATTTATGTATGGAACTTTGGATTTCGTATGGGTCACATGGAATTTTAAGGCTTTGTATGGTGAATATCTTATCTCCAAAGCTAGGGTTTTGATAAAATCAGTCCAAACCTGGATTCTTGAATACAGCTGATAAAACCCCATATGGTACATGATAATCATAGAATCCTCTCTATTAGGATGGATTCATGGTTAATTGAGAGTCTTTGAGTTAGGGTTTAGAATAAACCCTAACTAAACATCATGTTTGGTTTGTGTATGGTCATAACCCATATTAGAATGGTTTTTGAAGTGATCCATGAAAGAATTTGGAAGAAAGATATCCATTGAAAGAGGAATTGAATAGAAAAGAGATTTCAAGGTGAATTGGAAATGGTTTAGATGTGTGTTTGATGTATAGAATTGATTTGAGTATCAAAACTATGAAAAAATGTGAGAAAACACACATTTTAGGGCATTTCGGGTGACTTTACCAGAACTTTGAAAGTGTGTACCGGTACACTTTGCATTCTCTGTCATTTTCGCCAATGTGTACCGTGGCACACATTAGGTGTACCGTACACCCTGCCTCGGTTTTCCTCGCTCTGACCAGTTTTCGTATTTTGGGCCATAACTTGCTCATTTCTTATCCATTTGAAAGTGGTTCATACATGAAATAGAATTCAAGGAGAACAAAACTTAAAGAATAGGCATCGCCAAATTCTGATCCTAAGTGGCCTAAAAATTCACTCAAAGTGGGGCCATGTGCAAGCAAAATTATGGTTCCAACTTTGAACATAGAGTAGTCCGGGTTGTTTTATCGCACCCTGAGTTTCGGTGTTCGACTGGGTGATTCCAGAAGGAATAGAACCCCAAGACCTTAGATTAAAAGAGTTCAAAGAGATAGTGCCAAATATGAAGTTAAGACCCCGGAAAAAGGAGTATCTCAAACCGGTCCCTGTAAATGACTAGCTGGCATGAAAATGCCATAACTGGGCCAGGCGATCCGATTGAGTGATTCCAACTCTTGGGTAAAGTAGATATAGAAGAATAAGATTCCATGAATAAGGTGTGATTACATAGGCATCATACCTACCAAAGATATGAAGGACGACTATCATGAACACCTATACTAAGAATGCCCTATTATAAGATAGTAAGTTACCGACCTCATATAATCAGAAACCACCTAAGACCAGCTTATTAAATGACACAGCACTCTTGTCCTGATTAGTACTGGGTACTCCCGACAGTGCTACCAGACTCGATTAGTACTTCCCAGACTCGACAGTGCTCCAAGACTCACCAGTACCGCACTCCCGAATAGTGCCACGGCACTCTTGTCCCGCTGGCGCTACGCACTCCCGCTCTAATTAGTGCTACGACACTCATTCCGCAAATGCTAAGGCACTCCTTGCCCCGACTAGTGCCACGCGACTCCCGCCCCGTTATGCTAAGGCACTCCCGGGCCTCGACTAATGCTACGCACTTCCGCATCAGATAGTATCATCTTTCGGTACTTATTGTGTCAGGTCCTACTCATTCCGTGATACATCGTCTAGGAAGTCAAACAATTATATGATAAGACTCTAAATAGAGAATAAGAATAAAGATTTGAATGTACCTGTATCCTGCATCAGAAGTAACTACGCGTAATTGCCTCTCGACAGTCTCAGAGTACCTCCATGGGTACTCCTGCCTCTGACAGCTGTAGTACCCACGTACTCCTCAGATCCGAATGTTCGTAGTACCTACGTACTCCCGTATTTAATTGCTATGTTTTGTCTCTGATGAATCTCCAGAGTACCTATGGGCAATTCCCGTCTCGATTAACTCGTCTCGATTAAGTCCCTAGCACCTACGTACTTATCCGATAAGTTCGCAGTACCCCACGGGTACTCCCGTATCTCGAGTAAGTCTCTGCCTTGTATTCTGATTAAGTTCCGTAGGGTACCCCACGGGTACTCTTTGTATTTTATTTTAGTTCCTCAGAGTACCCCACTCTGCACTCCCGTCTTTGAATAAGTCCCGTAGCACGACTGTACCCTCAGATCCGATAAGTCCCCCAGATCCGAATAAGTCCTTGTGAATAGTCTTACTGGTACTTCCCGTATCTCGATAAGTCCCCGCATCCGATAACTCTCAGATCCGAGGAGTCCCAGATCTGATAAGCGTCCTGGACCTCGAATAAGTCCTCGTAGTACTCACTTCGTACTCCCAGCCCGATAAGTCCCGGCCTCTTATTTAGTTCTGTAGTGACGGCGTACTCCCGTATCCGAATAAGTCCCGCTCTCGATATTCCGTAGTACCTACTCGGTACTCCTGCATTTGATTAAGTTCCATTTTATATCTTATTGAGTTCGTAGTATCTACGGATATTCTTGCATCTAATCAAGTCCTTAGTACCTACGGTAATTCCCGCATCTGCAAAATAAGTATGTCCAAAGAGGTACCTAAGGGTACTCTCGTATCCGTAAAATAAGTATATGTATCCGTTTCCCGATTCGCACTGCCATGGACTAATGTCCATACCGATATGTATCCAGATAACGCCCGATCTCGACTGTATGATACGATTATGATTAGTTCCGACTTATCGTACCTACGGGTACCTTCAAGACAAGGATAAGATCTCAGAAGATAAGTATATGTCGATAAGACCAAGATAAGTCTGGTGAAGACAATTATAAGTTCTCAGAATACATGTGGGCGTGAGATTTGAATACATGTGTAAGCCTCAGAATACACGTGATAAGATCCGAAACCGCATGTGCTCCGAAATACCAAGATAGTTCCAGAAGACTGTGATATACTTCGTAGTACAAGCATAAGATACCAAGTACCAAAGATAGCTCTCAGAAGACTTACAAGATTCTCCGTATGAGAACAAGTTCCGCAATACCGCACATCGCCCGTAATCTCTCGTAATACTCACGGTACCCTCCGAACCGCTGTAAACTCGCAGTATAAGATAAGTTCTCAGAATCTCCTACTTCGAGTCCCGACAAATATAAGTCCGTAAAGTGAGGCCTGTAATTCCTACTGAGTCCCGAATAAACATAAGTCCGTGAAAGTATAAGTTCCAGAATTCCCAAGTGTGAGTCCCCCACACAAACATAAGCCCTCGTTATAAGAAGTACTTGTATAAGTTCATAATATAAATGCATGAAATTTATATTATCTCGTTATTGTTTTATGCGCAAATGTATATGCATAAGACATATGTTTCCCACTAAGCTGCAGTTTAGCACGGGTTTTTAATCCGTGCAGGTATAGGAGAAGACATCCGCTTTCAGATACCGTCGCCAACACACCAGAAGGGTCTACTACATGTAGGTTCTTTGTGGCTCGATTTGTAAATGAAAAAGTCCAAATATATGTAAACGGGACTCGCTTATATTTGTCTAGATTTTGATGGACACCACTTTCGTGGTCGTTTCTTTGATTTATATATATTATTTTGATTTTGTTATAAGATGGGCCATACCCACAAAGCAATATTTTAAAAAAACTGTAAAGAGTCCTAGTATTTGGTCTCGCCCCGAAACCGGCTCGATCCCCAATCGAGCCCACCACCGGGCGTGACAGACATGCTTCGGGCATGCGCCCCGATCATAAGTGGGTAGTTGGGAAGAGCACGGGTAGTTAGGAAGAGCACGCACCGCGTGGGGTCGCCTACAACAACGGAGTTATCGGTAGTATACGAGAGATGGCACCATATGAGGCATTGTGTGGGAGGCCGTGGAGTGTAGATTATGGGTAGAGGTGGGAGAGGCTTCATCGCGGTCTGTCGATTAGGGCACCTCAGGAAGGAGTGAAACGATCTGTTCATCGTCATCTCACGCTCAAAGCGAACGAGGAAGAACTATCTGCGGATGTACAACGTCGACCCTTAGAGTTCGAGGTTGGTGATCACGTTTTCTTGAAAGTGATACTGAGGAAGTGATGGACTTGAAACGGCGATGACTATCACCAGAGATTCATTGGGCCTTCGAGATACTCGAGAGGGATGGCGGTTATGCTGGTTGGCTTTACCTTGACATGTCGGTGGCTCCCGCGAGGGTGTTTCACGTCTCCGTGCTCACGTATCACATAAAGATCCAGACTCGTATGAGTGGATTGGGGACAGATTAAGGTTGACACTGATGGGACCTTTGAGGAGGGACCAGTATGTATTTTAGATAGCCGTGATCAGGTTTTGCGACACAAGACCGTGAGGCTAGTGAGGGTGCTATGGCGGCATTATGGGGTGGAGGAGTCCACGTGGGAGCGCGAGGACACGATGCGGGCCACATATCCCTTCTTGTTTAAGGATGAATGTACGTAGTTTAGTCGTTTAATAATTAAATGACGAGTTTACATGCATGGTAGAATGCATGTTGCATATGCATGTGAGTGATGTGATTGTTCAGAATTTCGGGACGAAATTCCTTTTAAGAAGGGGAGAATGTAAGACCCGAGAAATTCCAATTTATGGAAAAAGGGCAAAATCGTAATTTTGGTCAAAAATCCGAAATTTATTCTCTAGATCTTGAATGACGAAACGGATTTCACCGTTGGAATCGTCTCACGAAATCTAGCTTGTACGTCGAATTTCGTCGAATTCCGAGACAATCGGAGTTGGCACTTTTTTCAAGGCATCATGTTTCGGGTGCCGTAAAACGATTTTCGATGCTACAAAAGTCACATATAACACGTACTCATATGCCATAAGTGGCATGAGTAGAGAAATGATGAAAATGGACGGCCGAGATAGTGCCGAATGTCAAAATTGGGAAAAGAAGGGACAAAATGGTCATTTTGAATTTGATTAAATGATAATGAGACAAAACACTCAATAGTGTCGTCTCTTACAATTGGAAAAAGGAGAGCCAAAACATGAGAAGCAAAAAGGGAATGGGATGCAGTAGCCATTTTTATGGGTTTTAGTGAGAGAACGTCTACCTTCTCTCTAGGATTGTAGGAGATCCGACCGTCGGAGTGCCAGACGGGGAAGGATTACAGCCGGCGGGACATGACGTGGGCGCGGGGTTTTTGCTTTGAGATTTTGACAAGTTTCAGTGAGGTAGGATTTATCTGCTTGAGTTTTACACTTTATTTAAGTGTATTTATGATGTTGAGTTGATTGAGGCCGTGAGTGGCAAGGTTTGGATCGATCCAAATCTTGGAGCCAGAGATTATTAGAAAATTTTGAGGCAATTTGTGTGCCGTGACCGTGAGGGGCTGTTTGGGGGTGTTAATTGTATAAGTGTGCAAAAATTGTATTGTGATATACATAGGGCCGGAAATGACGTGAAATTGATTCACTAAGTGAGCCCAGATGATTGGTGATTTCTTGAGAATAATGCAAGGGTTTCACTATTCCCAGAGAATATGTTCTAAAATATATAATTTTTATGAAATAATGTTTGGATTGAAGGTAATTCAAATCGAGTTGCTCGTGTTTGATCATTAGCGCGTGAGCTAATTTTGATGTAATTAATTGGGTGAAATTACATGACATGTTTGTGTGATTTAAATTGTGAATATATGCATGATTATATGTTTGCATGTTTTATGAAAAAGCTTTAATGGAATTGACATCATGGCATTTTCTATGCCTTTGGTGCGCAGAAACGATGGGTGAGTGCATTAGAGTGATTCTTGAAGAATAGTTTGGAGGGTTTACTAACAATAAAAATTATCGGAGGGTAGTCCATATAAAATGTCGTCGTCGAGTCGGCCCGATTGATATACCGGTTGTCCACTAAAGATCGCCGAGCGGTCCAAAATAATTATATCGGAGGTTGTCCTAAATAATATAAACAAATATATTTGTTGAAAATAATGTTTCTCATCGTGGCTTGGCGCGAGTGTGAAGTCGATGAGGACTCGGGTATGAGTTGATCATGTAGGCGATTGGTGAGGATCAACGCATTTACTTGAATGTATGTTTTCATTGGAGCATTGCATATGCGCTTGGGTGGAGAGTAGCCCACTTGGGGTGATTCCACTGCGAGCATTAGCTTACCTGTTGAGGGATATTTTGCAGTGCAGGGGAGCGTGCGAGGAGATGGCTCATCATAGTGAGTTTGAGAAAGAAAGCGAGGTTGTGGGTTTGGGTTCATTTCTTGTAGCCCATGTATTAAGAATGTTTTTCATTTAATATATTTGTTGTATAAGTAAATCATTAACTCTCTTTAAGCGTGTATATAGTTAGAATTATTAGGATGAGTATTGGTTTGTGGGCCCAGTGGCCGTTTTACTCATAGATTGTTTATATTGGATTGTTGGGACGGGTTATATATAGGTTATGTCGGGTTCATGTACTAAGGGTGGCTCGATCTGAAAGGGACTGCTAGATTTTCGTGAGAGATGTCGGTCACCCAGATGTTCACGATCGTTTACGTGGGTTGACGGGTAGTGGCGGACCCCGGGATTTGGGGCGTCACGAGTTATTTTATCTTAAGTTTGCTTATTGAGTTAAATTGAGATATTTGGTTGAAAATCACGTTGAAAGGAGAAAACTCAGTCCTTGATTTGTGGGCTATTTGAAATATTAGAGAGTAGGTACCTTGGCATATAAGTAGCCTTGCCCCAGGAGCCTATCTAAGATTAATAATGTGTTTTATGTTTAGGCCTTGAGGAATATGTTTTGATGCTTCTCATGTTGTGGAGTTAGACCTATTGATTTTTGAGGACTTAACCTATGAAAGGTGTGTCGGTTAATTGTGGATGTGATGGATGGGTTTCACGACACATCTTTGTTGTCAAGTTAGTAAAAGTCCTATGGAGCAATCATAGTATCTGAGAGGCCACTTGGGAGTTAGAAGAAGAGATGAGAGAAAAGCATCCTCGATTATTTCAAGACTCAGGTATGTCAAGTTTAGATGACTAAACTTGTATAAAGGAGGGGAGAATGTAACACCTAGGAATTTGTATATGTATAAGTTAGAGAAAATAATAATAAAAGGAATTTGTATAGGTATAAATTAGGGAAAATAATAATGATAGGAATTTTTATAGGTATAAGTTAGGAAAATAATAATGATAATTCAATTAGCTAATTAATTAATTGGTCAATGGAAGAGGATAAAAAGGTAATTTTCTAATAGATACCTAGGTATAAATTGGAATAAGAAAAGAAAATCCTTTATTAAATGCTTTGAATTTCTTTAATTGGTAGGAATTCTAGAGGACGTACGACTTTCGGATTTAGGGTTTGAAGGAACAAATTTCTCTAGAGTAAGATCTTCCTTATTTATTTCTAGTTTCTTTGATGTAGATTCTTTCAATTTTCTTTGAGTTTAGATGTGCAGAGAGAAATCAGTTTAGATTACACTTTCGTTCTTTAGAAATAAAATAAAATAAGGATTTGTGGTGTCATACTGAATTACTTTGAGTATGAGAATGAAAATGTAAAAAAAAAAAAAAGGAAACAAATATTTAAGGATAATTTTTGAAAGAAAGTAATAATAAACAAATAAGATAAATTTGAAAATGCTGAATTTTGTATGAATATATGTAGTTGATAAGTATTTAAAGATATATGTATTTTGCGATAAATATTTTATTAAGGATTGAGAATTTATTAGATAAAAAATATGATTAAAATAATTGCTTAGCAATTATAGGAAATAAGATCAGTTAATAATACTTGTTGTCAAGTATGATGGTATTAGGTAAAGGCTAGATGAGTGTGTGTAATAATATAATTTGTAAAACTATTATTATTATTTCTTTCTAGTAAAGATTTAATTTAGAATTAAGAGCACAAAAATAAATAAATTAAAATGAGATCAAAAGAAAGAGGAATGAGTTTTATAAAATTTGAAAAAAAACTACCCTAATTCAAATAGCATAGATTATCATTTGAGCAGGTTGTCAATATGTTTGAATTGAACAAAAAAAAAAAAATCATGTTGATAGAATAAACTTTATAATCCACAAATTTTATAAAATATTTAGAAACCCATTAACTTTTATTATTATGGATTAAAAAAATAATATCATTGTTAAGAATATCAAATTAGGAAAGTTTTAAGAATAAATAAGTAATGATGATAGTTTCTTCCTTATTATTTTAGGAGAAATATTTCGGTAGTGAAATTCTTAGTTAAGCTATTTCAAAAGCTTTTAGTACTCCTTTGAGGGTAAGGGATATTAATGCAAATCTTTAAAAAGAAAATTGTTTGTTTACTTCATTTGAGGATGAAAATTGTTTTAATTGAATTATATATAATCTTGGTTTATGAAAAGTTTTACTTTTTTATTTATTTGATTACCCATGGATCAAAAAAGTAGTTTTGTATAATTGTACTTTTGAGATTTGTTTTGTTTACGAAAGAAAATGTGGAAATATGATGTTTTGTAATTTGAACTTTTGAATGAATATTTGACTTTGGTTAGTTCAGCTTTGTAAACGGGAATAATAGTTAACACTATTCGGCCCTTGTCAACGGGAATAATAGTTGACATTTACATTCCTTGGTGGTGAATGTAATTGATTTGAACCCCATCCTCTAGGGGTTTCGGTTTGAGGTTACTAGTACTAGTAGTGTTTGGTTCTGTTCAACTTAAAAGGAACAATTTGCGGCTAGTCACCCATTTGAAAGTCCCACATGGCTGGGCACCATTTGATATTTGATGACCAAAAAAAAAGGAAACATATTTAAAGATGGATTTTGTTGATAAGAGTTAACGAATTTGATATGAATATTATTATTTATATGAAACCGATTTGAAACGGATGAGAATGTTTGAAGTAAATTTGCTAATGTTCAAACTTATTTTTTAATCTAAAGTTTGATGAAAATGACTCCTATTTGTTATATGATTGAAAACTTTTTTGATCCATGAAAATTTATTAGTATTTTATTGTAAGCTTTAAGCTCACTCCCATTCGTTGACATATTTTCCGGTACTTAGTTTCCATGAGGAGTGATGGTATTATATCGTGATTCGTCACACTGATTTATAACTCATGTCGATCAAGCGCCAACTAATAAGTCTGTATGTTTATGTGAAATGTTAGGGTTTCTCAAAGTTAATTGAGAAAAAGTCACTGATGATAAATATCGCTTATATTACTTACAAGATTTAGAGATCCCAAATATTGTTATTTTGAATACTTTTATATGACATGCATAATTGAGGATTTGATATTTAGAAGTAATTTTGTTTGCATGAAATTTTGATTTCGAGGAATTTATGAATTTAGAAAAGCGCGCATTTACTTGAACATGTGTTTGCAATTGACAAAATCCAAGCCATAAGGAAGGTTAGTGTCATTTCACACTCAAACCTTCAAATAAGGCTCGAGGGATTGATTTACCATGCCCCTAGGTGGGTTTCATAGCTGACATTATCTAAGTGAACTCTCAAAGCTCAATAGTCCTTCAATGGTAGTCTAACATACCCACCACTGAATGTTCCTAACTCAGAATTTCCATCGAGTCATCAGAGGGTAGAGTCTCCTGAAAATCAGAGCAAGACACATACTTTGGAAGGGTATTTGATACTACTATTGAGAACAGGTCCATTCAATAACACATCAACCAAATAAATTCCAATCCAGGTAATTCTCTCTCTAATTTAAAAATACTGTGAGGTAAATAATAAATCCAATCTAGTGAAGTTAAAGCTTCAATTACAAATCACACCCACACGGAGGTCGATCAATAACATCCATCGATCTATAATTCCCTGAAGAAACGAATCTTAAAATTATCTCGAACTTTACTGAGTCTGTGTCATAATTGAAAAGAGAATAAAATTAAATCCGCAATTTCTACATTCTGGCCAGATTACTCGGCTTTAGATCCGTAAAAAAAAAAAAAAAAGAAAAAAGAAAGAGCAAGTCTATTCTACAATATAATATGAGTCTTCTCATCCTCCTAGACAATGGCTCGTAGTGCTGAAGCTACTTTACTAAAACTCGTGTACTATTTATAACTTTCAAAATTACCGATTCCGCTGGGCTCCGCCGGATTTCAAAATAAATGGCCCAAATTTCTCTCGTTTAGGTAATGACCGAGAACGACATGTCAACACATGAAATCCCTGGCCTAGTCACAAGTCCTCGGCTTCGCGACCTCATGAACCCGGGTCGCGAACGTTTCTTCACTTTGTTCCCCGGTGAATCGAACCCGACCGATGTTTCTAATACATTTGTTTCTTCAGCTATAACTCTGATTGAAGTGGTCGCGACATGAATCTCTTTGTAGTGATTATGTTAGTCGACAACAAAGGAGACTCGGCTACACCCTTTCTTGTTTTTAATCGCGTCGCACCAATCTGATGTTGTTAATTCACTTTTGCCTCACTACATTTCGTGTCGCGAAGATCATTTTTGTTGTCACCCTTTGCTTCGACGCAGCCTTCTTTCAAGTCGTGACATCATTAAGTTGTCTTCGAGCCTTCTGCCAGTCACAACTCAAAATTGTTATTCTTGTTTTCATCATGATACGATATCAGTCGCGACCAAGTAAATTCTTTAATCACTAAAATCCATGTCGCGACCTCAAATGTATGTCGCGACCATTTTTTTCTTCCCATCCAAATGAACCTCATTTCATTTCAACAATGATTTAATTTCCTATTTCGCAACGTTCACTAATCGCTCTTCCTTGGCGTAAATATATGTCACTTAATCTAAATTTTATGTCGCGACATAATTGGTTTGTTGCCTAATCAGATTTTTGTGTCGCAGAACTGATCTCGCTGTCCCGACATCACGGTATGTCGTGCCTCACTTCATTCTCGGGTCACATCTCCCCTTTTCATGTTGCAACTTAAAATTGCTCTGCCTTTTCATTGTCTTATCGGCGGGATTTAGGTCCTTACTATTCGCTTTCTTTCCTTGTCAAATTTATGTCGACATCATTTCTCATCCCTGTCAAAGAACCCATTTCTAGTCACAATAGTTTTTCTCGCCTATTCTTCATCGTCAGACTTAAAAGTGTGTCGCTGAATTCAGTGAAGGGTCCTTCTTACTTTGTTTTTGTCGCAGTTGGCTCAAAACTTAGTCGCAACATATTTTAACCTGTTTAGCTAATTTTATGTCGCGAAGAATTCCCGTCACGAATTTAATGGTGTCCTCAAACATATTTCATGGTAACATCAATTTTATGTTGCTACCACAATGTCTTCTTTCTGTGTCGTGACCTCGAAACGGTGTCGCGACATTAATTGTGGCTTTTCTTATCTGTGCTCATTCAATATTTAAATGTATGTCGCGATTACGAATTTCGTCGCGACTCGATCGGGAGCTAACAACTTATATTTTTGTCGAACCTAATGTTTGGTATGTACCTTTGTAAGCATAGTCATCAGCCCTTCATAGTCACGACCTCAATTCTCTATTGTAACCAGAGTTGTCTTCCTTTGATGTCGCGACCTCGAATTGGTGTAGCGACATGAAATTCTTCCTTAAAGCCCCTTTTTCTCAGGTTCCTCAAAGAATCCCCTTTGTTGCAACAACTTTTCATTCAAGATAAGATGACTTCTTACCAATTCATTCTCTCGTCGCGATCTTGATTCTCCCGGCTCGCAACCCTCACCTTAGCCATCAATCGTTCACTTGATCCTTTATTGAAATTCTCATTTTTATTGTAAATTTCCGCAGTAAATATAAATTTGGTAAATAGTACATATTTCAGATAAAAACAAGCCATTACATTGTAATAAAGACTTAAAATGGACTAAAATTCAATGAGTTTTTTACTCATCACCCATCGTCTCTGGGTGGGGTGACGCCCCTGCTAAGCCATAAAATTCACTACCAACTAAGATGGTCAAGAGGATTTTCGCCATCTTACGGAAGGGCCGGAAAGGGCAACAAGTCGGCCGCGGTCGCCAAGGATCAACAAGGACTTTGTACATCAAATGTTAATACAATAAAGGCAAGCGTGACTATAATGAGGGATGATGACCCTAGCCTGGGCCTATAAGAGGAAGGATATGGGGTCGCCGACCGGCCGAATCTGTCAGGCCGCTCCGGTACTAATATGTTTATCCAGCTCGGATTGAGGGTCAGCGTGGGAGCATTTTTCTTCTTCGGCCGTTCTCGTCCGGGCATCGGGTCATCGGCCGCCTCCCAATATGAAGCCGATGCAGGGCCGTGGTTCATATGTTCGTGCACCAGTGAACTGTTTCCATCTACACGCGCTCGCTCGCGGCCTACTTCCCGAATGTATCTTCTCGGTGCCCACCCGATGTAAAATTTTCTTACCAAGAACTTGTGCTTGCAAGGTCAGTTTCATGGTCGTGTCCTGTGGTACTGCACACGTGAATCGATTATGTCAGTCCGAATCTCACTCACTGTAAGCCATTTAAAATCGAGGTGATCCCTGATGAGGTGTAGGAGCCATTGCAAGAGATGTCAGAGGTGAACTGGGAAGGCCTCATTTTTTCGACCTCCAGCTGATTTTGTTATGGCCTTATTCTAAGTCGGGTCCCTCAGGGCTGGCCTTTCACTGTTTCCTCAGCTATCATTACTGTCTCAGCGCCTCGTATATTATCCTCCCAGGAATAATTTGTCCGCCCGCCGATACGCTTCAATCATTGAGGTGGATCCAGGATGAGACGGAAAGAAAGGGAGTCGCACCTCAAGCTTCTAAGTTCAAGTGTGACCACATTCATGTCAGAATATCACCCTTGTCGACGCTTGTCCAAATCTTCGGGTGAAATCCCAAATAGATACATCTTCCCGCTTGAGGATGGCTTAAAGTGAACTGATGTTTCCTTTCTATCGGACCGAGCATAAGTATTGGAAAATGAACGCTGCCCATAGTTGGCTGAATGAGTTTATAAAATCCTTCCTGGAGTTTGTGAACCGTGCCGAGCGCCCTTCAGTCGGCCGAGAATACTTTAACAAGAGACTACTATTTTTGCGCTTGAATCATTGTTTGGTTAAATGTAACATATGGCGACGGCCTATAGAAATATCAGACATGGCAACGACTGATAACGGAAGCCGGAGCTCAGAACTTAAAATATGTGAGCCTGGTGGTGAGGATGTGGATATCCTCTCGCCCTCGACAATTTAAAACCAAATGCTGGATGGAGGGCTGCCGATGAGTCAAAACTCATCAATATTTAGTCCATTTTTTTTATCGTTTTACAATGTAATTCTTGCTTTGTTTTTATACGTAAATATATATATTTTACCAAATTTCTATTTTGTAGAAATTATTGGTATAAATGAAAATTTCTGCAAAGAAGGATCGGTTGAAATAGTCCAATGGCCAAAGCAGGGTCGCGATAGAGAATCGAGGTCGCGACCAGAAGTCATACTATGCTGAATGAAAAGTTGTTGCGACAAAGGAGAAGTTGCTGAGATAGAAAAAAGGGCTTCAAGTAAGGATTCTATGTCACAACACCGTTTTGAGGTCGCGACACAAAAAGAAGACATTGTTGGTCACAACAGAAAATTGATGTCGCGACTAGGAAGGAATGCTGAAAGGACTTACAAGGTCCCTACCAGGAAATTTAAGGTCATACAACAATATAAGTCGATTCCAATCGAGGGTCGGACTACGATTTTATGTCACATTATTAAAAATGAGAAATGAATCAGCTAAAAACATGTTGTGACTAAGTAGAGTTGGTCAGACAAAAACAAAAGTACATGGGCCACTACTCAATCGCGGACACACTTTCAGGTCAGCAATTTAAAAAGAAGATGAATCGATGGAAATTATTAAGTCGGCGAGGTTGCGACATGATGGGGAGAATTGATGTCACGACATGCTTTTAAGGTCGGGACATTAATTTCAGCAAGGAGAAGAAACAATTCATGTCGCGACAAGACAATGAAAAGACAAACAATTTTGAGTCGCAACATGAAAAAGGGAGTTGTGACTAAGAATCAATTTCTACAAAAGAAATGAGGTCACGACATCGAATTGAGGTCGCAACACAGAATGTAGTGGACATTAAGACAACCAAGTCGCGACATGGAACTAAGGTCGCTACATAGAATTTATTAAAGGGTCAGAAAAACATTGTCGCAACCAAGATCAATATAGCTGGCAACATAAATAATGTCGAGACAAATATTTCCGCAAAAAGGAAGAACAATTATGTCTTGACATACTTTTGAGGTTGCAACAAGAATTGCACCGATTAAAGAAATTACTTGTCGCTAATTTAATGACCACGCGCGACAAGAAAATAAGAGACCAGCCAGTCGAAGTCGCGACCTTCAAGGCTCCAGAGCTAATTGAATGACGTCGAAACATGAAAAATAGGTATAAAGGGATCACAGGGCTAAAGAGACCTATTAACGTAAATGAGGTCACGGCACTTAAATTCAAGAAAGGCAGAAGGGAGGTCACTTACATCAAGTTGAGGGTCGCGGATAATTACTCCCTAGGAAAACAAGAAAAAGGAGGTCACAACAAGGTTTTCACTGATGACAACTAACATAGTCACGACAAGGAATTCATGTCGCAATTACTCGAATCAAATTGCAAATGTAAGAAACAAGTCACAAGAAACACTGTCGTAGCTCAACACCAGGTACAAAGTGAAAGAGTCATGACTCGCTTAAGTCACGACCGATCCGACAAAACTGCATCAGATCTACGCCACGATGCTTCTAAGGTTATGATCCCAAATGCTGAGTCAACATTAAATCTTAGGGAATCCACCCTCGGGGAAGCCTTTGAATCAGCCCAATTCAAGGTTATAACAGCGCATACGCTTTAGTAGCGGAGCTCCGTTTTTCGAACTCCATTTTCAGAGGATGAGGAGGAGGAGGAGGAAGACTCATCGTATATTTTAGAATAGATTTTTTCTTTCTTTCTTTCCTTTTTCGATCCGAACCAAGAATTTGTTAGAATGTAGTTTGATTTAATTTTATTCTTTATAATTATGGTCCTGAATCAATGAAGTTTAAACAAATTTTGAATTCAGTTTCTTCCAGGAATTATAACTACAAAGTGGATGTTCTTGATTAATACCCATCAGAGATCAGGATTCCAGGAATTAAGAAGCACAAATTTTCACTAGATTGACGATCAGTTAGGTTATGAATCTTTTCTTCTCAGCTGAATAAATTACGAGAGAGAATTACCTGGATTGAATTTATTCTCGGCCGATGTGTTATCACGGATATGTTCTCACTAGTAGTATCGAATACCCTTCCGCTGCATGTATCCCCGCTCCGATATAGGAGATCTTCGAAAGTGACACAGAGATGGAGATTCCCGAGAGTCAGAACATTCAACTGGTGGGTGTTAAACTACCATCAAGAACTATCGAGCCTGAGACTTCACTTGCATAAATTCCCGCCACTCCATAATTGATGTCAAGACGGGAATAATTATCAATTTAAACAATCGTAGATTTCACCTTAATCTATTGGAAAGCTCTTTGAACCTATGTTAGCCGAAGATTCATTCAAGGAAGAAATATCCAATTAGGATTTAAAAGATGAGTCATCAATCGTTGTAGAAATTTTGAACAACTCTTACTGAAGCAAGAAATCATAGCCCAAGAAATGGGCATGAAGTGTATCGAGAAAGAAAATACTGAATCTTGTTATGATTGTGCAGCGACAAGAACCTGGTGCAAAAAGACCTTTGTCTTTTGAGAGAAGCAGGAGCCTCTAGTCGTTAGAATTAAGGAGAAATCCAATCGCATTGTTAGGAATCTGACAATTCAAATCCAAAGACAAAATGCAGTAACAATGCATGATGGTGCAAAAATTGACTGTTTCACAATACTTCTTTAATAGTGTTCATTTCTCACAGAGAATTGATTCAGTCTAGTATATTTTGTTTTGTTATTTTCTTTATATTCATAAATTCAACCTTTTTTACTTTATGTATTCTAGAACAATTAATTTTAGTTGTTTATATAATCCACACATTGAGATCCGTGATAAGATGGATCTCTGAGTAGTCAGAAGTTGGATTTCGAGAATCCAAGTCAATATCTCGTGGGAATGATATCCGACTTACATCCAATTTTACTGTACTTGTATGACTAGGTACTTGTGAAGTAGTCATACTAAACCTATTCATAATTCTAGAACATTAAATCGTTTATTAAATTTTAAGAAACTCCAAACCCAATCGTGACATGGCCAGTGAAAATTAAAGTGTCTCATGTATTGTAAGAATCGAGGGTTTAGGCCTTATATCTTCATAGACGGAATATCCGCTCCGAATGGGTGATGCACGTGGGAACCGAGGTTACACTCGAAGCCCACGGGCACATATTTGAGGGCCAGTTCCGAATGGCGTCTATCATTGTTGACCTCTCTTCATACCCGACGGTGTATCACATCGATAGACGGCTGATCTAAGGCGAGGTTCTTTTTTCGATCTCACCCTTTACGCTGCTCTGTTGTGGTGAACTACATGAGCCGGAGAGCTTCCAAAAGATAATTTATCATATGCTGGGGAATCACTTTCTCCCATGAGGATGGGTTCTTTACCCTATTCGCCGAAATGGGCGTGATGAATGCAAAAGCCCGCGAGTTTTCACCCCGGTTAGCCCCGCACTGCCCGCAAGCCGCTCATTCTCGTCGCAGCGGCCTGCTCGTGCACCCGCCATCTGGTCTGCCCCGTTCCTTGTTTCGCCTCTATCTCTTAGCCAATGAGAAACTGATCTTCGATTATCGGTTCACTGGTCAGTTAGACATGGCGATAAACTGACGGCCCGATGGAATGATCTGATCTACCAAAGCTTCAGAATGGATATCACTGATTGTGTTCCTAAGCCTCGTGTATCGCCATGATTTTTCGTTTCGGGTGCTCTACATACCTAGCACCAATTGTGGTCTCTTGAACTTTTGAATCATTGAACCGTCGAAGCATGAACCAACCAGCTTAACGTCAGAAACAAAAACACGAAATGGCTATGAGACAAGCCATCAGCTCCGATGCTTAAGTTAGATATTTTAGCCTGGAGAGTGAAAATGCCCCTTTATTCATGAAACTGACCTTTTCTTGTGTTACTTCCTCTTTATCTAGAGAAAGACTCATCCTATTTCCAAGTGGAAAGTAGATTTGATCTCCTTCGAAACTAAGGAAGGTGGCGCTTTCTCGCGGTGTTATGACTTTGTTCTTTTCCTTTAGATAGACAAGTCAGTCCGTATTTTCTCGCCCCAAGGAATGCTCAATCTTCACCCCTCAAAGTGAAAGAAGTGACTTATACTTGTCTGCCTGCAGAGGTTATCCGGATGTTCTTTAAAGATGATAACCCACCGCAGAGACTCCAGATCCCGACTTATATGCCCTACCCATTGGGGGATGTATGCTCGGGATTCCGACTTTGAAAATGAAAACTATCAGGGGCCTATAGGATCGGGCCATCATCCAGGATCCTCGCCGGCCAGTGACCTCTGGGCTGGCGGGAGTAGTTGGGCCCAAGCCTCCATGGTACCCATGGGGAAGGCCTATTCGGCCATTCTTTCATATGATAATTGTATATTTGTTAAAACAAAATTTCATTTATATTATATTATGGATATAAAAAAATAGGATAATAATAAGTACAAGAATAATTTATCATGTGATTTCTTGAAAGGAGTCTAAATATTAATATAAATAGACTTTAATTTTTTATGAAGATTAATTTTATTTAAAAAATTAAAATAGAAAATTTTATAATAAATTTCTTATTTTCTATTTCTTATTCCAAGTGTAAAATCTAAATCAAATATATGGCATAAGCTTTGTATTTTAATATAAAATTTCTGATGTTAATATATTTAAAGTAGACATACTCCCTTACACAGTTAAAAAATAATTAGTTTTTACATTCCCAAAACAATTAGTTTTTAAGTATTCACAAAATGGTATTTTATTAAAATACCTCTCAAAAAATAATTGATTAATTTTAATATTAGAAGTATAACCTTACGGAAAATAGCAAAAAAATTTAATTTGGATAATATACGTATAAAAGCTAAAGTTATTTTTCAAGTTAGAAATTAAATGATCTCATTTCATCTATTGTTTTTATATAAAAAAATATATAATAGAAATTATATATATATCTGTTTTGAAGAAATAGTATTTGTAGATTTAGCATTTATGTTAGTTGAAGTAGAACAATAATCCAAAATTTTAATGTGAATATAAATATTTAATTAAAAAAAGTTCAAGAAACAAAAAAGCTTCTTCACGTGAATCTTGAAATCACACCAACTAGTCTCACATCAACCCATACCCTATCTACTCAATTGCTATAAACCCTTGCATCCCTATACATATGTGACACCCCAAAATCTAGGGGGTCTCGTTGACTAGCTGTCAACTTGTGGAATTTCTACCTTGGGTCGAATCATACCTAAGTCTTGGCACCGAACTAGCACCAATTACTCGTGGACACCGAGTTACTTGGCACCACCTCGATACGTCCCTTCACCAGGACTCATTCATTCATATTTAAGTTACAAATATGAGAATACTACACTTATATACAGTCCGTAAGAGTCCAATCACGACCCTCTTACCATTATTACAAACCCGACTATATTGGCAATAGTACAAAAGAATTTAATTACAATTCTTTTATACAAAAATACATGCTAGGAGTAGTTTGTCCAAAGAACTTTTTACAAAAAGATTTATCAAGGCCACATGTCGGCCTTCTTCGCAATCACGACCTCATGTGAGTGTCGTCCACTGGTGTAGACCCTGCACCTGAAAGGGGGTCCCACAATGGGATGAGCAATGCCCACTAAGGATAACTCCTACAAGGGTTACTCCCCACCTAAGTGGACATACAATGTTCATTCAACATTCAAGTAAAAATATACACATTCCTACTCAAATGTCTACATGCCAAGGATGAGAATGTGACTCACCCTGTCCCATGTCCCGAGTCCTCACCGACTCCCTCACACATGCATATGCCAAGTGTGAAAAGTGCCATTTATATGTTCCATCAATGACCATTTTTTCAAAACAAAAGCTTTTTGTTTTTTAAGTCAAAATCCATTGGACAAACTCTGATATTCACTTGTTTTTTACTAAGTCCCGTGTATTTTTGTGGGTAGCAAATTTCTGGGTCTCACCGTAGGCTTCGCACGCCTTCCGACACTTTCACGAACTTTTATCGCTGGATACATATGTCTAACTAAGAATACCAGGTTTTTCACCCGAGGGGATATCTATCCCTACTTGTTATACCCAACACATGTATTTTTCATTTCCTTTATCTTTTATGCGATCGCAGATTCTCATTTTGATTTGTCCCATTTATCGAGCCTCCACCTAATCAAAACACCAAACATAGTATTAATTTACTCAACCACACTCACACCCATTTAATGCGATGTCCCCGTGCATATGCAATGCAAGATGCCATTGGATGTTGTATCATGTCACATGCATAATGAATGCTACATGGACAACACAATCCACACCACTTATCGGTGTCATGGACATTCACATCACCTGCATATGACTTCCATAAATCATTTCATTAATGTCAACCTATCATGCAAACATATATCAACATTCACATTGAACATGTCATTCTATGATCAAGCAATGACACACACAAACAAGCCATGTAATGGCCATTGTACATAACAATTCATCATACCTCAAAATGTTGGAGTACACATATTGACATCCAAATAGGTCGCTACATTATCAAGTAGTGGAACACTCACAATCGAGCCATGTCATGGCCATTTGCACATATAAACTCATCTCATGTCAACAAGTTAGAGCGCACACATTAAAACCTAAACATGTCACTCTTAATCAAGCAATGACACTTGATTCTCAAGACCAGTTGTCGCATAGAGATACCCACAAAAAATTCCACACAACAAGCCATCATAGACCACAGAATAGGTTTGAACTTAGTTCAGAAAATAGTCCCCTAACAGTCCCAAAATCAGCATACAAACCGTTAAACAACCTGGGGCTGTATCGCCCCGGGAAATGACCGATAACTCAGCCGTATTGCAGTCCACCTGCGGATTCAAAAGCCTACATCAAGTTTACAAATGTAGCTATAATTTCTGGCGGAGAACATTATCCAAATTTGTGACGCCCCAAACCCGGGGTCCACACCACCACAACCCGCGGAATACTGTGAACGCTCGTGACTGAAGATTTTTCACAAAATCGGCAGAGTCTCCTCAGACAGGAGCTCCCACCCAATACAAAAACATGTATATAACCGTCCAAAACATCAATATCATGAGTACAAATTAAATTGGCTGGCCCAATACAAATTACTATCAATATATATATATATATATATATATATATATATATATATATCCAACTATATCCAATAGTTTCCAGAAGTTCAATTGTTTTTACTCTTTATACAACATATATTAAAATTCAAAAACAATCTCTAATACATATGAACCATCAAAGTCACATTCCTACTTCTAAAACTCGCCTCTAGGACAGTTTATCTCCTCGCACGCTCCCTATGTACTCCTCGGTAGAAAATAGTATCCCCACGTATGTGAGCTAATGCTCGGCGAGTGGAATCACCCCGAGTGGGCTACTCTCCACTAAGTGCATATGTGCAATGCTCCAAAGTAAACACATTCAAGAAAATGGCTGATCCTACTCAATGTCTAACTGAACATCTCATACCCCGAGTCCACTGATTCCCCACACTCGCCTGCCCCGTGATGAGAATTATTATGTTTATTTGTTGGACAACCCTCCGATGTATATATATCATTAGCTGATCTCGACTCTGATTGATATTATTATGGACTACTCCTCCGATGTATATTTAATCGGGGGTCGTTCTCCAACATTGATATTTTTAGTCTAGACTACCCGATAATTATCATTTTAGACAACTCCGAAACCATTTTCTATACTCACCATGCACTACCCTATCGCCCTAGGTGCTCTAGTGTGTGTAAAGGTACAGGAATGCACGATGCCAATCTTCCATTACATTTATAACATGTAAATATATAAAACATGCATATATTCACATAAAATTTAAATCACACAATCATGTTATGTACCTTGCATTCCATCACATCAAAATTAGTCACACAATGATCAAACAAGAGAACTCGACGCACTACTAACTAATGATATTATTTCACAAAATTATTTTAGAATCTCTATTCTCTGAATAAGGAAACCTCACATTATTCCTGAATCACACAATCGGTCGATTCACTTCTCAGAACCCGACCTCACTTCGGGCCATTTCCTACCAAACACATCAAAATACAATTTATCCAATAATTTCCAACATAAACAGCCCCAAAAGCCGGCGGACAATACGACTATGAATAAATTCCATAATTTATACATCGGTCCTTCAGTTTGGGATCGATCAAACCACTGCTCAAGGCCTCAAACCATACGAAATATTAAACACTTAACAAAGTGAAACCCAAGCAGTGAGAACCCCCACTTCTGGGAGTTTGTCAAAATCTCAAACTGAGTCCATGCGTGTATCCCGCAAGTAGGACGCCTTCCTTCTCGGGGGCCCGACGACTCGACGGCGGATGGCTTCAGATTCAGAGAGAAGCTGGAGGTTCTCTCTAAAACTCCACTGCAACCTTCTCTCGTAACTTTCTTCTCCTTCCCCATTTAACGTTTTCCCCTTTTTTGAATTTTTGAAGGAGACAAACCACATATTTTGTCCTATTATCCAACTTACAATTTCAAAATGACGTTTACGTCCTTCTTTCCCGCTTTTGACATTCTAACTATCTCTGACGTCCATTTTCATCATCATTTCTACTCATACCACTTATGGCAATATGAGTACTTTGTTATGTGACTTTCTTGCCAGATCGAAATCTGGGCTTTTACAAGACCTAAACCGCTGATGCCTCAAAACATGCCAACTCCGATCGTCTCGAATTCGACGAAATTGACGTAAGAAGCAATTTCACGGTGACGATTCCAATTAAAGGAATCGCTTAATCATCCGAGATCCAGAGAATAAATTCCGGATTTTTAAATCGAAATTAATAATTTTGTAATCGAATGACATTTTGCCCTTTTTAAATTAAATTCCTGCCCATATTCTCCCTCCTTAAAGGAATTCCCATCCCAAAATTCAAGACAATCACTACACAACATATGGCGCAACTGCACCTACCACATGTAAACTGGGCTTCTCTCTAATATTTAAACGACAAACTACACGCACCTTCATCCCTAAACAGGGTTAAGGGGGATAGGTCCTCTCCGTGTCTCGCGCTCCCACGTTGACTCTTTCCACTCCATAGTGTCGCCATAGCACCTCACTAGCCTCACTCCGCTCCGTCGCAAACCCTCAAGCTCCCGACTATCCATACGTACTCAGTCCCTCCTCGAAGGTCCCATCCGTGTCAACCCTCAATCTCCCCACCACCAGCATGAGCCGGATCCGCGATACCTCCTCGGGAGCATGGAGACGTGAAAATACCTCGTGGACACCCCAACATGCCGCCAGAGCTTCAATCGGTAAGCAATGCTGCCTACCCTCTCGAGTGCATCTCGGAAGGTCTCTACGAATCCCCGACGATAACTCTCGCCATTAACCTGACCACCTCTCTTAGGCATTTCAAGAAGACGGATCCCCAACCTCTCGGGAACCCACGGTAGACGCCGAACATTTGCATAGCCTCACGTACCCGAGTCGCGAGAAGACGCTGTCGATCGCTTCCTCACTCCTCCTCGGAGGGGGTGGAATTTTAATCGTGATCAGACCAAGTGATGGAACTCTCTCCCACCTTCTACCCAACATGATGGTACCGCATGGCCTCCCATACAATGCCTCATAGCGTTAATCAGATACTACCAACCTGTTGTAGGCGACCCACTAAAGGCAAGTGCTCTTCCCAACTACTCCTTATGATCCGTGACGCATGCTCGCAGCACGCCCTCTTACACCTCGTATAGTCCTCTCAGATCAATTATCCTGTCTCGAGGGTGGAAAGTCAGACCACCGTCGGGCCAGGTGGGCCCAAAGCCTTTCGGAAACTCTTCCAAAGAGTGCCATAAATCCGTCCCTATCCGACACTCATGGATACCGGTAATTCACAGAATTCTGACCATCTCTCGAATGTACAACCGCGCACTTTCCAAGGCGAATATCATCCGCGACGGCGAAAATGCCACTTTGCAGAGCCGGCCCACTATCACCCATATCAAGGCCAGCCTCTACCGCGGGTCCGTGGCAAGTGGGTCACAAAGTCCATCGACGGATCCCACTTCCACTACCACCTGTCAACGGGCGAGTCTTAATCGCTTCGTGTTCAAATTTTTAACTCGTTGACAAGTGAGACATCGTCGAACAAGTCCCCTACGGTTCTTCATCCCGCTTCCCAAAGAGTATTTGGCCACGAAGATCCCGTACATCTTCGTGCTACCTAGACGCACGTACAAATCGAGTACGCAAACTCCCCTCGAGAATCTCCTTTCTCAACTCCACGAATGGTGAAACCACTACCCGTCCCTATGGTCAAGATCATCATGGTGGATGGTCTGCACCGTCACTGCACCGCCCGTACCATCTTAACACTCGCCATGCCACTGGACTCAATCACCGCCAAAGAAAGACAATGCAGCCTACACTCTCCAACGTATTCTCGAGTCTCGCCACGCATCAGAACCCAAACCGTCCTTACGCTTCCGAAAGAGATCCACTTACCCCGAAGCTATCATAACGCCCCTTACGCGACTTCGACCGAGTGCATTAATCCACTCACATTTGCCTTTACCTACGGTAATGCAAAGGAAGTCAACTTCTGTGAACTCCATCCATCTCGAAGGGCCGCTTCTATACCGAGGTCCCGGCCGCGCGGAAAATATACTTCAGACTTTTATGGTCCGAAAGACATTCTCGAACTCTTTCGTCAGGCGAAGACTACTACGACTCCATGATTTTAGAGAACCATAAGCTACTACTCCTCCTTGGACGGCATCAAAAACACATCCCAATCCGGGCCCTCGAGGCATCACAATACACCGCACCCGCCCGGTCCGGACTATCGAGATGGGAGCTAAAGTAAGTCTCCTCTTCAACCCTAGAATGCCTCCGTGACGGGCCATCCCACCCAAACTCGACCTCCTTCCGGTCAACCTTAGTCACAGGTGCCGGCCATCCCCGGAGAAATCCCCTCAATGAATCTCTCGTAATACCCTGTACCAATCCCAAGAAAACCACGCATTCGAAGACTCCGACTACTCCCCACCATCGTCACCTTCTCCCGGGTCGACCTGATGCTCCCGATGCCGACACCACGTGTCCCAGAAATCTCACCTCAATAAGCCAGAACTCGCACTTACCGAACTCAAGCGATAGCCGTGATGGTCTCAACAATCGTAAAAACGATCTCTCAAGTGATACTCATGCTCTACTCGACGGGAGATCAAGATGTGTCATCCACGAAGACTACGACAAACCCGATCTAAAATAGGGTTGGAATATCCTATGCATGAGATCCATGAACAAGCCGCCGCGCATTTCAATCCAGTGCGGCATCACCGTAAACTCAAAGTGCCCATAATCTTATTCTAAATCTATCTTAGGAGACCAGATCCTAACCTCAAATTACTGAACTGGAAGTAGGTTATTTATCTCGAGTAGATTCATGGCCTCTCAATCGATCAAACAAATCGTCGATCCTCGCAATGGGCACCGATCTTGGATCAGAACCCCGTTCAACCGCTCAGAATCAATGCACAAGGGTCTCAGTCTTTCTTCTTCTCGAAAAACAGAACTCCAGCTCCCTACAGGAAGTTCCTGGCCTATCGAACCTCACCCAAAGAGGCTCCCCAGAATTATCTGAGTCCCAGAACTCAACCGGTGCCATCCTATGCTGAGTCATAGAGATGGGTGCAGCGCACTAGTGGTGTAACTCAATACGAAGTCTACAACCCATGTGGAGGTAGTCCGTGGCTCATGGCGGAAAACATCCACATACCACATACTCACCGAGGTGTATCTAACTGTCTCTCCGTCCTCCGTAGGCGCTCAAGCAAACAACTCGTACTTAACTCCGTCCTCACACCGGACTCATATACCGTTCAGGGGGCAAATGTCATGCTTCGCCTCCTCGAAATACCACACGAGTACCGGGCCCCGAGTGTAGGCAGAACCTCCTACGCCACAATCGATAACGACTTCGTAAGCTATCGCACCAATCCATCCCTTGGGGATGACATCGAACTCTTCTTACATGTCCATGATCCTCAGTCCACCAGGGAGCAGAGTCCCCGAGATCTCCAGCTCGCAACCTCGACATATCATCCCTATTCTCACCCTCAACCTGTGGAGAAACTCACATACAAAGGCGTTCTTCCTCTTCCTAAGGGTCTCAACCTCTAAGCCCAACTCGATCACAACCTGATGCAAATGGATGAAACGGAATGTGAAGCACCGTAACTCAAATAAATACTTCGCCTTACAGCGAGATAGCAAAACGGCACCCTCGTATAACTGGCCGACCACTGACTCACCCGAGGTGATGGCGTACATGCCCTCTCAACCCTCGATGCCCGTCGTAGGCCTCGCCCCTCCGCCTCTACCCATACTCAAGCCTCAGCCCGCTCGTGAAATGAGCTCCGCGGCTCCCTTTAAACCGAGACCCGACCTCTTCGGCCGATCGCGGCCGATAACATTTGCATTCTCTTTATGTCTCAGCACGGGACGGGGATCATGGGCTGTCTGAAACCCTGGGATCCCCGTCTCGGGCAATCTCTTCTCATGTCCAGCTGACAATGGAAGACACCATCCGTCCCATTGGTCCGGACCCCATTCATTCGCCACTGACACACTGGGACCCTCGTGAATCCAGGGAGGGCTCTCTCGTCTCTCTTTCTCGAACCGGAAGAAGATTGACTGGCCTCTTCCTTCGCCACTAACACTCATACATCCGAGTGCTCCGGCATCCTATCTCTCTCTCTATGGTCGTGGCTATCCTAAACTATGAAATCTGACATCCTCAGAGGGCGAAGTCCATAATTCGTGCCCGAATGGACAGCCTTCAAATTCCATCTCGAATCCTCTAACCTCGCACATGTCTCGCGCCAAGTAGTCATCAGCAACGGCTAACTCGGTGAATCTAGCCACGAGTCCATCATCACACACTCCCTCGCTTCATCTCAAGTAGAACCCCTGCTTTCCTCGGGCATGCCTTGCAGCTTCCTCTCGGAAAGTACTTCGCCCATGAACAAATTTCCCGAAACTCGCCCCACAAACATAGCCTTCTAAGTCTCTGTGAGGTCCCCGCCCATCTCCACCATACTGGGCCCTCATCTTCACCTGAATCACTAACTCGATCCCGGTCGCGTCGAGGACTCATGGCTCTAACACCTCCTCTTATCTCGCATAAAAAACCAATGGTCTCGGCCACCACTCCAAGTCTCCTCCCTTCGTGAACGGCTCTGAGGATGATGCGCTCTAAACCTCCGGGAGGCCAGACCTCCCGACCACCGGCTATGCTAGCTTCAGGCGACGCTGAAATGGCCGCGATACCTACGCTGCGCCCCGCAAAGGGCCCGGCCGACAAATCCGTGGTCGGTCAACGCTCCATGGTGCCCCCACTTCAAGACCGACGACTTCGCCCGTCCTCTACTAGCTAATTCACATAATTAACATGGAAGTCAATACACATGCGATTCTTGCTGCATAAACATGTACTTCGAGACACTAATCATACACGTAATCAAGCAGATATGTCAAAGTCTCGATTTTTTTAGCAAATGCAAGACTATTTATCCATGCTGTCTATTTTATCAACAATATTCTTATTTTTTTGAAAATTTCTATTTTTCCAAATTCTTGTCCTCTATTTTTATTTGATTTTTGTTTATTTCATTTTTATTTTTACTCTTTTTCAAACTGATTTATTTCATTTTTTTGAATTTGTTATGGATGGAACAAAGTGTTCATGAACCTAGGGTCATGAACAAGTGGTCCAAAATCGACTCAGAACAAAGATCAGTCAAAAACTCGGGTCAGGCTACTGAAATCTCAGTGCACGTACTCGCAGTCTACTACAGATTCGCGCCGTCCCGTGCCGGCGACTCCGCCGCGTGCCCCGCCCCACGCGCCCCCAGTCACCAGTCGCCATACGCCCCAAACACAAGACCGCGCCGCACCCGAGCGCCTGTCTAAGACCCAGCCGCCCCTCACAGGCCCAGATCGCGATGCTCACTTTATGCTCAATGGGCAAGAGGCCTACTCTGTGTCCCTTCGCACATTTTCATTTTTTCCTTTTTTTTTCTTTTTTTCCATTTATTTCATTTATTGGAAAATACTAAAAAAATATACACCTTTTTTTTTTTTTTTCATTTTAGATACTCAAATAAATTTATAAAATTTATTTTTCTTCAATTTTCTTTCCATCTTACAACATGTAAAACCTGTGAAATTATATTTCAATTTTTTTTTTTTTTTTTCATTTGGACATTTTGTCTAAAACTTCCTCAAACTTGACCCAACACTAAACCTAGTGTCTTCGAACCTTAAAAATTTATTAAAATTTTAGTTTATCATCCATTAAACCAAATTAATTTTATTCAAATTTATTTTATTTCTCCTTAGTTCCGCCACAAACTGGTAAAAACTCAAAAAACTTCCCTAACACATCATGAGTTTTCCTAGTGTGCTAATCACTGGGCACACAAACTATACACACATATGATCACACATCATTCATGTTATGAATATTTTTCTCACACAACAATTTATCAAATCACACAAAAACACATCAAACAGCGCATGCCGTGGTCCTAGTTTTTGTCCCGTGATTTCTAGGTAATTCGATACCTAAACTCAACATCAAACCACACCAAGGTGATGTTCTTATTCCGACTACTGGTCGTTTCAAATCCTCAATCTCTAGGTTTCCATATAATTAGATTTCACATCAAACCACCCAAGTGGTATGGATAACGAACCCGAGCTCCCTAAGTATTTACACCTGCCTGATACTATGTCATGACGCCCAAACCCGGGTCCATCGACTCACCACAACCCGAGGAATACTGCGGAATGCTCGTGACCCGACATTTTCACAAAATCGCGCAGTCTCCTTGTACGAGGAGCCACCAATACAAACCTCGTATATAACCCTCGGCTCCCAGTATCACATTTATGAGTACAACAATGGGCTGGGCCTTAATACAACACTACTCATCAATATATATATATATCAAACTATATCCATAGTTTCCGCAGTTCAATTGTTTTATTTCCCCATACAAAATATATTAAAATTAAAAACAATTCTAATACATATAGAAACTTCATCAAAGCCACATTTCGCTTTCTTCTTAAAATCCCGCCCTAGACAAGCCATCTCCTCATGACGCCCTATACCCAGACATTATCCTCGACAGGTGAGCCAATGCCCTAATAGTGGAACCACCCTAAGTTTCGGCTAATACTGGCGCAGCTATGCAATGCTCCAAAGTAAACACACATTCGCAGCACATGATCCTACTTGAATGTCTAACCGATCATCTCATACCCCCGAGTCCTCGATCGACTCCCCCACACTCCGCGTCGGGCATTTATGAACTGAGCCATGGTCATTCGTGGACAACCCTCCGATGCATATACATATCACCGGGGCCATCTCTATTTACTGATACATTTATGAATTATTCTTCGATGATATCAATTGCCGCTCGAACATTGATATTTTTAGTTCAGACTACCGATAATTCATCATTTTGCATAACCCTCCTAAACCATTTTCTAAGACTCACCTCATGCACTCTCAATCTCTATCATTCCTAGAGCCCTTAGCGCATATGGAATGCATGATGTCAATTCCATTACAAATTTATAACATATGAAAATATATAAACATGCATATATTCACATAAAATTTAAATCACACAATCATGTTATGTAATTCTGCATTCCATCATATCAAAATTAGCTCAATGGGCTAATGATCAACACTGGAGCAACTCGATTTCACCATCAATTAAACATTACTATTTCACAAAAATTATTTTTGAACTCTATTCTCGAATAGTGAAACCTCACATTATTCCCTAAATCACCAATCGTCGGTTCACTTTGTGAACCCGAATTTCACGGCCATTTCCGGCCTCAAACACATCAAAATACAATTTATCCAATAATTTCCAACATAAACAGCCCTGCAAGCCGTAGATTAAATAATGATTATGCAATAAATTCCATAAATTTCACACATTGTCCCAAGCTCGGGGACTCGATCAAAACGCCTTCAAGGCCTCAAAACCATCCGAAACATTGTAAAACACTTAAATAAAGTAAAAACTCCATACTGAGAAACCCTCACTTCCCTGAGTTTGTCAAAACTTTGAACCGAGACGCCAGACTTCTCCGCGTGAGAGCTTTCCTTCTCGCTCCAACGACTCACTCGTCTGATTTGTCGGTATCTCTAGAAAGAAGCTTGAGGTTCTCTCTAAACCCCATTTTCAACCTTCAACTTTTCCTTCCTATTTCACGTTTTCCTTTTTGAATTTTGAAGGAGACAAACACTATACACATTTTATCCTATTATCCAACTTCTTCTATAATTTCAAAAATGACGCTTACGTCTCTTATTTTCCTGGGCTTTTGACATTCAGCACTATCTCATTGGCCCATTATCATTTCTCTACTCATACCACTACGGCACATGAGTACTTGTTATATGACTTCGTCAGTGATTTGAAATTTCTTTTACTAAGACCTAAATCGGCGATGCCCTCGAAAATCGCAATAACCTCGACTGTCTCTAATTGTCGAAATTCGACTTGCTAGCTAGATTTCGCGAGACGATTCCAACAGTGAAATCTGTTTCATCATCCGAGATCCAGAGAATAAATTCCGGATTTTTAACCGAAATTACGATTTTGCTCTTTTTCCAGAAATTGGAATTTTTTGGGTCTTACAAAATTCCCTTTTTTTCTCAACATTAAATCAGTCCCAAAATCTGGACAGTGTATGGGGTAAAAATAGGGCAGCCTGTGGTAGCCCCGAAAAATGGACCGAAACTCGAGTTATAAAGATCCAATTTGGGTGATTCAAAAGCTTAACATCAAGTTCACTGATACAAATACAATTTCCATGAAGGACACTAGTTCAATTTCCCCATATTTCCTAAATGAAAGTCAGTCCCAAAATATGGAGAGTATGTAGGGTCATTTTCACATCACATGTCAATACAAGATCACTTAAAAATAATCAAATTCAGTAGCATGGAGAACTAAACATCCACTAAAATATGGTCAGATTCTAGACTCAAAGAACTTTCCATAGAGTTCAAGAACGTGTGAATCGGAGTTAGGATGAGAAATATATGACCATTCAAAAGTTGGAGGCTAGTGGGCAAGGCTACGAATCAAGCAAGGCTGAGAGCCTCGCGCCTCCAAGACACGCCATTTTAACCCGAAACCATCCCGGAACAGCCCTTTTCCAATAGCCACAATATCCTCCCAATTGAGGCCACAAAACATTCCATAAACATGACATAAAACCATCCCACAATCAATCCCAAAATCAGCCCAAAAGTAGGAATAAAACCAAAGTAGGAAGAATCCTACCTCTTGGAGCATAGGAAACACCGTTAGGAAACCTCAAAACACTTCCTAACTCGCAAACTTTGATTTCCTCCAAATCTCCTCTTTTGGATCTTTAGTGAAATCTCTCCTTTTTGGTGTCCACGCGTAGCCCTCGTCATGACGAAGAACTTTAACTCTAGGCTCAGCGACTTCCGACCAATGAAACCCGAGAAATCACCGAAGGATTCTTTCCTCTTCTCTCTCTCTCTCTCTCTCTCTCCCTAACGTTTCCAAAAAATCTTATTTTGGGAGATATCTCCTCTCAAATGAGATTTTTTTCACCTTTTATACTTTGGATACGTGGCTCACGTCGCGCTACGTGTCCCCATTTGCTCTGGTCCTTTTTGCCCCGAAACAATTTATTTCGTTCAAGTTCAAGTTCAAATTATCTATATAATTTTCGAAATTGATACCTAATCCTGAAGATTTCAAATTCCCGTTTTGAGTCCATCGGACATCCGTCATCGCGAAAAGTGTAGAAATTCTCACTGTCTCGGAATTTGACGAAATTCAACTAGGTAGCTAGATTTCGCGAGATGATTCCAATGATGAAGTCCATTTTTTCATCCGAGATCTAGAAAATTTTTACATGTTCAACTCAGAAGCGACAATTCATCGCTTGTTTTTCTTAAAAATTACATTTTTCTCGGTTTTACAACATTCACTAATAACATCAGAATATACAACATGACATGAAGATCATTTGAAAAAATATAACTCCACTGAATCGTGTTTGAGGATGATGCAAGATCTCATTTATGAGTGTTAATTATATGAGATTGTTAAATTAAACATATATGATTCTTTTCATTTGTTATTAAGATGAGGTTGATTGAGCAGACGATATAGAAAGTAAAAGAGCTGAGGCCAGAAGGGTAGATTTCAATCCCCATACCAGCGATCGTGTCCCATCACCACAGCGGTCCTGTCTCCGATGTCCCATTCCACCACTGGGAAGACACCTGGTCACACCCACTGGCAGGGGTTTGACGGGCATCACCTCACATCCTCACAGTCGGCACTCCACCGAACCCACATCCCACCGGCCCCACTCACGACACATCTCTGGTTTCACCTGTCTTTGCATGCAGTCTTCGGTCACGCACTCAAAGAGACCTGGTTTTCGAGAGATTTGCTTGCGTTCATTTATGAGAGCACTTAGAAGAGGTTTATAAGAGATGGAAGGCTGATAAAAGGCAGAGGTGAGATGCAGATGAATTGCAGCAGAGCTGAGGATTTGTTTTAGAGTATGATTTAAAGCTGAATCTGGGCATTGAATAATTTGTCAACCCTTCCTCAATTTTTGCATGTAGTAGCTCGAATCACCTATTCAATCTATGTGTTCAAGAAATAATCTATTAGATCATATCACATAGGAAAATATATAGAAAGTAGAGGAAAATTAAAATAAGGAAATTTGTGTACATCTAAATCATAGTTTTGAGGGCTCATAGAAATCATTTTATATACTTATTTGAAAATGTGATCTTTGACAGATTTTTGAACCAATATGATTCACTTCATAATTGAAAATCTAGAAACCATCAACAACCATATCGAAGAACTATCATAATGAAGGAAATATCATTTACTCACTTATATAGTCTCAATATTGATCGAGCAAGATTAAGCAACGGGTCAAAGTAATGACTGATCTAGAGCTGCAACTTAAAGACCGCTATTAGGCACACATTGTATTAAATATATATGATGGCAGGCATGATGATGCTCTCATTTTAATTCTATTTTACTATTTGACATATGTTTTATTTTCCTTTAAAATCCTTATTTTCTTTATTTTTTAGTCCCTTATTTTTAATTAATTTCAAGAGGTTGGCATCTATTTTCACTTTTAGAATATATATTAAGACAAAGCACATTATATTTATATTCTAAATCTAAATATAAATACCATTATATGGTGTTGCATTGAAGATAATTAAAAGAAATAATAAAAATCATTCTATATCTTATTACTTTCTCACTAATATCGTTTGATCAAAATTTTAGAAAATGAAATAGAATATAAAAATTTATTTATATGAAAGTCAAATACATTCTGAGATAAGATTAGGTAATCCACTTATTTTCCTAACTTTATAGATACCCTTATTTTAAAGATATCACCATGAAATGAATTAATTAAATATATTGATCCATTTAGAATCCATAATCATCTTTTTTTTAACCCAAAATCAACCAATCTCAAGTAAAACATATAAAAATTCTGGTACACCCAGATGTCTTAAAACCTGGTTCATGACAACTCACAACCCACTAAGACTGCATAATGCCAGAACTCCGACATTCACACCACTGAGGTTCCCGAGACCCACGATTTAACTAAAATCTGACAGAGTCTCCTTGTATCGTGAGCCTACCCAAAATACAACTGCTAAAAAACATGACAACATGGCTTAATATAATACAAATGACCTAGATCCAATTGATGAGCGAAAAGCAGCCCAACCTAGCCCACTCATCCACACTACTGTGTAATACATGATCACTACCATAGTCCTGTTTAATTACAACACTTTACAAATATTATAAATTAGAACAAGGTTGTTCCAGAAAGTAATTTTACACCCTTTACACCAAATACAAGCTAGAACTAGTTTGTTCCAATCTACTTACAAAACCACCAGCCACAACCCATTTTCATAACCTGTGGCCCGAGTGAGCCATTCCACCTACATACTCCCCGCATTCGAAAAGGGGGTCCCCACAACGGCAGGAGATTTAGAGAGAATTTCTATAGGTGGTGATACCGCCCATTTAGGACAGGTGAAGGCTGCAGATTTATACTTCAAAGATCTATAGGAGGAGTTGATTTATGTCAGAGGCAGAAGGAAGAAACACTTACGAGTGCTCCTTGAACACGAGTCTCCACCGACTCCTCACACACGCTATGCCATAAAACTTGTCATTATATACATCTAATGACCTTTATCCAAAAACAAAAGCTTTTTGTTTTAAAACTCATTGACATCCCCCGATAATCTTATTCAAAGGCATCGATACCTCCGATAAACAACTTTATTCAAAAGCATTGACAATCTGTTGGATAAACAAATTTTTATTCAAAAGCATACATTGGATAGCCTCTCCGATAAATGCCTTTATTCGTACATTAGATACTGGAGAACCATAGAATCAGAAAGTATTGATGAGCTCTCCGATATGAAACCACTTTTATTCAAAACATTGGACAAATCGATAAACCACTTTATTCAAAAACATCGACAGTCTCCGATAAACAACTTTTTTAAAAGCTATGAAATGCACCATGAGACTCGTTGGACGTAGGTCCAAAGCAAATTAAGCTCACCACCACTCACCGTTAGGGACGATGAATGATTATGACCATGCACACACCCATTTAATGCGATGTCCCTGCAGATATGAAATGAAATTATGCCATTCCATGCCTATACCATGCCATATATATGATGATGCTATATGACATTTTAAACCATGCATAATACTCCATGCATCATTTGACAACTGTTAATTAACATACAATTTCTAAATAACCCACACAATACATGTCAACATATTATACACACATATATTGACATCTACAAGTAATCACCAATAAAGCAATGACTTACATTATCCTCTAGGTCAAGTTGTGACATATCATGTCCACAAATAGCCTACTACCAAGCCATGCAATGGCCTTTCTCATACACATCACAACACAAGTCAATTCATTAGAACACACAAATTGACTTTCAAACAATTACCACAAAGTATATCACTCAATTTAAGAAATGATATGCTATAATCATAAACTAATCAGGGCATAGAGAGATGCCCACACACACATGTTATGAACTCACACAAAACAGCCCACAAAATCGGGCCGTGAGACTGTTCAACAAAGCTCTGGAAAAGAGCATATAAAAACCCAAATCAGAGCTCCAATTCTGCTACCTAGAATACGGTTAGATTACAGACCCGAAAGAGCTCATGTAGCCCATGAACGCATGAAATTGAGCTAACGGATGATGGTCATGCAGATCATTATCAGGATAAGAGGTGGAATCTTGTAGTCCCGGAGGAATGCAGGACAGAGATGTGGTTGCTGCAACTGAGGTATGAATGCACGATCCTAAATTACAGAGGGTCCGTGAAATCGGGATCTCGCAGCCTGCAAAACTGCGCGAGAGATTCGTCTCTAACTGCTAGAACTAATCCTGCCCAACCACCATACGCCCATATTCAGTTTCGGCAAAGCCTCTCAAACACTGGACCTATAACCACCCCGAACGGGCAACTAGGAACCAGCAGACCAAGAAATCGGCTCTGATTATCAATGTTACGTCTAAATCGCTTTGAACCAAATTTACTAGTTTTAACTCAATGACAACAATGACCCTAAGCATGAAGTGACTAGAGTAAGAGAAAACCTACCTGGGAGTCAAGACGGCTTTAAGTCCCTGTGAGACCCAAAACCCACGCATCTTCTAACTCTTGCTTGAATCTTCATGAAATATTTGTTTCCGGTTACCCATGGTAGCTCTGCCGCTAGATGGACTTAGTTCGTTCAATAGAAACCGACTACCCGATCTCCGTAGATCGTAGAGAGAAGGTGGAGATTTTCTTCATCTCCCTCCCTTTTCCCACTCTCCTACATGAAAATTAGAAGAAATGTACTTTTGTTCTGCTTCCCTTTGCCCCTTGTTCAATGGGTGGCTCTTAATCAGCACTACATGTTGTCCATACTACTCCAGCCTGAAGTTTATGTTTATGGCCCTCAAACAATTTATTTTCGCTCGTTCAAGTTCAATTTATTTAAAATGAACTTAACTGAAGCATGGAAAGACTTTGAGATTTGCGGGTTCTGCTATTTAGAAGCCATATACTTGGTGATGGTATCGGAGGTCGACACTTATTTTAATTTGTATTGAATCATTCCCCGCAGATGAACTAATGCATAGTCCATCATCATCCATGACATAGAAATCCTTCAGCTTCTGAACCATTTTGGCAATTTTATCGTTTTTACATTTTTCAAAAATTTAAAATTCTTCCTGTGTTTTTACATTCCTCCCTTAAAAGAATTTCATTCAAAATTCTGTAATCCCATGCATACAAGTGCAACCGCACACAATCACATGCATATACACCAGTCATTTAATCACCAAAATGTCTAAACCACGACCTTCATCCTCAACAAGAAAGGATAGGTGTGGCGCACAGTCCTCACTCCTAAGGCGCCTCCTCTAATCCTCTATGCAGCTACCACAACACCACTGGCCCTCACTGGCCTTGCGGCCGCAAACCCAACTTCGGCCATCCACATAAGTAACTGCCCTCCGAAGGTCCCATCCGTATCAACAATAACCTCCCCTCAATCCACTACACAGAGTTGACCGAGTATACCAAGAGATGGAGACATGGAACACCCCATAGACACTTGACAAACTCGATGGCAGTCAACTGATACAATTATGCCAACCATCCGAGTATCCGAAGGCGACATACCCGACGCTCATTCCTCACTACTAAACCTCGACTACCTCTTAGGCATCACCTTCAAGAAGACGTGATCACCCACCTCAAACTCTAGAGGCAATGTCGCCTGCGCACGTAATCCTTCTCGCGACTTTGAGCCGTGAGAAGACGTTTCCGTATCAAATCCACCTTCTCCGAGTTGTCTCTAACCAAATCTGGACCAATGGTGGATCTCTCTCTCACCACAAAACAAATCGAGACCATGGCCCTCCCATACGCCTCGTATGCGTCACTCGATGCTCGCTGACAACCGCCATTACAGAACTCCCATACCAGCGGGCGTACTCTTCCTAATCACCGAGATCCGTGGACACATGCTCAGCATGCCTTCCAAAAACTCAGATAGTTCTTTTCGACTGACTGTCTGTTTGTGGATGAAAAGTAGTGCTCATCATCAACTATATTCCCATGGCTCTCTAGAAACTCTTCCAAAAGTGAGCGGTAAACTTGGGATCCTAGTCCTATAGATAGAGATCAGTAATCTATGCAACCGCATGAATCTCTCTCATATATCTGTAGAATTCTTCAATGAAGGTCATTCTGCGACAATTAGATCGCTAACTGGTGAGCCGGTCCACAATCACCCATTAATCGGGGATTACGCCAAGAACGTCCGTGGCAAGTATCACAAAGTCCATCGCATGTTCCCACTTTCACTCGCTACCCAATGGCTAGAGAGCCCTGGCTGATCTTCCGGTGCTTAGCCTTTACTGGTTGACATGTGAGGCATCGGCCACGGTCCCCAATGCGTCTCTTCATCCTACCCCAAGTAATACGATGATCGAAGATCCCTGACATCTTCGTGCCACCGGATGCACCGCAAAGCCAGAGCAGTGAAATTCCCCATGATCTCCTCCTCTCAAATCACAACCCAGGAACTACAACCCCGCCCTGTGACTAAGATCACCATTTCCATAGCAGACACCAAATTCTTCGTCAATTGCAGACTCCAACATACTCCTGGCCCCACGGACGATATCTCTACGTCCCGCCCTCGACTCAATCACCCCGTCTGCGATGGGCATGAAATAATAAACTCCCAACACCGAGCTCATTCACTGTACCACAACTAAATCTGTCCCAAGCTCGAAGCATTTTCATTCCTCGCAGCTACACCAGCTGAATACCCCCGCGACTTCCGACTGCGCATCACCACCACGCTTGCCTTACCGTGATGGTAAATGTGATTGTGTCACAATCCTCCGCATACTCCATCTACTGCGGTGCCCATGTTGAGGTCCTCGTTGTGTAAAGACACGATTTAGCGGTAAGGAGAATACCAAATCGCTCACTATATAGAAGTAGTGGCGCCTAAATCTCATAGCAAAGACTATACGACAACTCCATGTCACCCCAAAACTCACCGCAGCTCAAAACTCCCACTTACCGAACTTTACGCACAAACCAATGTGTTCTCTCTCAAGGCTTAAGAAAACAATCCTCAAATGATATTCATGCCCCTTCTCGCACTAAGTGATTAAGATAAATACAACTTAAACCACAACAAACTCCATCTAGATAGGCTGAATACCCATGCACAGATCCATGAATGTTGCTGATAAGATTCACAATTCAAAGGCACATTGTGGAATCCTGAAACAGCCCATACCAATAATCCCAAATGCTGGTCTAGAGATATCCGCCACGCACCTCAACCGATGAAAATCGGTAAGGAGATTCATCTTAGCAGACTCGCGTCCCTCAGTCGATCAAACAAACCATCAACTATAGGAGATACGATGGATTGATCTCTGATTGTCTGTGAGGTCGAGGAGTGCTTGATCGTGGTGTTAAGAAACGTAACTGAGCGCCCCAAGGTGAAGTGCTTACCGAACAAAACATTTGTCCAATAATTCCGTATCTGACTCTGAGGTTCATAACTTAACCATGGTATCCTACGAGGAGTCATAGAAATGGGAGACGTACCAGGGTGTAGCTCAATCATGAAGTATACATCCCTCTACCGAGGTAATCCCTATAGCTCATCCGAAAAAACATCCTCGTACACACAAACTACCCGAGGTAGATTCAAACTGCCTCACCATCCTCCGCAAGGCTTATCCAAACCCAATTAACCGCCTGCTCCACTTGGGGAGGTCATACACGGCCCGCATGATCAGACTTATCCCAATTAAAAATATAAACAAGTACCATCTGCAAGTAGTAAAAGCAGAATCCTTTTGACGATCACAATCAATGATGACTGCGGTGCCATCAACTACCATCCCAAGGATGACCTCAAACTCCGACACGCCCATGACCCTAGGTCCGGCGAGATTCCAACTCACAATCCCAACATATCCGATCAACACTACCTTTGTTCCTAGGAGTAATTCAACATTCAACTATTTTCCAAGGTTCCAACCAAGCCCATATCGGTATCTGTTTATTTAGCAATGCACAGCGCCAACCACTAATAGACATCAACATTTTGAACTATCTCTCATCCATTTTTCAACTCTGCTGGTTAAGGTTTCTAACCCGTTGTTCATATTTTCCTATACATACCTCACCATGTATATAATCACGCAATTGCAACACAATCACGCAATCGCACCCATGTAGTTACAAACATGAAAATGTACAATGGCCGCAATGGTCTAAACCCAATGCCCATCATTTTCCGGTGTGGGATCACATACCCATTTCCCGATACTACTATGACGCTAATATCATACACCAAGCCTATTCACAACCTAAGTCGATATCACATGAACCATATGTCCTAGACCCAAGGCCCATCGAAATCCTGGCATTCATACACCCAGGTCTCCGATACCAGTCGTGACGCCCTGTGCAACCCGAAACCGTATCAACCTCACTACAGAAGACTGGTGGATGCTCAAAATTCACACCACACCACCCAGTCCCTTCCAGACCCATGATTTTTAACAAAACGGATGTTTTCCTCAGGCCAGGAGCTCTACCTAAAATACAAACCATACAAAAAACCCGCAACATGGGCCCAACATAAATACAATAACCACCAGGTCCACCATGAGGAAAGTAACAATCAGGCCCACCATCCACACTACGTAATATATATTCACCATCATAAATCTCATGAGTTTAATTACAACACTCTACAAATGAGCCACAATGAGTCAAGGTTGTTCCAGCATGGCAATTTTTTACACACAAAATACAAATAGAACTAGTTTGCTCAAGCTTTACAAAAAATTAATTACAAGCCATAACCCATCTTTTCTTCATAACGGCACGAGCAAGCACCACCACCCGCATACCCCCGTACCTGTGCAATCCCACGGTGAGCAATGCCCAAGAGGTAAACTCCTGCCAGGACTACTTCCTACCTATGCATGCAATGCCATGTTCACACAAGCAAACATTCCAAGTAAAATGCATTTTCTACTTCGCATTAGGAGACTCATTTCAGGATCATCTCACCTTTCACCATAGATATTCATCGGAAGCCTCGCAGATAACTCAGATGGTCTTGTCCACGTGCACCAACCGAGCTACTAGCTTCACTGGCACTGCAGATGCTTCCCATTGGACTAAAGTGACCCAGTCCCGGGTTCGAATCTCCGGGAGGCTAAAGGAACTCAGCCGGGAATGAGGATATCCACAGAGTGAGCTTCTCCACCGGCAGGGTACCCATGAGGTGGTCACGAAGGGGGTGGGTTCAAAGAGAGGTATCATACAACTCAGACCTGAAACATCGGGAAGCATCTCTGCACCGAAACATGGTACCAGAGGATGCTTCATTGACTAAAAGACCCTAGGTCCTGCTCAATTCTTCGGGAGGCTTAAAGTGAACTAAGGAAATGAGGATATTCCATTTAGTGAGCTTCCACTCAAGGTACCATGAGGTCACGTGGCTGGGTGGGGTCTCACTGTCAGGGCGCCTTAGAGATCTCACTGACCACCATGGTGAGCCATAGCTCTCAGACACCAGACTAGCAGTTCATGGGAAGATCTTCGGTACCAACCGAGCCACTAGCCCGGCCACTGCAGACGCTCCCATTGACCAAAGACCCTAGGTCCCGGTCTCGACCTCCGGGAGGCGAAAGGAACCTGCTGGGAATGAGGAGGTTCATATGAGTGAGCTCCACCGAAGGGTACCCATGAGGTGGCCTGGGCCATGGTGGGTCTCACAATAAAGTATCCGACACTGCTGAAGGATCCCAGTGATTAACCTCATGAACCCGAGGACCCACTCAACAGACATAGAAACTTTTCCTAAAACCTGCCAAATAAAATCCATGGAGCTAACCCCTTACAATCTTTTAACATATCTTTAGAAAAATAATGCTGTCTAAGGATAAATTTTTTTTCTTTGTTTTTCAAACACTGGATTTTTCGAAAATTCTGGTCACAGAGTTTCCTGTTCTTTCTGTGACTTTCCCTAAATTTACAAAACCCGAGCAAAAGCATTTAAAAACACTTATACTTACCTTATACTTCCATATTATTTTATATTTCCATATTAGAGGCTCTGGCCACAACCCAATCAACACAATATACATACATATACATTTGTTTACTTCAAATCATCAAAACATTCAACCCCTCTAAATTCCATGAACATTTTTATTTCAAAGTGATGGCTTGAGCCGGATTCTAAGCTTCGCCAGACCGCCTACACTTTGATCCACCGAGGATCAAAAGCAAAGCCCACTAGAGTTCCTTTTCAACTTTATACTTACATATGGTCCATAACAAAAATGTTCAACATATACAATATGAAAACAGAGTATATACAATGAAATCACAGGTACGTTTCCTTGATGGCTCGACCACCCGCACCTGGGACTTACCTGCACCTAAGTCTCTGTCCATTTTTCTTTCTTTTTTTTCTTTCCTTTTTTTTTCTTCCAGAACTCCATAATGCCTGAAAATAACAATAAAACGTTTCTTTTGACAAACAGTCATTATTGAAGATATGTTCACTTTCACCTTTTCTCAAGAAAAATCACAATTACACATTAACTATACTTCCATTTTAATCCACCATAAACACTCATTCATTATTATTCCTAGGAATCTATTTTCACTTAGAATTGGAATCAATCCAATCGGATCTATCCAAATTAAAGTTATGCATTTTCATGCCAAATTCAAATATTTACCGATTTTTCTAGTGACAGTTTGTATTACTCATTTTTCCGGGAGGTCTTGACTTCAGGCTTGACACTATGTCCTTATACTCATTTAAATCTAAGGTGTTAAGTACCTATTCCAATTGAATCACCAATTCGGAGCACCGAAACTCACTTTACGCTCAAATAATCAATATTAATCTATACCAAAACTGAACCAGAATTTGGTCACATGGTCCATTTTGAGTGAATATTTAGGGCCACGAATCAATATAATTTGGCGATACCTTCTTCTTAAGTTTTGTTCTCCTTCAAGTCTATTTCATATAGCCATCAAATCACTCCAAATCGGATCAAAATTGAGCAAGTTATGGCCAAAATACTAAAACTGGTCGTGTTATAAAACAGGACATTTCCCTGCAAACGAGTATTCGTTGCCCAAACATTGAACAAAATGTGTTTCTCTTCCATTTTCTTTCACTCTAAAACACTTAAATCTGACATTATACCATTTCAATGATAACACAGATAATTAATATATCAATAACTTTTGTATCACTTGATTTTGTCAAACCTCAATCCCAAAACCATGGCTTTCTCAATTGATATTAAATTGGAAAACATTAAAACTTAAATACACTCAACACCAACATCCACAACTAATTTACATATCAACAGAAAAACATCAAACCCAATTTTCCAACACAAAAACTTACTTGTCTTTCGAGTTTTTAGTGCTCTCTTATTTATCACTTAAAGATCACTTGAAAGCTTCTGAATGTAGAGACAGAAAAAATCAGTATCTCATACCTTGCCCTTCACTTTTTCTTCTTCTTGCTTCTCCTTCTCTCCTTTCTTTTCTCTCTCTCTTTTCTTCCCTCTCCTTTCTTCTCCCATTAAGCTCCTCTCTCCTTTGGCTTCAATCCAACTCAAATTGATTTTGCTTCCACACTTGACAAAATTGCTCCTTTCCCACTTTCCTGCTTTTACTCTCTCTTGAACCAAAGAAGCTCATTGGGTCCATTCTAATGAACCACAAACTAACAACCTATTAATATTTGTCCATGTCTTTAGTTTCTGCTTGAAGAGTAAAGGTTTTAATTGGCTCTACAAAAACATATCCTCGATAGCAGATTTATCTCCGTTTCACTTTTACTGTTTTATATCTACTGATATGTCAAAATATCTATGATCATTCATAGAATTGAAACATAAAACATTCTAATTAGGTCCTTCTGCACAAAGGAATTTCCAGCTCCAAACACCGAAACTCGGATTTAAAATTAAAGGCAATCGCAATCCTGACACAATATTATTAACTAATGACGTTTCGATCAATTTGAAAAATTATCAAACGACCGTTTCACTTTATTTCTAATATATCTATGACATATTTCAATATTTATTTTCATCATCAAAAATATCAAAGATAGTTCGACTTCATCCTGGTCACTATTCACTTAATCTCCATCTTCTTCAAACACATCAAAGTCATAGAACTGAAATTCTCTTGCAATTCCTTGCAAACCCTCCATCTCGGATATAATAAGAAAAACCTCATTATTCCTTAGTATCTAAGTTACACTTCAAATTCCACTTCATGTCCAAACAGACGTCCGAGCGTTTAAATTACACCTGCTTCTATCATTAGACCTCTAAATCAATTCAAAAACTTGCTTATAACATTCAATCAGTTGGGGTTTTTAAGAATCTGACTTCCTTATAAAAATTCGGCCCTCGAAATTAAAACATTCGCATTCTAATCAAAAGAGATAAATAATGCCTTTCATCTGCCCAGGCTCGTGAAGCTTCCTCACCATGACTCCTCCACAATACCTTCACCTCAGGCCGAATAGTCTTATCATAATCCTGCTCTCGACGGTCGAGGATCCCCGTGACTGCCCTCTCAGATGTCAAATTCTCCCGTATTTCCACCGGTCGCTTCGCCACGGCATGTGAAGCTGGGTCTGGTATGTACTTCATGGCCAGAACATGGAAAACATCGCATGCGATCGAGGTCGATACAACCCAATCCTGATATGCCACTTCTCCAATCCTCTCAACAATCCCAGATATTCACTACATATCGTGGGACTCGCCTTCCACGCTTCCAAATCTTAGCACGCCTTCCATGGGAAATCTCAAAATATTCATATCCTCACTCGAACTCTAGGTCCCTACCACATTATTCCAGATAATCTTTTTCTGCCTCTGGCCTTGTGCAATTTTCAAACATCCCTTGCACCTTATCCATTCACAGTCACTTTGAACACTTCCTAACTTACACTTTTCACCCACTTTTTCATCTCTGAACAGATCGCTCAGAGTCATTTCCGTCCATGATCCCTCATATGGCTGATAATTAATACTCCACCCGATATCTGATGTATGAAACTACCGTAGATGGTGTCCCACTTAAACCCAGAAAAAGACATGCCCCAAGCATATCCTTCCAAAGTCTGATAGTTTCAAAGATCAAGGCTGATCCGTCATGGGATTAAAAACACTGGTGCTGAAAGGCATTTCAACCGGACTAAAACCGTAGAGGTAAACCTGTGATCTCTGCCTGAAAACACGGAAAACATTGAACCACCCTTGAATCCTCTCATTTCCATTTTGGCCGAATTATGTGCCAAACCAGACTCATTTATTCTTCCATTTTCTTCCGGGCTTTTCAACAAATTGTTTTGATATCTATCATGCTGCTGATTTACTTTAAACTAAATCAAACCGTCTTATTTCCAATTAAACTCCCTTTCGGCCTAACCTCTCATCTCATTTTCGGTCAATTTAATTCCATTAATTCCATTTATCTTCCAAATATTCTCAAGGAACACATGAACTAATCACAAACCAATCAAACAACATCACTTTCATTACATCCAAAGCTTTCCTAATTATCAACTCAATGAACATCTTCTTTCTTTCACCTCTAGCAAATCAACCTAGAATTATATTTCACCAGACACAAAAGCCTAAATGTGAATCCAATTCAGTGTTTAGGTAACAATCCATAAAACCCAATATTACTTTAGAACCTCCTGCAAACCCACACACCCACCCACTCCGTCTGTCTCGACTTTATGAGTCTGTATTTCTCAAACCCATGCTCCTTCATCCTTAATTGTGGCCTCACACACTGGGCCATCAAAAAGGGACTGTGACGAATGTGTCCCAACGATGATTCATGACCTAGATACAAACTTTCAAGCCATGAGAGGACCTTTGTTTTTTTTCCATTATCTTTAATTGATTCAACTTTTCAAGCCAATGATATATGACTTGTCTTTCTTTCACATGACTTGTATTTCATCATAACTTGCCATCCATAAATTTGATTAACTAATTACAGAACTAGTTCCTCTTTCAAAAAATATATTTTTTCTTTTTCAACAATCCATTCCTGACACCCATTCTCAAATACTTAATTCATGTCCTCTGGGCCTGTCATCCCTTTGAACCCTTTCAGAACATTGATTACTCCTATAAGAGCATGATTTTCATTCTTATCTGAATTGTAATCCATTGACAAGTCCTGTTTTCACATTGATATTTATGAGGCCCTCCTCCTAAGGTGGTGATTTATTTTATATGACCTTCAAGATGCTCACAATTTCTTCCAGAACCTTTGCATCTTCACCCACGACTATTCTCCTATCCTCCAGATAAAATCTCTAAATTAAAGTTCAAGACTTTTTCATTTTGACCTCCAAATCTAAAAGATCTGTGTATTATTTCCCATAAATAAAAACCCAGATTTCCTGTGTGGTAAGGAAAATGAAATGCTCCCGGAGTTTCTATACACCTTACCATCACTATTTCTTCTGAAGAATTTAAAATTTGTTTATGTCATTTTATATATGATTTAAATCACAAATAATTTTTACAAATTTTAAAGAAACATTAAACAACTTATTATACTAAAATTTTCAATCTAGAACATTTAAAACCATATTCCATTAATAAGAGTTGATCCCACCTTGATTAAATCCTACTGAACCTCTAGGACTCCCAGACTCAAATGATATAAAGCCTTAAAACCGTTTAATAAACTGAGCTGAATCTCACAATCTTTACACTTTAGAAAATAATGCTGGTTTTTAAGATAAATTTTTTTTTTTTTTTCTGTTTTTCAAACACTTGATTTTCAAAATCGCTGAAGCCTTCTGCTTTTTCCGGACTTTCCAAATTCGATAAAAAACCCTACAAAAGCATTTAAAAACAATTGAGACTCACCCATACTCAGGTTATTTTATACTCATATTATACTTCTGGGCTCCACCAACCAATCAACACACAGTACATATACATTTGTTTACTCAAATCATCAAAAGATTCAAAACCTTTCTTAAATCTATGGTACTATTTACCAGTGCGACTGGGCTTATTTGACTTGTCACCCGCCACGCACTCATCCATCGAGGACTCAGTTCATCAGAGTTCTTTCAACTTCATACATACATATCCATAACAAAATGTTCAACAGTTAGATACAATGTGGAAAATTATATATTACTGAAACTGTGTGGCGCTTCTCTTGATAGGTTTCACTCACTGCACCACGCTCACCCTGTGTAATCCATCTTTGGTCCTGAAATGTTTTTAAAAACTATAGGAAAAAGAAATGAGCCAAGAGTCCACAAGAGTGCACACTACTAAATGTATTTATACCAAAAGGCTAATACATACTTATGTTAAACAAAACCTGATATCTCTAAACATTACATCTTAAACTTTCTTTTCAATAAATACTACATTAAACTACTATGTTTAAACATTTGCACTTAAACTTTTTCTTTATTTATTTATTTCTTTTTCTTTCTTTTCTTCCTTTTTTCTTTCTTTCTCGATGGAACCTAGTTAACACACCACTGGGCTTCCAAGATCATTATGACAATCGATATTCCAAATGATAATCTGATCACGTCATAGAGAAACCCACGCTTACACAGGTCCTGCCTCAAAGACTTTATCACTGCAAGAGACACTCAGACAATCATTTCCATGAGTGGTAGAACTAAGGACCTCATCCTCTCAAACCTGACGCTTTAAAAAGGTCTTCAACATCGGGCCCAGCGCTCTACATGGGGCGAGGTAAATCACCCAGGCAAACACTTCAAAAACACATTTTGATAACACATTTAAACCATTTTGATCACACAAACACATGCATCTCTTAAACATTTTTAAACTCTCAGGCTGGGAGAGGTCTAACATATACATGATATTTCATCATACATACAATGAGTAGTATTTGACAAGATGAAAACAAATGCAAGATAAAAACATTTCATGAGCTCAACATTTTATATGGTACTCAAGGATAACTTTCTCAGCTTTCACATTGAACCATTCACTTTTAAAACTGGCTCCTCTAAAAGATTTATTTTCACTCACAGCTCACCAATCCCGCTGCTTCCTCTAGCCAGTTCCTGCTCTCAGTCCGGGATAGCTTGCTGCACCTTTCCAGAAAATCAAGGTCTTCACATTATTTAACCATAATTTCCATTTAATCCCACCCACATAAACACTATTCCAAGCATTATTATTCTTCTAGAAATCATTTTACTTAGGAAATTCGGAATCAATCCAATCAATCATCCGGAAGTTATGGTATTTCATGCCAACTAGTCATTTTGTAATCGCATTTTTCAAATAGTGACAGTTTGTATTACTCATTTTCCTGAGGTCTTGACTTCATATTTTGACACTATGTCCTTATATCATTTAAAGCTAAGGTGCTAAGGGTTCAGATTCAATTGAATCACCCCAATTCGAGCACCTAAACTCACTTTACGTCCAAATAACCTGCCAATCTATGTTCAAAAACTGAAACCAGAATTCGCTTACACATGTCCTATACTTTAGTGAATATTTATAGGCCACTTAGGATCAGAATTTATGACAATTCTTCAAGTTTTCTGTTCTCCTTCAAGTATTACAGCTACTCAAAACTGACTAAATCGAATCATCAAAATTATGTTATGGCTAAAATACCAAACTGTCAAACAGAAAACAGGATATTTCAAATGGAGATTGCTGCCCAAACATCGACCACAAAATGTGTTTCTCTTCATTTTTTTCTTTCACTTAAACACTTAAATTGATGCATTATACCCATTTCAACATAACACAAATTCAATGTCAAACCCAACCTTTACTTCACTTGATTTTGTCAAACCCTAACTCTAAAACTATGGCTTTTCTCAATTGATATTAAATTCAAATACACCATTAAACCTTAAAATCAATTTAACCATCCATATCAGAATTTATTAACATGGAAAACATCAAACCCTAACTTTCCCACCATGAAACTTGGCTTGTTTTGAGTTTCTTGGCTCCTCTCCTCCTTGATTACCACTTTGAAGATTCACTTGAAAGTTTGAATGAGGAGAAAAAATCACATCTCATACTCTTGCCCTTCACTTTTTCTTCTTGCTTCTCCTCCTTTCTCCTTTTCTTTTCTCTCTCTTTTCTTCCCTCTCCTTTCTCTCCTGCCGTGGTTCTCTCCTCCTTTGAGCCAACTTAACTTTTAAATTTAGATTTTGTCACACTTCAGTCAAAATGTCCCTTCCCACTTCAAGCCAAAATTTCCCTTGAACCAAAGAAGCCATTGGTCCATTCTTTAATGAATCACAACCATTAACCTATTATTTTATTCATAACTCTAGTCATTAAGAAAGGTTTTAATTGGCTCTCACAAGAAATATATCCCTTATAGCGATTTTATCTCCAAGCTTACTTTCTTTTAATTTTTTTATATCGATTATAAAAATATTCTATGGTCGCCTATATTTAAATTTGAACATAAAATATTCTAAACAATTCTTCACGTGAATTTCGTGCTCAAATCACCGAATCGGATTTAAAATCATTAAAATCAGGTAATCCCATACAGGCGCAGATTATTACCCACCACGTCGATCACCGAAACTATCCAAACTGACCCGCTTCACCCTTATTTCCGCCAGTTAGTCTTTTATGATATTCCGGGACATTTTCGATTTTCGCCCACCTCCGAAAAATATCGCCACACAGTTCCGGCCTCAAACTGGGTCACTATTCAATTTAAATCTCTCATTCCTCTAACACGCTCCAAAGTCATAGGAACCAAATTTCTTACAAATTGCAAACCCCTCCATTCTGATATATAATAAGAAAACTCATTATTCCTAGGCATCTCTACACAATTTTCGAAAATTCCACTCACGCCCAATGACGTCCGGAGCGTTTCTAAATTTAAGCTACCCTCGTTTTCATCATTAAATTCCTCAAATCAATTCAAAAATCATTGTTGTAACATTCAATCAGTTTGGGTTTTACAAGAATGCCTCATGCCAAGGCGATCATGTCACTTGCCATGCCTTTAACACAAGTCCTCACCGACTCCCTTACACATGCTTATGGAAAGTATAAAAACTTGTCATTGTTGTTTCACCCAAGACCCTTTATCCAAAACAAAGCCTTTGCTTCAGCATCCATTAGACAAGCTCCTTCGATAAACCGCTTATTCAAAGTCATCTGATAATTCTCCGGGAGCAAAACAATCTGTCTAAAAGCATTGACGCCTTCGATATAACAGCCATTCAAAAAAAAGACTGATAATCTTCGATGATAAAACAGCCTTATTCAAAAGCATTAAGCAATCTCTGATGAACAGCTTTATTCAAAAGCATTGGACACCGATGAACCGCTTATCCAAAAGACTGATAGTCTTCAATAAATGCACTTATCTGGCTTCTCCGGGAGCAACAGCCTTTATTCAAAGCAGAAACAAATCTCACAGGAGAGACTGGCTGACATAACCACCCTCCCAGCTCACCATCCACTCACCAAGAATGATGAATGATTATGACCATGCACACGAACCCATTTAATCCGATGTCCCCATGTATATGAAATGCATTTATGCCATTCCACGCCTATACTATGCTATGGTATATGGTGATGAATAGTATATGTGATTTGAAACCCTCTCCTCTCCATGATACTGTCATTTCGTAGACAATCATATCAATTAACATACTTAAATAACTCCATTACAATGATATGCCAATATATTATCACAATATATTGACATCTATAAGTCATCAGCAATCAAGCAATGACTTACATTATCCTCTAGGCCAAGTTGTGACATATCATGTCCACAAATAGCCTACTACCAAGTCATGCAATGACTTTGCTCATACACATCACAACACAAGTCAATTCATTAGAACACACAAATTGACTTTCAAACAATTACCACCAAGTATATCACTTGATTTAAGCATGATATGCTATAATCATAAAACCAATTGTGGCATAGAGATGCCCACACATAGAGGCCATGAACCAGCCATTAAACAATCCACAAAATCAGTTAAAGACTATGCAAAACAACTCTTTGAAAAGAGCATAAAAAAACCCAAATCCGTGAGCACCAAATGTCATTTACTGGCATATGGTTAGATTCTAAACTCAAAGATATTTCCATAGAGTCCAAGAATGCACAAATTGGAGTTCAAATGAGAAAGTTATGGTCGGTCCGAATTGATCCGCCGCCAAGATGAGTGTTGCGAATTTGGCAACCCCGCGAAAATAAGATGTCGAACTGGTATCAATAACTACGCGAACGCCACTCATCCCCACTCACCGTCCCGCGAAATTGGGATCTCAGTGCCTTGCAAATTTTCGCAAGGTACCTTTCCGTCCCTAATATGTTGTGAACCAATCCCGGTTCCAGCCAATTACATGGCCTCCCCTGCTCGTTTCTCGAAAGCCTTAAACACCTGCATCTATAACCATCCTCGAAACGACAAATCCTAGGTGTGAAGATCCCGACCCGATTGAACCTCATGAACCCGAGGGGACCTCCGACACCTAACGGATATAGGAAACTTTTCCTTAAACCATCAATTAAATCCTGGAGCAACCCTTACGCCTCCTTAACATATCTTTATAGCAGGTACGGAAGCGGGCAATTTATTTTTTTCTTTTTTTTATTCCAACACATAGATATTTTTCAGAATCGGCAGAGTTTCCTCTCTGCTGACTTTTCCCAAATTTTCAAAACCCGATGAAAGCATTTAAAACACTTCTAAACTTCACTTTCACACTTAGGACTCCCTCGTCCACAACCCAATCAAACACAATGTATTATTACATACATTTATTTACTTCAAATCATCAAAACATTCAAACCTTCTTCTATTCCATGCAATATTTTATCAAAAGATCGGGCTTCAATGCTTAAGCCACCCAGCCATGACATCTCATCTCCCATCAGGATCAAAGCCCACGTAGTTCCTTTTCAAACAGGCTACATATATACAAATATACATGACAAAACATTCAACATATACAATATGCAAAATATTTATACTATGTAGTCACGCACGTCGTCTCCCCGATGCCTCGACCACCGCGCAGGATGCTTTACCTACTACTGCCTTCTGGTCTTGAAAAATGTTTTTGAAACATATAGAAAGAGTGAGCTAAAGGAGCTCAGTGAGTGTACATTTTTATTACGATAATAATTCAAAGTAATAAATACTTATACAATTAAAAATTAATTTATGCCTTAAACTTTATTTATTTATTTATTTATTTATTTCTTCTTTCTTCTTTCTTTCTTTCTTTCGATGGAACCTGTAGATAAACACACAACAAGCTTCCTCGGCACGACTATGAGGGACAAGCCTCATTCTAGTCACACCACTAATAAACAAGGAGAAACCACGCTGTATAGGGTTCCAAATTATAGCACCCAATACGTGTAAGGATATTACTCTAAACAATTCTATTTCCTCCCCATTTAGTAACCTATAACTTTACCCTCTAAATCCTTACACGCCAAAGTACTCGCTCATATTAGTCATAATACTACATAGTGGTTGTGGTAACCATCGGTAAAACCTTTCTTCAAAATACATTTCTAAATCCATTTAAACACTATACATTTATGCATTCTTTACACATTTTTAAACTTCCATAATGCCTTAACACATGCATACATATATAATTTAATATAAATATATATATTGATGCAAGATAAAACATTTCCATATGCCTTAACATTTATATAAACATTTCCATTAAACTTTTCAGTTTAACATTAAAACCATTCACTTTTAAAACTCAATTGTCAAAATATCATTTTTACACTCACCGTTCACAGCTCAATCCCGCTTACTTCCCGTCGAATTCCCGTTTCCCGTTCGATAGTCATTTTCACCTTTTTCAAGAAAACCACAACTACACATTAACCATAACTTCCATTTAATCCATTATACACACTCATTTTCACCCAACCACATCACATTCACTTTAATCCCATTGAACCATACTCAAAACATTGCACTAAGGAATGACCAAAATACCCTTTACTTTACAACATGGATCTTAATGCTCCTCAATTCAAACTTTCTTTCTAACCAATTCCTAATGTATTTCTAGAGTTAAGATTCACCCTAAAACACATGGAAATTACCAAACTACCCTTGACCCCTCTCATTTCCATTTTGGCCGAATTATGCACAAACCATATTCCATTTTGTTCTTCCATTTTCTTCACTCTAATCACTCCCATTTAATGCCTTATACCTCAATTTCACTAATCCCTAACCAATTTCAACATATCATACAAATGCACTATCAAACCCTAACACATCACCCACTTGATTTGTCAAAACCTAACCTAATCTATTTCTTTCTCAATTTATCTCAAAAGCATCATCATTCAACCTTACATACCACTAATTTAACATCCATACAAGAAAATCAAGGCATTAGGCATGAAAAACATAAAAATCCAACTTTCCCACCATTGGAAACTTACTTGTTTCTTGGGTTTTCCTTGGCTTCTCTTCCTTGATTCCACTTGGAGCTCACTTGGAAAGCTTGAAGGAGAAGAAAAAATTCACCTCTCACCCTTTTGCTCCACTCGCTCACGTTTTCTTCCTCTCTTTCTTTCTCTATTTCTTTTCTCTCTTTCTTCTTTCTTTCCCTCATAGCCGTGCTCTCTCGTTTGAGCACACTTAGTCTTGAATTTAGTTTTGACTCAAACTCCAAAGTTACCCTTGAATCAAAGAAGCTCATTGGTTGGTGCAAAGTGATTTACACTCGAGTCCCTTGAATTTAGCTTTTTAACCTACACTTTGCCAAAATTGCATTTGAGCCCATGAATCTCATTGGTCCATGCTCATGATATTTTAATCATAACTTAGCCATTAAGAAAAGGTTTTGATTGGTTTCACAATAAATATCTCCCTTATATCAAATTCTTATTCATTTCGCCTTTATACTCGCTTTTATACCAATTAAACGCCAAAATATTTTATTGGTCGTCAAACTTCAAATTGAACATAAATATTCTAATTACATCCTTCACAAAGTGGATTCCAAGCTTTGAAATCACCAAACCGCTTTAAAATCTTTAAATCTGAATCCGACAATAGCGTATTATCCGAATTACGCTCTCACCGCTGAAACTATCCAAACGGACTCCGTTTCACTCCGTTTCAATTTCGTTAGACTCTATGATTAATTCCGGACATTTTCGTATTTTCGGCCCAATTTCCAAAAAATTTCAGCGCAGGCTCCGAATTTCAGTACGGAAATCACTATTCACTTAAATCTCCAATTCTCTTATAAATATAAGTTCAAAGTCATAGGAACTGAAATTTCTTAAAAATTCCTTTGCAAACCCTCCATCCGGATATAATAAGAAAAATCACTATTCATTAGGCACCTTAAGTTACAATTTTCGAAAATTCCATTTCATGCCCAAATGACGTCCGCAGCTGCCTCTAAATTCTAAGCTACCATCGCCGCTATCATCGGGACCTCAACCGCTCAAAACTACTATTATAACATTCAATAAGGTTGGGGTTTACAACACTTCATAAAAATTTCCACTCGAAATTAAAACATCTGCACTGTGATCAAAGATATGGATAATGCCCTTCATCCAAGCCTCCTCATGCTCCCATGTAGCTCTCTCTACCGTATGACTCCTCCACAATACCTTCACTAGCCGGAATCTTATTCTTGGCAGAACTTGCTCTCGGCAATTCGAGGATCTGTGCGGATTTCCTCTCTTCGTATGTCAAATTCTCTGTATTTCCTTTGGTTGCTCTGTCAATACATGTGAAGGAATTAAGGTATGTACTTGAGCATAGAAACATGGAAACATCGTGAATCACACGATCGGAGTCGGATAAGCAACTCAATCAGATGTGCACACCTCCCAATCCTCTCAACAATCTGTATGGTCCATCTCTGATGGACTGAAGCTTTCCCACGTTCCCAGTCTTGTGCCCCTTCCATGGAGAAATCCTCAAAATACCACTCCCCTACCTCGAACTCTCTAGGTCCCTAAGCGGTGTCCGCATAACTTTTAAACCGACTTTGTGCAATTTTAGGTCTATCCCTTATAACCTTGACCTTATCCGCAAGTCACTTGGGCGATTTTGGACCTGTTTCCTTCCTTTACCTCGTCCCATGATTTGGAGTTCGACATTAAGTCATAAAGAGCCTCATGAGGCCATGCAATCTTGGCACGATAAGCGACATTGTATGCGAACTCCATCAGGGGTAGATGAGTGTCCCATCTCCCTTTAAACTCCATAACACATGCCCTAAGCATATCCTCTAAAGTCTGTATAGTCCTCTCAGATTGGCCATCCATCTGTGGATGAAAAGTAAATGCTGAAATGTAGTCTAGTGTAAGGCCGATACATGTGAGCCAAAACCGTGAGGTAAACTTGGGATCTCTGTTTGAAACAATGGAAACTGGCGTACCATGCAATCTGATAATCTCTCTAACGTATAATTGGGCCAACTTATCCAAGGAATCACTATTCTGACCGTTGAAATCGTATTTTTCGTCGATGTCCCTGATCACCCGTATCGTGTCGACCACTTATTGGCGTGGAGATCTACCACAAAATCCATAGTGATTCTCCCATTTCCAGCGCGGGGATCGGGGTATTTGTAATAAGATCTGAATACAGTGTTCGACTTTCCTGGCGACATGTGAGACATGCAGGAGGCGAACTTCTGCAATATCCCTCTTTCATACCACTTCCCACCAGTGAGTGTTCTCTCAGGGTATGATACATCTTTGTGCTTCCCGGATGCATCGCATAAGCGGAGGAATGGGCTTCCTCCATAATCTCTTTCCTCATCCTTTCATAGGTACACACAGCCTGCATCCATGACCACGGTACCATCCTCTCTCAATGATAAATCTCCTCGTTGCCCGGACTACACTTCACTCCTCCAACTACTATACGTGGATCCACGAATGCGAAGCTTTCTAATCATGTCTATCAATACAGACGTACATGAAATGTAGCTATGATGCTCGAATCATCGATTCAGTCTCACACCCTGGAACCTCGATTATGGAGTCGAGGAAGATGCCACGACCCTCCAATACGATAGGGAACTCATGGTGCATCCCTCACCCAGAGCATACGCTGCGTTCGCCTTTCCAGGATGATATTCAATGGTACATTCATAATCCTTGATAAGTTCAATCCATCTCCTCACATACTCATGTTCAGTTCATGCGTAAGCAGATCTTGCAGCTCTTATGATCCGTAAAAATCTACGGGAGCACTCGATATAAGTAATGCCTCCATATCCATAAAAACCAAATACCTCTACATTTGCTAGATGTACTGAAATGGTCGCCGTCCTCGTGCACCTCGCGTGTACTGAAGTGGTGATCCCTCGACGAAGTGAGCAAAGCCCCGATAGTGATAATTTTCTACTGGTTCACTCCCCACTAAGTGCACATGTCATGGCAAACAATCACATTCAAGCAATTTCATGAACCTACTCGAAGATATACATGTTCAAACTCATGTGCCGAGAGTCCCTCACCCGAGCCCTCCCTCATATATCTGGCGAATGCGAGTAAATCGTCAGTTTTAAACAGCTTTTTGTTCTGAAAACTCACTACCAAATTTCGGTAAATACCTTGGACTACCCTCCAGTGAATTGCTGGATATTTCAGAAAGCAGTCCTTGGTCCTCATCCGAAGTGATCTGTTGGACAACTCTCCCAGGCAGTCTTCGGAAAATCTTCCTTGAATTGCTTTCATAAACGTTTTCGTTTTTGTTTCATTTCATGTCATGCACTCGCACCTAATATTCTAGGTTGCCCCAGTGCATATGGAATTCATTAGGCCAATTCCAAAATAGTCATGTTAATATATAAAACATGTATATATATTAACATAATTAAATCACATAAATCATGTTATGCAAATTCACTATCAATAACACCAAAATTAGCTCACATGGGCTAATTAACAAACACAAGCAATTCATTTTTTGAATCAACACTAAAAATTCACACCAAAAACACAACTATTGCGTGACAGTGAAACCCTCGGGTGGCAGCATTCACTTGCCACAATTGGGATTTTTCTCATAGGTTCAAAGGTTTTGAGACCAATTTACGGCTAAATCAAACCTCGAGAATATCCTAACCATAAACGTAGCTCTTGGCAAAGAGAATGCTCCAGCAGTGGAAAAGATCCACTCTGCTCTTGGGTTGTGCGGAGCTCCACCAAATCGATATCCGCGCATAGCTCTAGCCTCGTAGATCGACTTTGGCTTCTTGCTCTCGAGAACCGACGATTGACGACATAGTCAAGAAGAATGAGCTCGCCATATATACAAGTCTAAATAAGCCATTCTGTCGATTTTCCAGCCCCTCACGTTTTGGTCTTTTAATTTTGGAGAATAAGACTATAGCTATTTTGTCTTATTCATTTAACATTCCAAAAATTCCTTCCATGTCCCTTCATTTTGATTTTTGACATGGCGCGATCTGGTAAATTCATTTTCCATCATCCTCTCTAATCAGTACAACATTAATAATGTATAGTCACGATATGGTAAGGTGACTTTTAATCGGCGTCTACATGTCTCTCAAACCGTTTTCTGATTGCCGTCACCGGTGCCGCCGGCGATGAAGTCATTGTCTCGAGATTAGGCCAGTAAACGTCAGTAGCTAGATTCGTGGGGCATTCAACGATGAAATCCATTTTATCATCCGAGATCTAGAAAAATTTCGGATTTTTACCGAAATTACCGTTTTACCCTTTTTTAGAAAATTGGAATTTTCTCGGGTCTTACAATAATGATGCTTGTAAAAAAGACTATTTAAAAAAAATTTTGATGTTGACATTTTTTAAGTTCCATTTTTCTTAAAATATTATAAAGAAAATTTTCATATTTATCATTATTGCAACAATATAGAATAAAAGGAAGTCATGTTAGATCATTTAATAAATGTCATAAAAATGCATAAATAAGAATTTAAACCTTATAAAGGATATATTTTCACATGAAGAATAAATATCCATTCAAATAAGTTTCATAAAAATATTTCTACTTTGCAGATTTAAAGTTATAGCCTATTGCCTTAGAATTTTCTTTCAAGTTGTTTGTAGATGAGATTAGGTCTAGATAAATTAAATTTAAAAATAAATTAAATTGAGAAGTAAGATTTTCAACATTTAGTAATATAACATAATAGATTATATTGAGTTATAGTAAACATATATTATTTGTTAAGATAATTTTACCAACCTTGACATTGAAGTATTTAGACATATATATTGACTTTTAATTTTCTATCTAAGGGTTATTATCTATATATGTCATCATTGCTTTTATTTTTAGATGTCTTGACATATAGAATATATTAATTTATATTGCCTTATAAATTCTCTTGTCCAAGTTTCATTATCATAAGTCATGAAATAATCATTATAATTCCTTTCTCTATATTATTAATACCCAACTAATTTTATATGTCATAGAATTACCCATTTAATAAAAATATTGACATATATTTTATATCAGAGTAATATATATCAAAAAACCGACCTTCCCTTCATGTAGTATTGGTCCACGAGACAATGATAATATGTGTTTAGAAAGGCCACCTTCATGTCGCATTTGTATAACTTATCGATTCAAATATAAGATGATAAACATGATTTAATTAGATAATATGAAAAATATATATAATTGAATGTACTCTTTGTTCTTCCAAACCAACTAATAAATTCTTTTGTGAATCAAATCTACATCTAGTGCACGATTACAGAACAGCCCTTATAGATTGTTGTCTCTGCGAAAAATAAAATTTTAGATATGATGCTCTTAAAGACGAGTGTGAAAGAAAGTTTTTATTCAAGTAAGTATCTTACTCAATAAATGATGTCACTTCTCCACAATTACTTGGCATATAAATGTGCTTGGACCTCTTTCACGCTCTTAAGAACACGAGATGATGATTTTCTTATTGTACATCCCATGCATTTGAAAATGCTTAACCCTTCATTTGTTATGTTATTTGCAATGACATAATTTCTTTCTTTATGATCATGTTTTGTTTCAACATCATGCAAATATATTGAACAAGAGGTTGCACATTCTTCTTCTATGTACCCCTCTGCAATAGAACCTTCCGGACAACTGTTATTATGCACATAAGACTTTAATGTGCGTAAATATCTGTCAATCCATAACACAATAAATTTGTTTCATGAACTATATGAAATATGTCAATTTCATACAGCATGTGGCTCGTGGTTCTTATTCCATATAACTTACCACCTTGGATGTGTATGAAACCATTAATAGATTAATTGAATGAGTTATGGGAGGTTGGAGTTGAAACATATGATGCTTCAACAAAACAAATTTTTTGTATTCGTGCAGCAATATTATGGACCATCAATGATTTTCTTGCATATGTAAATCTTTCTGGTTGGAGTACTAAAGGGCAATTTTATTGTCTTATTTGTAATAAGGATTGTTTATCATATCGATTACAAAATGGACGGAAATGGTGTTACATGGGTCATCGTCAATTTTTACTGACTGATCATAGATTTCGACGTGATGAAAAGTCATTTGATAGAAATGAGGAGCATAGAGCAACACCCAAACAGTATGCAGTAGGTTATGTTTTGCATCAACTAGATGGAATGGAACATGTATTGTTTAAAGGAACATGAAAAAACAAGATGTTGGCGAAAAGAAAAAGAGAACATGCTAAACTTGAGCACAATTGGAAAAAGAGAAGCATGTTTTTCCAATTGCCATATTGGAAAACCCTTATTTTGCGTCACAAAAAGAATACATGAGATAGTATAGTTGGTACCTTGTATCGAATTAATGGTAAATCGAAGGACAACATGAAAAGTCATTTTGACTTGCAAGCTATGGGTATTAGAGATCAATTTCACCCTATAGAAAGAGGAAATAGGGTTATATTGCCTGTTACATGCTATTCACTAACTTCAAATAAAAAAAAATGAATTCTATAAATTTTTTAAAGAAGTGAAGGTTCCAGATGGTTATGCTTCTAACATCTCACGGTGCATACAAGTGAATGAAAGAAAGATTTTTGGATTAAAGTTTCATGATTGTCATGTTTTCATGCAACAACTCCTCCCCCTTGCGATTCGTGGAGTTCTACATAAGAATGTTTGTACTACTATAGTTGAATTATGTAGTTTCTTTAAATAATTGTGTTTTAAAGTATTAAAGACTGATCAATTAGAGCACCTTCAGAATGACATAATAGTCACACTTTGCATAGTTGAAAGAATATTTCCTCCATCATTTTTTGATGTTATGGTACATTTACTTATTCATCTTGCAAATGAGGCAAAAGTCAATGGACCAGTGCAATATTGATGGATGTATCCTATTGAGCGGTATGTTCTCATTCAATTATATATATATATATATATATATATATATATATATATATAACTATATATATATATATAACTCTCTATATATATATATATATATATATATATATATACTTATATATATATATATATATATATATAATATAATTAGTGAATGAGAACATACCGCTCAATAATACATCCATCAATATTACCTTCGAGAATAATGACTTTACCTCATTTACAGATGAGATAAGCAAGTAATACCATAACAAAAATGATGGGCTTTCAACTTATAAAGTCGCGATGTGCTGCTCATTACGAGAGTGTATTTGTCGGTCTGCTGCAAAACACAATTATTCAAAGAGCACATGAACCAGCTTTATAATCAGCTGGCGCATTCTTATGTAGTCACGAATCTGGGGAAATTGTTGCATGAAGCCCATGACAATCATGAACTGTTAAAATCTTTTCTTTCATTCGCATGCTGCCGATAATATTCAAACATAATATGGGGCTGCTTCACTTCTTTAAAATTTATAGAGCCATTTTATTTGAGGTGGTAATGGCATGTAACAGGCTGTAACCTATTTCTCTTTCTACTGCTAGAATTGAGTGTCTAATACCCATAACACGAAGTCAAAAATGACTTTCATGTCCCGACCATACGTTACCATTAATTAAAGGTACCAACTATACTTATCTCATATATTCTTTTGTGAAGCGCAAATGAAATTTTTCAATATGTGATGGAAAACATGCTTCTCTTTCAATTGATAACTCGAGACATGATCTTTTCTTTAAGCCAACATCTGTTTGCAGTGTCTTCCTAAAATGTATGTTCCATTCCCATCCCATGTTCCCGCAGAACGGTGGTGTTAGCCACATGCTCTCATTTCTATCAATGACTTTCATCACGTCAAAATATGATCGTCGTAAAACGGCGATGACTATGGCACGCCGGCTATGATAAACAATCGCAGCCCACGAAAGACAATATACTCGGCGAAAAGACACGTATGCGAAAATCGTGATGATCATAACGCAATACAAGTATTTTGTTGAAGCATCATATGTTCAACTCCAGCCATATCATTCGAATAATCTATTAATGGTTTCATACACATCAAATGGCTGAAGTCATATGGAACTAAACTCACGCGAGCCATCTTTAGCTATGAAACCGACATGACTCAGAATTGAACCCACATTACTAGCTAGGCGAGCCTAACATTTCGAGGTTCTTGTGCAAATGAAGGGTGTACCTTATCGAAGTTTTTCCAAGCTAAAGAGTCTACTAGATGCCTCATCATCTCACCTCTCATGCAACCATCAACATGCCGTTTCATGTGAGAAGCTGTCTTCGATGACATATATAACCTTTAAAGTCTTGGTTTTAAAGGAAAATAACGCAATACCTTAGCATGAATTTTCTTTTTCTTTGATGATTGATTAAACTCGTTTGTAGGATGAACATAACTTGATTTCCATCTAGTGAAACAACACACTATACACTCATTTTCATTTGCATGCTCTTTTGAATACGATGTATAATCTGAGGGGCAGACATTGATCTTAATATAATGGAGGCTAAGGTCACGGAGTACTTTTTTTGTTTCATAATAATATGGAGGCTAAGGTCACGGAGTACTTTTTTTGTTTCATAATAATTGCTTGGCAATGTCTCACCCTCAGGAAGTGCCTCTTTAAAAATTCAAGTAACATTGTAAATGACTTATTGCTCCATCCATTAAGACACTTCATATGAAATAGTCTTATGATAAAAGACAACTTTGTAAATCTCTTACACCATGAATATAATTCATGCTTAGCTTCCCTCAACAAATTATAAAATTTGTTTGCATTCTCATTCAGTATCGATTCAAACTTCTCATTAACATGTGGACTTACTTCAAATTTGTAGCACCCCTTTTTTTTTTCCAAAAGTGTCGCGACTTGAATCCCTGGCTCGACCCGAATGGCGGATCAGAATCGATGCCCGGTTTACTCCTACCGTTTTCATTTATCTAATCAAAACATTTTATTTATGTAATTTTGTTTGAGTTTTCAATTACGTCGAAGCTGTTTCAAATGGTAGGCCCATAAACATTTACTTTTATACAATACGTTTACAAAATGGCGTATCAAGCCTTTACAAAATGATATACAAAACAATAGTTCAGAGATTAACTCTTTTGTTCACAAAATGTCACTCGTCAAAAAAGAATGGTATGCATATGATAGGTATATACTTATACGCCGCAACTTTCTCTATGACTCTGCACTTCTTGATCTTGTCTTCTTTCCTGACTGCAGAGCACGGCCTTATGTCACACCCCCACCTACTAGTGGCGAGGTGTGATCGGCCCTCCACCAGCTTTCGGTGATCACTTCAGCGACTAGAGAATCCTGTGAAGCGAAGCCTTGTTGCTTGCTGAAAATCCATTTAAAAAATTTTCTTTTCTAAACTTGTGGTTTTTATAAAATTCCGGCAACATGACAGCTGCATATAGGGAATTTCCCAAATCCTGTAATATAAAATTTACACTTTTCGAATATGGCAACCAACAACACTCCTTACAAGAGCCTTAGGCTCATCACATTTTCGCAAAACCAAAATTTTGTACATACATATGTTCCACAATACAAATTCAAAGTATTTCCTTACAAAAAAACGTAGCCACAGCACTTAAGTTATAAGTCGAGGAGAATCTAATATGTCTAGCTTAGGTGAACTTTGTACTTGGAGAAAATAGTTTTAAAACAAGAAAATAATGAGCTAAACGAGCTCAGTGAGTGTATGCTTTATAAAATGCTTGCTTTTATGAAAATATCTCAAAACTGTAAAACTATCTTTTACAAGACATTTTCAAGAACCCTTGCTTGCTTTACAATAAAAGTTCTAAAACTTTTCATGATATGCTTGCTTGTTTTCCTTTAAAAGTTTCTAAAACTTTTCATAATATGCTGGCTTGCTTTTGCTGTAAAAGTTTCTAAAAACTTTTCATAAAATGCTTGCTTGCTTACCAATGGTTGATTTTAAAACTGTATGAAAAATGTTTATAAATCAAGATCAACCACTAGAGGCCTTCTTGCTTACTATACCTTAGTAAACACTGGAGCCTGGACTTCAACCGTGCCAGTGGAAGGACCTGGGTCCACATCACCTAGGTGGAAGGGTCTTGGCCCACATCACCTTTTCCGGTAAATATGGTGGAAAGACCTCATGTCTACGTCACCATAATCTAGCTAGTGCGCTAACCCTATGCACTCCAGTATGTGCCACGGTCTCCTTTAAATGCCATGATGCATGAACTAAGTTTGTCGACCAGGCAAATCTAAAATGCATGAAATTATGTCCTAACACCACCGTGCACGTATAGAATACCTCTAACTAGTATGCTTGCTTAAAACTAGGGATTTTCGTTAGGCCTGTTTTATAAAATAAACTTTGCTTGCTTGCTTGAAACATGGTTTAACAATTCAAAACCATTGTTTGCTTGAAATATGGTTTGATAATTCAAAACCATTGCTTGCTTACTAAAACTCATTGCTTGCTTGCTTTAAAATATGGTTTAAAATCAAAACCATTAAATACCAGCGTAAAACAGTTTATAATAATACACTAGTATTTGAAAAATAGGTTTAGAACACTCACCTTTTTGCTTACTAAACTTGAGCACGACTCCACAACTTTCCCGCCTTTGCTTTTAGCCTACACACTCAAACGAATACAGCGAAAACATTAATCGCCCGGGTTTGGCGTAAAACTTAACGTACTTTACACTCAAGTCACTTTAGGGTCACACAACATTCATATAAAGCCAAATGAACAAATTACCCTTGAGCACCAAAAAGCCCCTAACAAAAAAAACCACTAATTTCGGCAAACCTTTTTCCAACAATACTCTCTGGACATTATTACCCAAAAATTATTCAAACGGTCTCCAAAAATTATGAAACACTCCAGATCAGTCCTTTATATATTCAATGACATATTTTTAAATTTTCAATTTAAAATTCCTTCTCTAAGGCCCTCAACCACATAACACAAGTTACAACATTTTTTATGCCAAATTGGTTAGCTCACTTGATCACCTACTGTCATCCTTGATTTCTAGGGTCTTCACTCTATAAATTGGAAATGGTTTCTTCACTAATTTGAAGCTATGGTTATAAGGTTTCTTCTCCAATTGGAATCACCCAATTTGGATCACCAAAACTTAGGTTATCGTATTTTACATCTAGATTACTCAAATTGGCATAACAGAATCTGCACATAGCTCCACTTTGACAAATTTCTGGGCACTTTAGGGTTATAATTTGCATGAACTTCCTTCAATTAACTTATTCCCCTAGAAGTATATTTTACCTAGAATTTTGAATCACTCAATTTGGATGAGTGAAACTCAACTTATGGTCAAAACGCTATAACAATACCCAAAACAGAGCATAACCCGTGAGCTACACGAGCTCACCTTTCAGTTCTTTATTTGGGAGCCTTAGAGCTACAATTTTCTCTTGGTCCCTTCTATAAATTTGTAGCCCTATCTCTTATGGTTCTTTACCAATTGGAATCACTTCATTTGGATGATTATAACTTAATCTATAGCCAAAACAAGAACAGGGGTTTTTACAAAAATTTTGACAGCATTTCCTTTGAAAACCCAACATTCTCCTTTTTACAACCATTTCTCCAAACCAACATGGAATTTACCCAAAACCACACCAAAACACTTGTATTGGTGGTTTGGAACTTCATATAACCAACCCTAGGTAAAAATCCCAAGAATTCATACTAAGGTCCACCAATCCATATAAAACCATAAAAATATGATGGACTCCATGTTTATCTTATACCAACTAAGGTTTTACCCACACAACTTCAACAATTCTAGGGTTAGGATAATCTCCTAACAAAACCCTAGGAAAGGAGCAACTAATCATCCATAGAAAATGCCTGCAAAAACCTAGACATCAAAATACACATGATTGCATACAAAAATTCAATTCATACCTTTTTCTTTCTTCTCCTCTTCTTAACTCTCCCTTCTTATAACTTCTTCCTCTCTTTACGGTTGGCTCTAGCCAAAATGAGACCAAAATGAGATGTTGTTTGTCTCATCCCCCTTTTATAGTTTTAATTCTCCTTTTATTTCAATTAGGTCCTCCCTCTCTCAAGTATTTGCAAATCAACTTTTGTTAATTCTATAATGGCATACCCTCTTCTCATATTTTGACTTTCATATCATTTTTGGCCAATTACAAATTTACCCTTGTTTTAGTACAAAATTTCAAAATACTACAATGTCACTTAAATAATTAGGAAAGTCTTTTGGTTCACATATGCGCCCCTACGGTTACACGTACCGTACACCCTCTCGGGACGGGGCGTTACATGCGCATAGATAAAAACTACACGTTAAGCATTTTCATGCTTAGTGGTTCTATACAGTTCTATTCCAATTTTCAGTTCAACACAACATGTATTTATCATAAAACATGCCTTTTGTAAAACCCGGGAAAATTCTAATTTTCTTAAAAAGGGTAAAATGATAATTTCGGTCAAAATTAAAAAATTTTCTAGATCTCGAATGATGAAACAGACTTCACCATTGGAATCGTCTCGTGAAATCTAGCTACCATGTCGAATTTCGTCGGGTTCCTCACGTTTTTCAAGGCACTGAGTTTTTGGTCTTTGTAAAGCGGCTTGTGAAGGCATGCATGATGTGACAAAGTAACTCATGCATGTGCCCATGCTTGACACATGTTGCATGATTAGTGAGATGATGGAGATGAATGACTTAGATTAAGCCATGTGTCAAAAATCCAAACTAAAGGACAAAATGGGGATTAATTGAAAAGATTAAATGAATAAGACAAAATAGACTTCATCTTCTCCAAATCGAGAAAAAACGTGCAGTGAAGGGAGATTTCAGATTTTAGAGAGAGAAAGAGTGACTTCTCTATAGATTTCTCGACGTTCGGACAATCGGTTCTTGACGGAGTAAGAAGCAAAGTTGTTCTACGCGGTAAGGGCTACGCGTGAGCACCAATTTTGTGGAGTTCCGACAACTCCAAGAAGTAGGGATCTTTTCCTACTTGGTTTATTCTTTGGCTAAGAGCCATTTTAATGGATGAAGATTTGTTAAGGCCTGAATGGCTATGTTATCGATCTTAAAATCTTTGAACCTAGTGAAGAAAATCCCTATTGTGTGGTCGTGAATAGTGCCGAGCCTAGGGTTCTACTGTTCACGTGACATATTGTGTGATTTTTGTGTTGTTGGGTGATTCAAAATGAATTGCTTGGATTGTTATTAACCGTATGACTAATTTTGAATTGTTATTGATTGTAGATTGAATAACATGAATTATGTGAATTAATTTTGTTAATATATACATGTAAAATATATTAGCATGGTGTTTGAAATTGGCATAATGCATTCCATATGCAGGCACCCTAGAGCGATAGGTGTAAAGTGCATGACACGAAAATGAAAAGAAAAGTGAAAATGGTTGTGAAAGGAATTTCAAGGAAGATTTTCCGAAGAATTGCCTTGGAGAGTGGTCCAACAGTTCATCTCGAAGGCGGACCCATGACTGTTCGGAAAAATGATCAGCAATTTACGGAGTTTGCTCACAATATATTTACGAAGCTTCGGTAGTAAGTTTTCGAGAACAAAAACCTTTTGTTTTGAAAACTGTATTTTTCTCACATTTAGCTTAGGCATGTGTGAGGGAGTCGATGAGGACTTGAGACATGGGATGGGGCATGTAGACATTCAAGTAGGATCATGTATTTGCTTGAGTGTGATTGGTTGTCATGACATGTGCACTTAGGTGGGGAGTAACCCATGTAGGAAATTATCACTACTAGGCATTGCTCCTGCAGCTAGGGATCATTATTTCAGGTGAGGGGAGTCATTATGGGAGACGACCGCTCACTAGAGGCGTTGCAGAAGAAAGCCGGATTATGGCTTTGGTATTCATTTGTATAACATGTATTAAAACTGTAAATTTTTGATATATGTTTTGGTTAAAATATAATAACTCTTGAACTATTGTTATATAGTTGATGTATTCTTGATGAGAATTGATGCTTATGGGTCAAGTGGCGTTTTTACTCGTACATGTCTCGCATGATATGAGACATGATCTGTGGTGTGAATTGGACAACGAGACACCATGGGATTTGGGGCGTCACACCTTTTATATCAAATTATACTTTTTACCTCTTTCCACTCTCAATATAAAACAATACTCATGCTTATTCATTTTCACATGCTTTCACTTTACAAATCATCGATCATATCAAAATATGCATTTTCACATCTGTGAATCCATTTTAACTCAAATCATGAAAAGATTCAAACATATACTCTTAAGGGCGTATTTTGGTTACAAATCTCATTTCACTCATCAAAGTTTGTTAGTCGCTTTGTCATACAATTCCCATTCTGCGGATTTACGTTCGATGAATCCTGTCCTTTTTGTCATTACGACCAATGTGCCCACTTGTTGCTGTTTAGTCTCCCCATCATGCGGGTGTCGATTGGTGCATCACGCCAAGTGGTCATTTAAAGAAGTGTCATACACCATATGATGGATGTCTACGTGAAGGTGCATCCTTAAGTGAGACATTTAACAATGCCAGCCACCATCATGACGGATGCCCCGATTCTTTGCATCTGTTGGGTTACGATGAGAAAATCCGGTCGATTAAGAACATAAATGCAAGCGGGTTATAATTTTTATCCCTTAACCCACGAGGATCACATGCGTTTCATAAAAACCAAAGGAAGGGTAAACGAAACTTACCTCTTGTAGATGATTAGTCAAACTTCAAAGTGCAGATGTACGTTTATTCGGATCTTCAAGGAGTCTTTGCCAGCTACACAGAGCCACTTCTCCTGAAGTATCACACGAACAAATAATGAGCGATTTTGTTGAATGCTGAATTCGAGGTTCGTCTTCTCAAAAGCGAAATTAGGGTTTCTTTCTTTCTCTCTGTTTTTTGCTTGGTTGTTCTCGGAGTAAAGGCGACTACTACAAAATATATATATGTCTCACATATATATATATATAAGTCTACTAGGGTTTAAGTCAAAAACGAATTTTATATTATTATATATTTAAAACTCTTTTTAAATAATAACAATTTAAAACATAACCGTTTCACTAATTTAAATTCGAATTTAAATAACAACTAATTGTTATTTTAAATTCACAAAACATAACTGTTCAAGACATAACCGTTTCATGAATTTAAATTCGAATTTAAATAACAACTAATTGTTATTTTAAATTCACATAACATAACCGTTCAAGACATAACCGTTTCACGAATTTAAACTTTCTCAAATTAAATTCGAATTTAAATAACAATTTAATTGTTATTTGTAATTTAAAATAATCTCATCATTTTAAATTACTGATGAAAAACAACCGTTATTATTCGATTCTTAATGTACGACCTATGGGGTTCAGTGGCATTGGCGGTAAGCTAAATCACATTTTGATCCTACAAGTCATAAGTGGCCTCTAGCAAGACATTATGACTACCCAGAAGTTCAAATGAAAGCTCATGATCGAGACAACCTTAATATAGCTAATGACATGAATCGCTTTGTCTCATGATATCTTGATAGAATATAAGGTATGGACAAAGTCAATCTTATATCGTTCTATCTTTGATTACTCGAAACCCAATTAGACCGACTAAACAAATGACATTGATCTCCATCAATTCATTTGAGCACGACCATGCATTTCTCAATCTCAATTGTCGAGGGGACCCAGAGATATCTCTCTTATAATAAGAGGGACAAATTCCATCTTAATCACTCCATATCCCCTACATAATTCTTATTATGTTTCAAGTATAACCTTTATAGTCATCGTTAAAGACAGTTTGATTATATCAAAACACAATATTCCTTATGTTGAGAACTATAAGCGATCTCGAGGTCAAAAGGATTTAATGACACAACTATTAGAGAGATTGTATGACTTTGATCCATGTATTAATCTCAAGGCAGTCTATCAATATTTGTTCTCAACGAATAGATATAAATTTGATTGTATCTCATACACATATTCATCCCGTGAATATCAATCCAAACACTATACTAATCTTAATTCATTATTTATTCCCATAACAATAACCGATTCTCATTTAGAATAATTAATAATATTATTCAAGGACATTATATATAATAAACATGCAAATCATCATAATAATAAATTCTCATAAATAGTCAAAATACCATGTCCATACAATAGGCCTAGTGCACTATTACTAACGATCATGCTTTGCTTGTGGTAGAGGCTTAGTCAATGGATCAACAACTTTATCATCTGTTGGAACTCTACATACTGAACCGTTTCAGTACTTTGTCTATGTAAGCACTTTGACTTAGACCAATCAGCCTCTTAGATCTATCTCTATAGATCTTTATCCCTAGGATATAGGCGGCCGTCTAAGTCTTTCATTAGAAACACTTCCCACCAACCAAGACTTGACATTCTGCAAGGCGGGGATATGTTCCCAATGAGTAAAATGTCATCAACATATAAGACCAAAAATACAATTGCGCTCTCACTAATTTTCTTATAAACACAAGGCTCATCTTCGTTTTTGACAAATCCAAACCCTTTGGCCGATTCATCAAAAGCGAAGATTCGACTCAGAAGAGGAACTTTGCTTCAAACCATAATTGGATCTTTGAAGCTTGGATACTTTACCAGAATTCTTAAGTTGTACAAAACCCTCAGGTTGTGTCATGTACACATCCTCAAGTAGTTCCATTAGAAGCGCCAATTTTAACATCCATTTTCCAAATCTCATAATCATGATGTCGACAATGACAATAAGATTACATTGAGCTTAAGCGCATAGCTACGGTGAAAAGTTTCATCATAGTCTATACCATGAGTTTGTTTGAAACCTTTTTTGCAACTAGTCTTGCTTTATAAGTACTTTGCCATCCATGTCGATTTTCTTTTTTAAAAACCATTTCACCAATGGTCTTTGTACCTTCAGGTGGGTCAATCAAGGTCATACACGATTATCATACATGGATTAATTTGAGACTTCATGGCCTCCCAACCATTTCCAGATGCGGATCAACATAGCCACTTGATGTTAGTGGGTTCATTTTGATCCACTAACAATGCATCATAGTTGCTCGGTCACAAAGAAATCCATATCTCTCGGGCTCATAGCGTATCCTATCGGATCTCGTAAATTTTGTGCTATAGGAGGTGTGTCGACAATGGTTTTGTTGACTATGAGTATCCACCAGGCGATTCAAATGTTATCTTGTGGTTCTCGAACTTCTTGAGTTGTACCTTACTCCCACTTGGTTCCTTTAGGAAATAAATTCCTTTCTAGAAAAGACACCATTCAGAGCAACAAACACTTTGTTCTCTATGGGATTGTAAAAAGTAGTATCCGCGATCTCTTTAAGGATACCCCACAAAAAGAACATTATGAGATTTGGGCTCTAAGCATTGAAACTTGACGTTTATAAGCCTCACAACTAAATCTTAATAAAAAAAGATAAGTGGGCACACTAGTCCACATCTCATATGGTGTCTTTTCAACGCTTTGGATGGAACTCGATTTAGTGTGAGCAGCGGTGAACTCAGGGTGCTGACCCCCAGAAAGGTAAATGGAGATGCGTGGACTCATCCTTAGATCTAAACACCATCTAATAAAGTTCGATTCCTCATCTCAGACACACCATTCCATTGTGGTGTTCGGGGAGTTAATTGTGAATGATTCCATAAGTTCTGGTGGTATCAAATTCTTGGCTCAAATATTAGCCTCGATCGGATCGAAGTGCGCCAGTTGTCTGCCAGGATTGGTTTTGTACTTCATTTTGAAAGATTTGACATTTCAAAATGATTGGTTATGTTTCATCAAGTAGCATAACCATAACTCTGTTGGGAGTCATGTCGATAAATGTAATGAAGTACTTGTAACTCCTCTGGCATCTGAACTTAATGGTCCACATACATGCGTATGTATGAGATCAATAATTCATTGTTGGCCCTTTCACTATGTCCAGTAAAGGATCCTTTGTCATCTTACCAAATAGACAAGATTACATGTATCATATGATTCAAAATCAAATGAATTCAAGTCAACTTGATGGAGTTTTGAGATGCGTTTCTCATTTATATGACCAAGGTGACAATGCCAAAGATAGGTTGAATTTAAATCATTGGACTTAAATTTCTTAGTAGTTATGTTATAGACATGAGAATTGTTGAATTTTTGAAGGTTCATAACATAAAGACCATCTTGTAAATAGGCATTTGCATAGAACATGTCTTTATGAAAAATGGAGTAATTATTATTCTTAATAATAAAAGAAAAACCATCATTATCCAAACAAGAAACTGAAATAATATTCCTACACATTGTAGGAACATAATAGCAATTGTCTAAAACTAACAAAAGCCCATTTAGTGGAAATGAGATTCATAACTTCCTACGACAGCGGCGACTTTTGCTCCATTGCCTACTCGTAGATCAACTTCGCCCTTCTTCAGTTGTCTACTCCTTTTGAGTCCCTGCACATTTGTACAAATGTGAGATCCACATCCAGTATCTAATACCCAGGAACTAGAAGGAGAAAAATTAATTTGTATAACATAAATACCTGAAGAACTAGTCTCACCTGAAGAACTAGTCTCACCAGTCTTCTTCTTCTTCTTTAGATCCTCTAAATCTGACTTCAGTTTCTATTCAATGCCAGTTATTCTCAAAAGAAACAAACACCCTCCTTTGGGGCTTTGGCAGGTTGAGTTTTAGTTTAAGTTTGGTATTAGACTTTCATACCTCTACCCACCACATCCACTTGTTCTTGAAGCCCTTTCCATTTTTGAACCATGAGGAACATGGCCAAGCTTGGATTTAATATTACCTTTCGGCGGTTTCAGCATCATATCGGCTCGAGAGATAGATTTGTCCGTTTCATTCATGTGTATAGTTCATAATGGCCCGGCCATAGCATCGGGAAGTGGTCGGGATCAAATCAATTTCCCGACTCTTGGCTTAATGGAAATCTGAGAAGCCTGCTCCAGGTGCTTTCAAATATAGCGCACCAATTTTGGGGAACGACATCGCCCGACACCTCGGCCGTCTTGTAAGAATGTAGTGCCTTGGTAGTCTCATGCGCTGCCCACGCGCTTATTCTTTGGAACATTTCCTTAGATTGAATATCATATCATAGCTTCCATATTTTCCAGATCATACGAGTTCGAACTCATAGTAGCTAGCATCAAGCATGCAACATCAATAGATTCATTATGATGCTTCTCATAAGCATTCTTTTAAACTCTAGGCATTCATTTGGTTCTTCGAGAGGTTCATCGAGTATCAAAGCTTCCTTTCTTGTTTGAGAACAATTCTCAAATTTTGAAACCGATTAAGGAAGTTAGTCACAAATGAGTTATCCTTCTCAGGGCGATAGCGGTGACATAGTAGAATTGATTACGAAAATTCTCCACTAATTAACAACCACCAAGAATAATCATATTAATCTAGTGAGCTAAGATCACATATATTTTTACTCAAAAAAGCTTTAAAGTCAGAAGCACGGCGCGACGGCAAAATTAAGTTATTTAGGTAGGTAACTCTTACCAATTACATCTCGCACAACTCTTAGATATTTATGGGATTTTGACATCATATGTCCGGCATGTTTAAATCCCATCTAATGCCGTGGAAGCCCCGAAAACCGTTTGATAACCTAATAAGTTAAACCATTTTTAAACATATGGGTAGCACCATTACTCATCTTGTCTCACTAATGTAACCTAATGTACTTCTACTTTGTTGAACCCACGTTAAGGTAGGCCTAAAAGTTTAATAGTGTTTAAATATAGATGGCATGTTAACTTTAAATCTTATATGAGGGATCTTGATTGATTTTAATATCATACATCTAGTATCACATACTCATGTAACATCATACATGCATATAATAAACGTGTCACAGTATGGCCTTAATCTAGATTGATCTCCATAAGCCAATATGAAGATCAACAGTCATTCCTAGGTAGTGTCGCGGCTCCATGATGTCGATTTGACCCTTGACTTGCGCATAGACACCTAGTTCCTCCATCACATCATGGTTGGATTGCATGACTTCAAATGGCTTCATTGTCTCTTGTTTATTACAACAATTAAATAAATACTACTAATAGTAAAATAAAATTACAATAAAGCAAAAGCGGCATGCAAGCGTATTTAATAATTACAACCCTTGTAAAAACAATGGTAATAAACTTTGTCAGACACATTAGTAAAAAAAAGGCCATCTCTTGTGCACCATGTAAAGCAACACAACGGCAAAATATGTCATGTTATCATATAGAATAAACAATTTTCATTAAAAATAAATTATAATAGGCGTGTATTTAAAACCAATTAAATTCATAGGTGCTCTGTGGCCCATTACGGCGATTCAGCTAGGTAGTTAGCGGGCGGGGTCGGCGCCTTGCGGGCGAGAAAAAATTTTTTTCACTTTCTAGAAACATTAGAGTTTCGTCTCAAAATTAGATTTTCATTGATCTCGTAATAAATTTTTGAATAAGTAGAAAGCCATCAAAATCACATTAAAGCGACTGTATTATGTAATCTCGTACACATAGGGCTTATTTTTCGCACCATAAACAATCATTGATAAATCGGGAGTGATATATGAATTAGTCCATGATAATTTGATTAAGACAAAAGCCGAGTCATATAACATGCTATTAAACGCTATTGGCAATATCCCATTCGGATTCTTAATCATATTAACAGATCCTTTTAGGTTTGGTTAATCGGTGTACCTTAACAAAACCTATTAACTATGTCGTTCGCACAAACCATAATATCACATATATTCAAAACTCAAATCATGTCGAATCCTTATACATCACATACATACGATCAAACATGGCATTATCGATTTTATGAAAACCTGAGTAGCTACGATACATTTGTTAGATTCTGAAGCGAGAAAATCGATTCGATTGGAACATAAATGCGGCGAATTTATAATTTTATCCTTAACCCACCAACGATCACATGCATTTTCATAAGCGAAGGAAGAATGCATGGCTTACACTCTTGTAGATCGATTCGTCAAGCCTTCAAAGTATGTGTCTTGGTTTATTCGGATCTTTAAAGGTGCTGCCTTTCTGAAAAGCGACCACCCTCTACAAGTATCCTCACACGAACAAATAATGAAAGATCTTGTTGAATGTTAGTTCAGGTTCGTCTTCTCAAAACGAAATTAGGGTTTTTCTTTTCTTTCTCTCTGTTTTTGTTGTTCTCAGAGTAAAAGACGACTACTACAAAATATATATATGTCTCACATATATATATCTATATAAGTCTACTAGGGTTTAAGTCAAAAACGAATTTTATATTATTATATATTTAAAACTCTTTTAAATAATAACAATTTAAAACATAACCGTTTCACTAATTTAAATTCGAATTTAAATAACAACTAATTGTTATTTTAAATTCACAAAACATAACCGTTCAAGACATAACCGTTTCACGAATTTAAAAAACAACTAATTGTTATTTTAAATTCACAAAACATAACTTAGATTCAAGACATAGTTTCACAATTTAAATAACAACTAATTGTTATTTTAAATTCACATAACATAACCGTTCAAGACATAACCGTTTCACGAATTTAAACTTTCTCAAATTAAATTCGAATTTAAATAACAATTTAATTTTTATTTGTAATTTAAAATAATCTCATCATTTTAAATTACTACAGAGAGTGAAAAACCATAGCAGATTGTGTCGTTCTTAATGTGTGACCACATAGAGTTCAATTAACATTGGCGATAAGCCTAAATCACATTTGATCCTCTGAGTCATAAGTGGCCTCTGTAGACATTATGACTACCCAGCGGAAGTTAAATGAAAAGCTCATGATGAACAACCTTAGCCCTTATAGCTAATGGCATAATCCTTTTGCCTCATGATATCTTGATAGAATATAAGGCATGGACAAAGTCAACCTTATATCGTTCTATCGAAACCCAATTAGACTGACTAAACAAATGACATTGATCTCCATCAATTCATTTGAGTACGACCATGCATTTCTCAGTCTCAATTGTCGAGGACTTGTCGAGGGACCCAGAGATATCTCTCTTATAATAAGAGGGATACCTATCTTAATCGCTCATATCTTACTACATAATTCTTATTATGTTCAAGTATAACCTTTATAGTCATCCGATTAAAGACAACGCTTGATTATATCAAAAACACAATATTCTTATGTTGAGAACTATAGCGATCTCAAAGTCAAAGGATTTAATGACACAACTATTAGAGAGATTAACTATGACTTTGATCTATGGCTAATCTCAAGACGGTCTGTCCAATATTTGTTCTCAACAAATAGATATAAATTTGATTCAGACTTCATACACATATTCATCCCATGAATATCAATCAAACTTATACTTCTATCTAATTCATTGTTATTCCTATAACAATAACCGATTAGGGATATTTAGAAAAATTAATAATATTATTTGCTGACATTATATATAATAAATATGTAACTATCATAATAATAATTTCCTATAAATAGTCAAAATACCATGTCCATACACAGGCCTAAGAGCATTATTATCGATATCCCGCCACTGTGACATTTAATACCATTTACCTTTCATGACGGATTCGACAGGCAAAATTTACCATGTTGGTCATTCAATATATCGATTCAATTCAAGATGTCAAGAATTGACAAATTTGTTTGCAATTCAATTAATCACTCACATGCAATTAATTGTCAGACATTTCAAATATCACATTTTCAAGTCCATACGCCCTTTCATAATATCATTTCAAAGATATACTCATTCCATATACTCATTTTAGGTTTATTTAGTAAACTACCAAACACTTGAAATATGAAGATAATTACAAATGAACAAAGAACTAACCGAAGCTGTCAGCTCTCATTTCTCTTTCTTCGATCTCGGTCCTAGGTTAGGTGATCTTCACCAGCCCTTAGTCAAACATAAATACACCACTTTTAGTGGGTAAACAATTATCACACTTTTCGCTTCGTTGAGGCAGCAAGGTACTGTGCGTTTTTCAGTTAGTTTCATTCTTATTTGAACCCTCATTAGTCATTCATTAGGGTTCTTATACTATCAGTGTACGAAAACTAGACTTTCGGAACAACAATCCAAAAATTGCTAACTTTGAATAGTAGCTACGCCGCGGCGTACCTGAGGGGTGCCATTTTGGCACCTCGGCCTCGCCTCTCGACGAGGGTATCCCACGCCTTGGTGTAGGTCTACACCGCGGTGTGGGTTTCCTACGCTGCGGCGTAGGAGCCCGATAATGCCTAGATTTTCTAGTTTTTGCATTTTTGCGATTTTTCTCCAAAATCCCAAAACAAAACATGGGAATCACTCCCAATAACATCCTAATATCATCCTAAACCAACCACAAGAAGAACCTATGGATGGTTTAGAGTTTTTCTAACCTAAACATCATCAAAGAAACTCTAAGGTTTGGTTCTTTACTCTTAACCCTTTACACTCTCAAGCTCCTAGCCTTTTCCTTCTTTCCTTCCTTGCAAGATCTGAATTAAAATGTAGCTGGATTTACACAACAATCCCTCTTCTCCTCCAAAAACCCTAGCTTCTCTCTCTCACTTTGCTCTTAAACACGTTTTTGCCTAAATGCCCAAAATGCATAAATGTGCTCTTCTGAGACCACATTTGGTCTTATTCCTCATTTTAAGTGTAAGGCCACGTTTGACTTACACACAAATTCCATTTCTCATTTTTCTCTCGGTCTTCATTTACCTTCATTTACTATTAGAATTCACTTTAAAGTATTTAAGCTATTCTATTTTGACCCTTAGGTCCTCATTTTACAAAAATTCCAAATTTACCTCTTTTTCACTTGGGGCTTGGTTTCCTGTTCAATCAAATTTTCATTTTAGCATATAATATTTAATCATATGCTCACATATTCATTTCACTTTTCACAATTTATCATTTTTCCCGAAAAAACTCAAGTTTGGCTCAATTCATACCCGAAATATATATAATAAAATTATTACAAAAATTCTAGGGTATTTTTGGGGCATTATGTCATTTCATTTCAGACAAGCAAATTATTCTCAAGCGTAGGAACTAAGGCTGCCAAGACATATTACCGGTGGGAACTACAAGTCACTTCTATAGGAGTGGTTTCCAGGATCTTTAGAATTGCTCTCCCAAGAAATGTGTGCTAGTGCAAATCTAGGTTGTGATTGATTGATTGAGTAACCGATTAAATTAACTATTTAAAACAAAAGGGCGAATGATAGGGTTCTAAGGTTTCCACTCACTTTCGATCAGGTAATACCCACCTCTTATTCCCAATCTCATCTTGGAACCATTGATGAATGGTCTTCGACGGAAGATGTAACATTAAAGGCTCTTTTAAAATAAGAATGATTGAGTGATGGCAAACACTTGTTCAAACGATTTGCTTTGACTCTTAGCCTGCATTTGCGATCAAGCACAACGTGTACTGAGGGTCTCTTGTTCACACGTTGTCAAGAAGATGTCTGACTAAGGTTTTATAAGATTTTTCGCAAAACTTACTGGCATCGCATAACTCCTGAAGCAATAAAAGAGGAATCAGGTTACTACCTCGACGGAGTGGAGGTTTCTCACTATTAAAACTCTTATCATGGAGGTTTTAGAAATCCATTGACACCAAAATCGATTCATGTTTGATAAGAAATTATGCATAAATGTGACTTGAGAAATAACACTTCAATTGCAAGATTGGGATATCAAAAGCACATAATCCCGTAAGAAAATTCCAAGTTGTATGATCCAACTCGGGAAGGATTGCAGTAATCTAAAATTGCACCAAGAAGGTAAGTATCACTCTATAAAACTCCTAGTAAAATACAGAGAGATACCTCCAACCGGCCTAAACCAAACCCTAGAATCGAAACCGGCTTCTTCTCGCCTTCATCGCTTAAATACCCTTCTCCCCAGTGATCTCGGCGGTGGTCAAAGACGAGCGCACTGCACCAAGATTGGAATTTCGTCAATCCCGCAAAATTGCATATTGGTACTTATATTTTAAAGTGTGGTACCGGGTACCAAAGTGTAATCGTGCTCGTCGCTTCAGTACTTCAGACATCGTCACTGAGATGGTACGGCATACCATTATGTGTGGTGAATGTGGTACCATCAGGCTTTGCAAATGCTCCCTCACCGTAGCACTACCCGGTTTCTACGGGTCGCCATCAACCGCAATGATCTACATTGTTCTCTGACACCCAACTCCTACAAAAGTGTGCACGGAACTAAAATCTCGCACAAGCACAAAAACGCCGAGAGATGATCAAAGGCAATTTATTCTGCTAATAAAATGGGAGCAAAACATGAGCTAGGGGTATTAAAATCCTATATAAATGTTGCACTTTTATGTATTCAACACATTACAAGATTCCTCATTTGACATTGACATTCTGAATGCATCATTTAACATTTCTTTCATGTCATCATGGGTATTTGATCATTAGCGCCACCACGCTGCATTTTGTAGGTTCATAAAACTCATATTCCCCATGCATCAACCATCGCACATAATTTCTAGTTATCCCATTGTCTAACAAATGGTCATACATAGTTTCTCGCTTTTGTTGTAGACAATTATTGCAACAAATGCAAGGACATGGGAGCATTTCTTTTCCCGGTGCATTATTAAAGGCAAAGTCTAAGAACTGTAAGACTCCTATCTCATATTCATTGCTTACTCTTGACTTTTGCATCTAACTCTTATCACTGGCATTTTTCCCGTACCTCTGCAAATTAAATCCTTCAATCACATAACAATGAATCTTCCTATCGCCTTGTAATGAATGTGATGTTTTGTATCATCTCAAACTCCTATATCAGGTAGTGGTTCCTATCCCATTTAGAAATACATAATTCCTATAAATCAATCACCAACATACTTAGTTTCATTTGAGTGAAATTCCTCGGCACATTTCTACGCCCTCCAAGTACACGAAATGGCCAAGGTATAAACATATTATTAGTTAGCTTAACTAAGCTGTTAATAATATGTCACCTTATCCAAATATGCACTTAGAGAACAAGAGAATTACTGTTGAAATTTATCAAAATGATAAAGTATAAGCGTGTGATTTCATAGATGCTATGTATTTCTAAACTATCCAAATGGGCAATTCAAGCATCATTTGTAGACAATTTCACCAATCATATGCAAAACATTTAAGTTGAAAACTTGAGTATGACCATAATAAATAATCATATCCATACTTTTTCAACTTATATGTTTTCAAAGATATGATTAAAGATAACTGTCATACAAGGATGTTTTTTAAACGGATTTCTAGGTTTTACTAAATTGAGAATGAGTGAATAATAAAATGAATAACAAACAATATTAGAAAGAATTACATAAAAACACACCATGAGATTAACATATCCAAAAATTTATACAATAAATTACTAACATGTAAGGACTTATAATATCATATACTTAGCACAAATGCATAGTAATTTTTTAGCATTTTGAAGCATAAATCACATTTACTATAACCCTTAAATAGTAGGAAAAACAATTCCTAAACTCCTAAATCACATAACAATTTAGCTTTCCCAACAAACTAAAAGAAAATTCTCAAAAAAAATAAAATAAAAATAATGAATGAATGAATTATTAGCCCGGAGGCAACCAAAATGCCAACAATCTGCAAAGGATATTCCCAAGATAAAATAGCAGTGTAAAGTGGGACTAAATCGTTCAATCAATCTGATGGAATGTATCAAGAAGTTCTATATAGTGTATATATCAAAATAGGGATAAAACTCAACACCCTAAAGTCTAGGCAGGACCTGGTTTGTTTCTAACAATTGCTCACAATCGAAATGGCCAGGTCTGCTCCTTCAACTCACCCTCAATCCTTCCCTAATAAAACCAAAACAACAAATCGAGGGAAAACACTAAGCAAGACATATGATGAGTATCTTAAATGCTCATTTTGTTCCCATTTTTTGCTTAGGTTTTAGTAGTTTTATGAGATAAATAAGTGTCATAATGCTCTCTTTTCTCAATTTTGTGATTAAGCCCACCATTGAGCGGAAATAAGCGAAATCGAAGAGGTACCGCAAAGTCATCATAAATGTAGCAAATATATAATACTCTTGCTCTACAGGATGTCTTTCTATGGTCTGGCTATTGGTAATGGGCAGATTATAGACTCCGAGAAGCTCAGACACCAAGATCGCATGATTTGGTGTCTGGATGAAGAAGTTACAACTCTGAAAAGGTAGTTAAGGCATGAAGAGCAACCCGGGCCGATCCGCCAGTTAAAAATCACCACTGCTGCACCTGAGTCTCTCGGCACCATAAAATTTTATGAATCTCCACGCGTTAGCGTGAGAACACCAAGGGGCTAGTGGACACCAAAATCCAATCTTTTCAGCCCAGAAATGAGGATTAGACTTAGGAACTAGGATTTCTAGGGTTTTAGCAAAGAAGAATGAGGGTTTCAGTCTGCAAATCAGAACACTAAGGGGGGAACTCTTTCCCAATAGACCAAAACAAAAAATCAGGGGTGAAAACACTAATTAAGACATGCACAACTAAAAAAACAAGTGGAATGGAACAAGAAGGGAAGGAGAAAACTTACCAAAATGTAGAAAAATTTGCTTTTTCAACAGAGAGAGCGCAAACCGAAACACTAACCGCAAAGAAGATGGTCTAGTGGATGCCAAAATCCAATCTTTGCAACCCAGAAATGAAGATCAAACGTAGGAACTAGGATTTATAGGGTTTTAGAAAAGAAGATGGAGGGTTTTGAAGAGAATGCTTGGTTTAGAATGAGAAAAGAGAGGGTGCGTTAAATCAGAACTTATAGCCGCTTTTACCGACGAACCAGTCGACTAGTTCCAATCGGTCAAGCTTAAACGGTCAACCTGTTCCAACTGATCTAGTTTAAACGGTCAAACTGTTTCAACCGATCGAGTTTAAACGGTCGATCGATTCCTATCAGTCAAGATTAACCGGTTCCTACTAGTCAAGATTAATTGGTCAACCGTTTTACAAATCAATCGACCATTTGGTTGATCTGTCTTCTACTCTTTTCTGTACCTGAACCGGTTGACTGTTTCCTAAATTGGTCGACCTTTGGTTCATATTCTATTGATTTTCCGATTTTTCAACCGTAGCTTCCCATAAGATAATTAAGTGATTTCCCTATAGTTTGAAGTAATTTTAATTACAAAATTACAAATTAATAACCCTTAATTGCATTCGAATGTAAATAAATTGTTCCTTGTAAGGGGTTTTGTGAAAATGCCTGTAACTTTGGTCTTAGTTCTAACAAATTCAAGAGTAATATCCCATTTTTGTGCATGATCTTTAAAGAAATGATGTCTAATCTCTATATGCTTAGTCCTAGAGTGTTGCACAGGGTTCTTTGATATGCTAATGGAATTGTGTTGTCACATTTTATGGGAACATAAGAATATGTTAAGCCAAAGTCACTAAAAGTTTGTTTCTTCCAAAGTTCTTATGCACATCCTAACCCGACTGCAATATATTTGACTTCTATCGTTGACAATGCAATCAAATTTTGTTTCTTATATGCTAAGACACAAGTGAGTGACCTAAAAAGTGGCATGTTCTACTAGACTACATGAAATATGACTTTAGGTCATGATCACCAACCGTCACAAAATCAATGAACTCCATGACTAAAACTTATTGTTGTGGTTTTATAAAACAGTGACCAAGCGTCACAATAGTAAGCGTAGGCAAAGGTTTTAGTCACAGTTTCCTACGTAATCATGACCATATGGTCCATTTTTTGTCACAGTCATAGCAAAAACCTTGACCAAAAAGCATGGATAGTAAGCTCAAAAGGGGACCTTTTTAGTCACGATCAAAATGAAAACCATGGCTAAAAGGGACACTTTTAGTCATAGTTTTCATTATGGTCGTGACTAAAAATGTCAACATTTAGCCACAGCTAAAATGAAAACCGTGGCTAAACCCCCTTTAGCCACCATTTTCATTCTAGCCATGGCTAAATGTTGACATTTTTAATCACGACCATAATGAAAACTGTGACTAAAAGTGCCCTTTTTAGCCATGGTTTTCATTCTGGCTATGACTAAAAAGGTCTCCTTTGGAGCTTACCATCCCTGCTTTTTTTTGTCACGGTTTTTGCTATGATTGTGACAAAAAAATGGACCATATGGTCACGGGTTTTTACTTGACCGTGACTAAAAATTATTACATTTAAGCAATTAGTTTTTTTATAGATTCTCATTTTCCAAACCTGTAATAACAATTAATCTTTTAAACCTATGTATACAATCAAACAACTCAACAATTCTGAAATTCAAAATTTAAAATAGTACAATATATCATAATAAATTATCCCAAACTATATAGTTAAAAACTAACATAATATGAAAAAATAAAATAAAATAAAAGAGATACAAATTAGGTTTTACATTCTATCATATAATGTAGTAAGTCAACTAACCAACCATCACATATTAGTCATAAAAACACCAAAAAATGAGGAGAACGTATCATATAAAATGTAGTATAATGTAAGTCTACTACTGCCTTTGTTGAAATTGTTGCATCATCTATTCTTAACGTTGTGCTTGCACTCTTTGCATTTCCATAATTTTTCCATCAAACTCTTCTTTCACTTATTCTTGTGTCTTCCTTTGAACTTCCACCAACTTTTCTTCAAATGTTTTAGTTGTTGTTGTAAACTTTTGTTCTACAACTCTTAGCATCTCTTAAGTATTTTCAAGTTATGCTGACAAATTAGATCTTGATTGCCCCGTACTACTACTACCAAAGACTAAGGTAGGAGTAACACCAAATCCATAGCCTCGAATACATCCATGCCTCTCTTGACCCATCACTTGGGCATATATGTCATATACAGATATAGATGCTACAAATGATGCAGAAGCAGTAGAAGCAACAGGAGAATAAGAAGACATCCCTTCAGGTTGGGATAGTAACTGCTCAAATTGATCCTAACATTATAAAAAACAAAAATAATTGTTAGACTTGTACAAATAATTTAGTATGTAGCTATGATTGAAATACAAGTATATAAAAATTTAGATACTTCATTACCATGATCCGCTTAGAACGTATCATCAACAAAGGCTTCCCATCTTTTTTGTATGCAAGACAAACATCTCAACTCTATTAGGCTCATTGATTGTCCTTTTGTCTATTCTACATAACTAAACAATTTAAGTTATTTCTTTATGAACTATTGATGTACAAGCAAAATCTTATTAATAAATTTTCACTTGTTCATGCCGCATTCGAAAGCATAACTTTGATCCCAATGTATGCTTTACAACTTGCTTTGCCCTATTAGCTTTGTTTTTTTTCCCATAGATATCCTATATCAATTAAAAAATATAATATCACCTATATAGCTACTAGAAACATAATAAAAGTTATTAAAAATGAAGTATTAAATTAGAAATAACTAATAAATATTATTTTATTTGAAGATGAGTATGAAAAGATACACTATATGAAAAAAAAAATCATTATGTTTACTTTGTCTTCTACAGTTCTAAAAGTTAATGAGCCACTCCATTCATCATCTGATAAGTGTGACGTTTGTGGCACAATCTCTCTTCATCCAGATTATAAGGGTCATAATATTTGGCCTTCATCTTATTTCTATAACTTCGACAGATTTCATAATATGAAATAATGTAGCTCTTACAAGCTCTATCCATTCATACTCCTCTCTATATTTCATGAAAATCATACCTAATTAAGAGGTTTCCTTTCCAAACAATAACATTACAATTTAGATGAATAGTAATTGACATACCAATATCAATGCCCAAAGCTTTTCCTTTACATCTTTACTAACGTGATGCCAAACTTGGACTTGGAAGAGTACATTGTGTTGGGATCGTACCAATGTCCCCATGTAAGTCGTTGTCATGATAAACAACTTGACTTTTGTATTGAAATGTGTTGATTTTTTTTCGCCGGGTTTCATGCCAAGTAAATCCTAGTTGTGTGTTGGGTCACGTGTCCTCTTTTTGCTAAAGGAACCTTCTAAAAGTAAAAATGAAATTATAAGAAACATAATTTATTTTCTTATATAAAATTAAATAATCTATTTTCATTATTTGAGAAATTAAACATATGTAAACACAAATATCATAAGTAAAGCTACATACCATTCAAATATAACAATGATTTATTTAAAAATAGGTTAATCAAAATCACCAGAACTAGTAGAAGTAGTTGAAAATGGTTGTAACTGCATGTTTTATTGTAGATTGTCCGAGTCATCCTATGAAAACACTGTTTGTACTCTTCCTCTTCGATGAGACATTTCCTATATAATAAAGTAATTTATAAAATGAAATATAAATAAGTTACATAAATAATATGGAATAAATTACAATGTATTTATCAAATAATATATAGTTATGTGCTTACCAGTATTATTAACTACACATCATTTATATCCTCATCATGAATAAATTCATTATCTTGATCAACCATGTTTCTTTGTCGTGATAGTAGAACATCAGTTTGGACAATTTCTCCTATAATATCACTTCTTTCCCAATTGATTAAATCATTCTCAACTAGGTCATGCACATCATGTTGATTATGAAGTGTTATAGGTTGTTGATATGGCTCTAGATCATTAGTAGATACTTCTTGTTTCATATCATAAACCCTTCGAGTTTGTATTTCTACAACAATGTGCCAATTTTACTCATTTGAATTTTGAACATAAAAGACTTGTTTTGTTTGATATGCAAGTACAAATGGTTCATCTGTGCATATTGTACGTTCAAAATTCAAACACGTGAATCCATATTCATCCTTTTTTATCCCCTTTCCAATATTGATTACATCCCACCAGTCATAGTTAAATAAAATAACCCTATTTCCACTAAGGTATGTGTAACTCAACTATGTCAATTAGCACGTCGTAGTAAGAAACATGACTAGAAATTAGGTTCGTGTCTCTTACACTTGCAAAGCTAGACATCTCTGCGGTTACAATAACTCCACTATTTTGAGTCTTTTTCTTTTTTTTTTCTCATTTTCTTGTGTGGAATCTGAACCCATTAATGATGTATCCTTTATAACAAGTAACTAATGTACTTGGTCCACGAGATAGTGATAGTATGTGTTTTGAAATGGCACCTTCATGTCGCATTTGTATAACCTATAGATTCAAATATAAGATTATAAAACATACATGTTTATTAGATAATATGAAAATGTATATAGTGAATGCACTCACATGTTCTTCAAACCAACTAATATATTCTTTTGTGTGAATCAAATCTACATCTCGTGCACGAATACGAGGCTTAGCCCTTATAGATTGTTTGTGCTCTCTGAAAAATAAATATTTGTAATTATGATGCTCATAAAGACCAAACTTACATTTTTGCATGAGAATTGAAAGAAAGTTTTATTCAAACAATCTTCTTACTCAATGAATGGCGTCACTTCCTCACAATTACTTAGCACATATAAATGTGCTTGAGAAGACTCTTCTTTCTTAAGAACACAAGATGTTGCTTTTCCTATTGTACGTCCCATGCATTTGAAAATGCTTAACCCTTCATTTGTTATGTTATTTGCAATTACATAATTCCTTTCTTCACAATCATGTTTTGTTTCAACATCATACAAAATATCTTGAAACGTGTGTTATTGCACATTCTCTTCCGCTATGTAAATTCTCTCGCAATATAACCTTCTAGACGACTTTTATTACGCATTACAAGACTCTTAATGTGCTTAATACTTGTCAATCCATAAAGACAATAGATTTGTTTATTTAACTATATGAAACCTAATATATATATATATATATATATATATATATATATATATATATATATAAATTAATTGAATGAGAACATACTCTATTTCAATAGGATACATCCATCGATATTGTAATCGTCCAAATGAATTCGCCTCATTTGCAAGATGCACAAGTAAATATACCATAACATCAAAAAATGATGGAGGAAATATTCTTTCCAATTTTCAATGTGCGACTATTATGTCATTCTGAAGGTGCTTTAATTGATAACTCTTTAACACTTTAGAACACAATTGTTTGAAGAAACTATATAATTCAACTATAATGTTAATAAATATTCTTATGCAGAACCCTCACGAATCGCAAGTGGAATGTGAATTACAGATGAGAACATGAAAATCATGAGACTTTAATCCAAAAATCTTTCGTTCATTCTCTTGTATGCACCGAGAGATGTTAGAAGCATAACCATCTGAAACATTCACTTCTTTCAAAAATTTACAAAATTCTTTTTTTTTCATTTGAAGTTAGTGAATAGCATGTAGCAGGCAATATAACCCTATTTCTTTTTTCTATAGGGTGAAGTTTATCTCTAATACCCATAGCTTGTAAGTCAAGATGACTATTCATGTTGTCCTTCGATTTACCATCAATACTCTAAATTATGGTGCCAACTATACTTATCGTATATATTCTTTTCAAATGCCTTACATCCAAATTGTGACTGTAAATAAGGGTTTTCCAATATGGAAATTGGAAAATGCTTTTCTTTTTCCAATGTGCTAAGTTTAGCATGTTCTCTTTTCTTTCACAACATCTTGTTTTTTTATGCCTTCCTAAAATAATATGTTCCATTCTTATGAAGTTGATAGAACATCTTTAAACAATTACTTGGGTGCCGTCATGCTCCTCATTTAATAAATGACCTTTTATCACGTCGAAATCTATGATCGGTCGGTAAAAATCAACGATGATCCATGTAACACCATTTCCGTTCTTTTCGTAATCGATATGACAAACAATCCTTATTACAAATAGGACAAGAAAATTTCCCTTTAGTACTCCAACCAGAAAGATTTGCATATGCAGGAAAATCATTGATGGTCCATAATATAGTTGCACACATATAAAAATTTTGTTTTGTTGAAGCATCATATGTTTAATCTCTAATCTCCCATTACTCATTCAACTCATCTATTAATGGTTGTAAGTATTTATCAATGTCATTCCCAGGTGCAGGTGGACAAGGAATAAGGAGTGGCAACATGAAGAATGTTTGTTTCATACACATTTAAGGTGGTAAGTTATATGGAATAAGAACCACAGGCCACATGCTGTATGAAATTGACATATTTCCAAAAGGATTGAACCCATCACTACGCAAACCGCCCAACATTTTTATGTTCTCAGGCAAATGAAGGGTGAGTTTTATCAAAGTTTTTCCAAGCTAAAGAGTCTACTGGATGCTTCATCATCTCACCTCTCATACAACCATCAACATGCCATTTCATGTGAGTGTGACGCCCTAAATCCGGGGTGTCCGTTGACTACCCGTCAACCGTCGGAAAATCTATACGTCTCGTATCGCGAGACACACACCTGAGTAAAATGGCCACTTGGGCCTACATGTCATACTCATCCAAATATATTCAACCAATTATATTCCAATAATTCAAGAGTTATTTCATTACTCTTAATACAAATGCATATTAAAATCTACAATTCTAATACATGTCATACATAATAACTATCAAAGCCACAACCCGGCTTCTTTCTAACCGGCCTCTAAGATGAGTCGCTCTTGAACGCTCCCTGCATCTGAAATGACATTCCTCGACAGTGAGCTATCGCCCAAGAGTGGAATCACCCTAAATGGGTTACCTCACCCAAGTGCATATGCAACGATCCAATGTAAACACACATTCAAGCAAATTCGTGATCCTACTTGAATGTCTAAATGATCAACCCATGTCCCGAGTCCTCGCAGACTCCCTCACACTTGCCTAAGCCATGTATGAGAAAACATCATTTTCAACACAAAACTTGTTGTTTTAGAAAATACACTACTGAGTTTTGGTAAAAATTATGGGACTACCCTTCCGAGGCTTAATGTGTCGAGAACCTTCCAAACAATACATGGCCCTCCGATGCAATCGTAGGACCATCTCCCCAACACCATTCTCCGAAAATCATCCTATAAAATTCCTTTTCACAACCATAAAATTGCTTCTTTTATTTCACCTGTTCACATGTCATGCACAACACCCAATTTCTAGGCTACCCTATACATATGAAATACATTATGGCCATTTCAACACAATATATACAACACATGCTAATATATATATATATATATATATATATATATATATATATATATATATATATATATATATATATATATATATATATATTAATATAATAGACGCCTTAAACTCCGGGTCCGTTTGACTACTCACAACCTGCTGAATACAAGTGATGTCGGGTTACCCGACGCCACTTCAGAAAATCGTTAGTCCCTTTCAGACGAGAGCTCTACCCAAATACAATACCCGCATACACCTGTCCTGCCCAAAACAAGGCAATATATCCATCACATGAGTAAAACGCCACTGGCCCATAAACAATACTCATAAATAATATACCAACTATATTACAGTTCTAAGAGTTCAAATTGTTTTATTTTATACAACCCATATATTAAAAATTGTAGAATTCTAATACATGTTTAAAATAACAAGCCACAACCCCGCTCTTCAATCTCGCTCCCTAGACGAGCCGTCCCTCCTCACGCTCCCCCGGCACCGTGAACAATATCCTCGACAGTGGTGAGGCTAATGCTCAAGATGGGAATCGCCTGTCGGCTACTCCTCCACCCATGCAATGTTCAGAACAAACACACATTCAAGTAAATGCATGATCCTACTTGAATGTCTAACTCATCATCTCGTACCCGAGTCCTCACCGACTCTCTCACACTCGCCTAAGCCTCGTATGAGAATTATTATTTTGTTTGTGGACAACCCTCCGATGTATATATATATCAATTGGGCCGTCTCCGAAGATTGATATTTTTAGTTTGGACTACCCTCCGATAATTAACATTTTTAGACAACCCTCCGAACCATTTTCTCTAGACTCATCTCATGCACTCACTCCTATCATCCTAGGGTATTCCAATGCATATGGAATGCATGATGCCAATTCCAACACAGTCTATATCACATGAAAATATATAAACATGCATATATTCACATAAAAATTAAATCACACAATCATGTTATGTAATTTCACATTTCATCACATCAAAATTAGCTCACATGTGCTAATGATCAAACACGAGCAATTCTACTGAATTAATTGACCAAATACATTAATTCACAAAATGATTTTGTGAACATTACTCCTGAATAGTGAAACCGCCACTATTCCCGAAATCACTAATCGGCTCTGCTCACTTTCAGGAACCCGACCACGGCCATTTCCGGCCCCATACAAACCAATACATGATTTAAAGCATAATTCATAATTAACCAACCAAACAGCCCCTAAAACAGTTACGGGCTGCACCATGGCTCCCAAAAATTATATCAATTCGGTCCCAAGTTTTGGGACCGATCAAACGACCGCTCAAGGCCCTTCCTTATACCAATCAAACATTGAAAACACTTAAATAAAGTGTAAAACCCAAGTAGGAGAAACTTCCTACCTCTCGGAGTTTGTTTAAACTTCAACCGATACTCCACGCAGAGGTCTCTCCTCACACAGAGAGCAGCTTTCTTCTGCCCTCAAGACTCCGACCGCCTGATTGCTCCGATATTCTGCAGAGTTGCACACCTTCCCTCTCTCTAAACTCAAAACCCCAAGGCCAATGACATATCTTTTTTTTGTTTCCACGTTTTTCCCTTTTGATATTTGAAGATGTAAACATTATTTAGTGTTTCGTCTATTCTCATTTAATAAATTTCCAAATGACCATTTTGTCTTTCTTTCCTGTGGCTTTGACATTCGGGGCAATTATCTTTAATCGGGCCCATTTTACTATTTCTCTACTCATGCCCTTATGGAACATAAACACTTGTTATATGTGACTCTCAATACATCGAAATCATTTACAAGAATTAAACGCAATGCCCAAAAAAACATGCCAACTCCGACTATCTCGGGAATTCCTACGAAATTCGGGACGTACTAACTAGGAGCCACGAGACTATCTAACTATAAAGTAACTGCTTCATCCGAGACTAGAGAATAAATTATTTGATTTTTAACCTAAATTATAATTTTGCAAACTAAAATTGCTGTATTTTGCTATTTTTTCAGAATTAAATTTCTGTCTTACACATAAAACATGCTATGCACATTCACCATCACTCATACCAAAAAATTATCTCACATGGGCTAATTAACAAATACGTGCAATTCAATTTGAATTGCTCAACCAAACACATTATTTCACAAAAATATTTCATGAACACTATTCACATGAACAGTGAAACCCTCGGGTTATTGTTTATGGCCACTCTCTCTCAACATCGGTTCAACTTTGTGAACCCGAAATCCAATGGCCATTCAGGCCTCATGCACATCACAACACAACTTATAGCATAAATTATACAATTAGTGTACCCCTCAAATGTATCCGTGGATCGGCCACGGACCATTCAAATGGGTCTAATAATTTCACACTGGGTCTTGTAACACCCTGTGTGTCATACCCTGTGCGCTTTATTTTGTAAGCATACTTGACTGTTCGCTAGTTAAATGCGAAACATGCAAAAACTAGAGACCTTAAAGTTACAAAACTTAAGGACAAAATTACCTGTCCAAAAGGGCCAAAAGACATGGATTAAGAAGATTTGAGGCCAAAATGAAATAAAGGAAGTTTATTTATAAACAGAATGAAAGCATGGGCTTAAAAAGCAAATAAGTAAACTTAACTAAAATGGGTTTTGAGGGCCAAACAAAGCCTTAGCAAACATGGATTCCTAAAAGACCAAAATTGGTCTCATTGGGAAGGAAGAAAACGGAAGAGGAAGAAGAGAAGAAGAGGAAGAGGAGATCAAGCAAGCCAAGGTATGGAACTTTGGATTTTTGTAATGGAAACCAACCTGATTATAAATTCTATGAGATTTGGCATGTATCTTAAGTTTGTATGATAATTATTTTGCTCAAAACCTGGTCAGCCTTGCTAGGGCTTCATCCTAACCCAAAAATTATGGAAAGTAAGGTGGATAAACCTTAAATAGTACAAGAAGATTCATGAAATCCTCTCTTGAGGATGGATTCATGGTTAATGTAATGAGTTAGGTTTAATAAACCCTAACTAAGCATCATGTTTGGTTTGTATATAATATAACTCCATATTAAAATGGCTTTGAAGTAATTCATGATAGGTCTTGAAACAAGATAAGTATTGGAAAGAGGAAATGAGAAAAGAGTTTACAAGAGACATATGGAATGGTCTTGAAGGTAGATGAAGTATAGAGTTGACTGATCAAAAATATGGAAAAAAAAAGGAGAAAATACACATTCTGATTGTTTAGGTTTAAGTGTGTACTCCAGATAATTTTAACCCAAAGTAAAATTTCCAAGACATTACTAGGTGTACCCTCTAAGACACCCTCGTTCCTCGTCTCTCCCGCTTCACCAGTTTTCTGTATTTTGGCCATAACTTTCATTTCTATCCGACGGAGGATTCAAGTGGCCACCAAACTAGACTTCCAAGAAAAACCAAACCTAGAGAACAGGTATCGTCACCCTGCCTCTAAGTGGTCCAAAATTCACTAAAGTAACAGCGTGCAAGCCAATTCCTGCATCCGCTTGAACACAGAGGTAGTCCGGTTGCTTCGACGTATCTGAGTTCCTGCATTCGACCGTGATTCCAGTTGGAATAGAACCCTTAACACCTTAAATTTAAAGGAGTACAAAGAACCAGTGTCAAATATGGAGTCAAGGCACTGGAAAAATGAGTATTTGAAACTGTCCCTCGGGTAAAATCGGTAAACCGACTAGTTGGCACGAAAATGCCATAACTTGAGTTTGGACGATCTGATTGGATTGACTCCACTCCGGGTAAATTAGATTCATAGAAGAATAATACGTGATTAAGGTGATTACATGCTCATCATACCTACCATGGAATACCATCTGTCATGAACGCATAATGTATAAAAAGCCCTATTATAAAAATAGTAAGTTACTCAATCCCATAATTGTAAAACTACTCAAGACTTTATTAACCGACATGAAGACTGCTCGACAGTACTTCTGCATCTCCTTCGCTAGTGTTCTACATTCCGATTAGTACTTCTGCATCTCCATATGCCCGCACTCCTTCATTAGTACTGATACCTCCCGTTAGTGCTTCTAAGACGATTAGTACTTCGTACTCCCGTTAGTGCTCCAAAGATTCCTCGATTGCACTTTGGTACTCCCGACAGTGCTACGCACTCCCGTCCCGTTAAGTGCCACGCACTCCCGTCTCGTTAAGTGCCACGCACTCCTGTCCCGATTAGTGCTACGCATTCCTCCGCCCCGATTAGTGCTACAAACATCTCCGCATCAGAGCAGTATCTCAGTATAATTTATTGTGTCGGTGGTCTTACCTATTCCCGTACCACCGGTCTAGAAGTCAACGCTATAAGGATAAGACTTCGAATGCACAAGAGTAAAGACCGAACGTACTCCTCAGACTGCTCGTAGTAGTCTCACTGTACCCTCTCAGATCCCAGCCCCTGTAGTACGTACCCTGCTCATTGTGCCCCAAGTACCTACGGTACCTGCCTCACAGGCCTGTAGTACCCACGTGGTACCCCAGATCTCATAAGTCCCAGATCCGAATGTTCTGTCCCAGATTCCGATGTGTCCCCGCCTCCCTGAGCGAGCTCGTAGCAGGCTCCTCCACCCGGTACTCCTCGTATCCTCGAATGTCTCAGTACCCACAGTACCTCAGAATTCCATGGGAAAACCCTGATCCGAATAAGCTCCTATCCCGCCAGATCCGATAAGTCCCAGTTTGAATAACCCGTAGGTACCCATCACCCGGTATCTCCCGTAGATTCGATAAGTCCCGTATTCCAATAGTGCTTGTCCCGTGGTCCCACAGTCCTGAGTCCCAGCCAGTCCCGTAAGATCTCACTTTCGGTACCCTGTATTCGAGCAAGCTCTCAGGCACGGCGGGCACGATAAGTTCTCAGACCAATGTTCTCGTCCTCGATTCGATAAGTCCTGTTCCTCGATGGCTCAGAGTACCCACGTACTCCCAGATGAATAAGTCCTCGTGTTCCACGTGCCCCTCAGACTGGTCAGTCCCGGTAGCCTACGTGGTACTCCTCAGATTCGATAAGTTCCAGATCCAATGTTCGTCTCGTATCCGATAAGTCCCCGTCACCGGTTTTTGTCCCTTTGTGATTCGATGTTCTGCATTCAATGGTACTCATGCTCGATTAAGTTCTTGTCTCGCTCTTGATTAAGCTCTAGTACTCCACTGTAATTCCTTGCGTATTTGATTTAAGTTCTCACCTTCAGATCTTATTGTTCGTAGGTATCTACCTGAGTGATACTCTTTGTATCTAATCAAGTTTTGTAGTACTCACTGCACCCCAGATCGCAAAATAAGTATAAGTCCGCAGTACCTAAGGGTGCCCAGTCCGTAGAAATAAGTATATGTATTCAATGCTCTCATTCACTGCCTGACTACCAAGTCAATACCTCGAAGTATGTATTTGTGGTGCAATGCCCCGATCTCGAATCCTGCAGACGTGATGTACGGACATTATGATTAGCTCTCGACTTATTGTACTCCAATGGTACTCCCTCATAAGGATAAGATCCCGTGAAGATAAGTATATGTCTGGGTAAAGATCCAAGATAAGTTCAGAAGACAAAGAGAAGCCCTCAGAATACATGTATGAGATCCCCAAATACATGTATAAGTTCGTAATGCACGTATAAGATCCAAACCAATATGTGCTCGGAAGACAAGAGTGAAGCTCCTCAGACAGGATACTGTAAGGCAGGACAGCACTGGGTGATGTTTGTAGTACTTACAAGTACTTCCTCAGAGTAAGAATAAGTTCCGCAATACTAGTACACGCCCGTACTCTGGATACCATCACTGCAACACCGAACTAGTAAACCTCGTAGGCACAAGTTCTCGTAATCTTGCCAAGAGTCCCGACCTGAAAAGGCCAAGTTTGTTATGGCCAAGCCCTATAAGAATAAGCTCTCGTAACTCCTACCTGAGTCCCGACAACATAAGCCTGTGCCATGAGCTGGGTACTCAGAGGTAAGTCCATGATACAATGTATGAAATTTATGATATCTCGTTATACACTTATTATCATTGTGTATATGCATGTGTATTCGTAAGTGCTATAAGATATGTTTCCCACCTGTTTAAAAGCTTAACACCCGTTTTTAATCCATGCAGGTACGTGAGAAGACGCCGCAAACATCCCGCGATCACTGGCTAAAATAACACTGTAAGTGTTCACGCTACGTAGGTTTCTAGCTCGATTTTAAATGTAAAAGTATGTTTTGTATGTAAATGGACCCGGCCAGGTGCCCAGATTTTCGATTTATTACCACCCTGGTAGTTCTCGATTCAGATAATGGTATTCAGACTTCGTTATAAGATGGGCCACACATACCCAATGTAAGTTTGGGTTTTTAAAAAAAAAAAAAAAATCGTGTAAAGAGTCCGGGAAGTACCGCACCAAAGCCTCGCTCGACTGCCAATCGAAGTCGATCAATCTAACTGGGCGCGGACAAAGTCTCAGCTTAATCATCAATCCGTCGCTCAAGGCCTCAAAACCCAACCGAATCATCACAAAGCACATAAACAAAGTGTAACTCAAGTAGAATAAAACCCCTCGCCCTCACGGAAAGTTTATCGAAACTCCACAGTGCTCCACGCTGCTTCGTCTCGCCGCTAACAACCTCTCTTGAGACGAAAGTCGATCCCGACGGTCCGAACACCCGAATCCTAGAAAGAAGGCGTTGCACTGCTTCCTTCTAAAATATCCCCAAACCCATCCTTCTATTCTGGCGTTTTCTCTCCCCACGTTTGCTATCTCCTGGTTTCTTTGAAGCGCTGTGCCAGAAGAAGACCACTATTGCCATCTTTGGCTCCTCTTCTTCCTCACAAACCTTCCCAAAATGTCAGCATTCACTTTCTCGATTTTACTGCACCAATCTCTCGCCGTCCATTTCATCAAATATCTCTATTCATTCACAACATGTGCTCTTCACATGCCATGCCAGGCGACTTTTGTCAGCATCACATGTCGTGCTTTACCGACACCGATACTCTGCAGCTCGGGTAAAAACGCAAATCTCTCCCGATTACCTCCCCGACCGACGTGTTGGGGCCAGATTTCACTGTGAGATTTTATTCCAATCCTGAAATCTGCTTCATCATTCGAGATCTGGTGGGTTTTCTGCATTTTTACCAAGTTACCGCATTTTGCCTTTTGAGAAATTAGATTTTCTCGGTTTTCAATAAAGGGAGAATGGTTCTGATGACATATATAACCTCAAGTTCTGCTTTGAGTGGAAAATAACGTTGCGCTTCCATGCAAGCAAGAGATATTTCTTTTTCTTTCGATGACTGGTCGAACTCTCATGTGTAGATGAACATTCTGCTGATTTCCATCTAGGAGACACCTCAATAATAATACACTCATTAGCTGTCATGCTCTTGAGTATAACATACACCGCATGGGCGTGCATCAATCTTAATATACGGAAAAGCCAAGCCCATGGAGACCCTTTTTTTGTTTCGTATTACCGTTGCAATGTTCCTCACCTCAGAAGAGCCTCCCCAACAATTGGGCGGGTCATTTGTAAACACTTATTGCTCCATCCATTAAGACACTATAGCCAGTCTTATGATAAAAGACAACTTTAAATTTTTCTTGCCACTCGATATAATCATGCCTCGGCTCAGAACAAGAAAATTTTTGTTTGCACTCTCATTCGATATCGATTCAAACTCCTCATGAACATGTGGACCCTCTTTCAGACTCCTCATTTGGGAGACAGGCTGACATTCTGAATGCATCATTTAACATTTCCTTCCATCTCCCCATAACGCTTATTATCGACTCATTAGTGCTCATTATTACCAATATTTCAGGTTCATAATGTCCTATATTCTTAGCGCATCAACCATCGCATTGTACTTCTGGGCTTATCCCATTTGCCTGACAAGCGTCATACATAAGCTTCTGCTTTTAAGAGGTAGATACAATTAATATTGTACTGAATGCACATGGGAGCTTTTTCCACTATTGTTGGGGGGTGTGAGGTAGATTTCTCCCAAAAGTCTCTTGAGACTCTATCTCAAGGCATTCATTGCTTACTCGACTCTTGCATCCAACCCCTTATCTATTGACATTTTTCCCCGTGACTCTCTCGCAAATTAAATCATTTTAATCACATAACAATGAATTCTCTCCCTATCAACTTGTAATGAATGTGATATGTTTTTGAAAATATCTCAAACTCCATATCAGGTGTGATTCTATCCTATTTAGAAATACATAATTCCTATGAATCAATCATCAACATATATGTTTCATTTTTGAGGAAGGTTGCAGCTTCCTCACAAGCCTTAAGTATTGAATGACCAAGGTATAAAACATATTATTAGTTAGTTAACTAAAGCCTCAACAATAGTGTCGCCTTGTCCAATATGCACTCAGAGAACAAAAGTAGTCAGAAACAAGGAAATTAACAAATGATAGTTGATAATATGTGGGGATTTCTATAGAGCAAAGCATAGATTTCTCAAAACCGTTTAAATCGACAATCTGTAAGGAGATCATTTAGTGAAATATTTCATCGATCATAAACATTTTAGTTGAAAAACTTGAGTATACTCAAAATGTAAATAATCATATCTATACTTTTTCAACTTCTATGTTAAGATATATCTAGCAGACAACTCCGTTTGAAGCTCCAAGGATGTTGAACGATTTCTAGTTTAGTAAATTGAGAACAGTGAATGAGCAGAAATGAATGACAAACAATATTTGAAAGAATTACATGTTGACACCATGAGACTAACATATCCAAAAATTCTACAAAGCAAAATAGCTTGCTTAACATGTAAGGACCCTTATACCCATCATATACCTCAATAAATGCATAGTGTTTTTCTTACATTTGAAGACATAACCACATCCGGCTATAACTCTTAAATAGCAGGATAAGCAATCCACATGGGAGGACAAAAAATCAACCTAGCCTTATAACAAGTCGAAAACATAACACAACCCTTACCGTCAAATCAAAAGGTGGGAATCTTCAAAAATGTATGGGATGATTTAAAACCGCTTCATAGCCTTTAACAAGTCAAACAAAGGTCCTGAAAACCATACAACACAAAATACTCAATATGAGTTTATTATTTAATACCCAAAAAACGCTTTTGAACTGTAAGCGCCAAAATCGTCCGTTCTTGGCAATTTCTTAGTATCGCCGAATCCTTGGTGTTAGTCCCAAATGGACTTCTAACTCTATGAACCAAATCCGACCTCAAGTACTACTCACCACAAAATCCTAACCAAAACAGTTTTGAAAGTAGAGCAAACTGATTCTCCCAGTACTCTAAAGCACCGTCTCAATCCATGTTAGGTACCAAAATTATCCAACTCATGCTGAAACCCCAAACAGATCCCACTCAGCCAAAATTTCTACCAACCTAAACCAAAATAGTTTCTTTGAAACTATGTCAGCAAACTGAATGATTCAGCATTTCTACCAATTTCCCAATCCTTAGTTGGTTCCGAACGGACTTGACAGCGCTCACAAAAACAATGGGTCACATAAAATACTAACAAGAGCAGTTCGGGGCTGGTCATCGGGAATGGCAAGAAGAAAGTGAGAAATCCCAACAGTGGAAAACAGCTCCCGGTGAAAAAGAAAAATAAAACAAACCCCAAAGGGCAGGCACAGAAAGGTGACCTCCCGGCACTGGGTTCTCAAGCAGCCCCAAAATAGCTATCTTATGGTGCAAAACAGTTTCTCAAAGTGTTTTCAAAGAGAGGTAGAAGCAGTGAAATTATAGAGAGAAATTGTTGGCACAAGTTAGTGGGCAGAGAATTAAAAACTTTATAAGTATTTGCTTCATGAATCCAGCTCCATTCTGCTCTCCACTTAACACTCCATCACCAGTGCTTCCGTCTACCATTTCATTTAAAGTGAAGCCAACTGTCTGGCTCTGACATGCCATGAAATCAAAAGCGACATAAGTCACGCCTACCCACTTGAGCCATCCTTACGGATGCAGTTATTTGATCCAGCCTAAGTCTCCACATTGAAACATGCCCAACTGGCTTGAAGATCAAAGCAGATTTAATAACCATCCGTTTTTCTAATATAAAACTGCGATCTCGCAGTTTTTTTGTTCAGTTGGATAAAGAATAACTTATTTTTTTCACATGTTTCGATCAGTTGCTCCATTGTTTCGATGTGCACCATATTTTTTTATATTGAAATGAGTCTATCTATTTTTAATAAATAGCTTAAACAAAGTTTAAAACATTGGAATAAAACTGGTTTGTTGAGCCAGTATAAACAACCCATATCTGTCTTATTAGTTCATTCATTTAATATCGACATTTTTATAATCATCCTATTTTTAGATCTGAGAAAACCATCTGATTCGGAGTCAGATATAAACTGGCCCACTCAACAATAAAACTGAAACTGCTGCCTGGTCCTGAGCCTATCTGCTCCAAACAAGCTGAACTGCTTCACCATCTGGTGGCAACCATCTAGTAAGGAAGCAAATCCAACTAATTTATACAAATGCAATAGTTTGGCCCTCACCCCATAAATGAAGTGGGGACACTCAATTCTGTGGTAGCGATGATCTCATCAATTTCAATCTGTCATTTTCGTAAACTATTTTCTCAAATCCAAGATCGTGAGCGTGTTCTGTCATATTATCACTGTATAGCTTTGGGAAAATACTGAAAAACATCCCAAGCTCGTGATACTGGGAGCCGGAAGATCTTTGGTAACCTTGAGGCTGCCTTCCTTGAGGCTTGTTGAGAAAGCTTCTGCGTGTGAGTAACTGAAGCACTGTAAGTAGCCTGTATCGAAGCTTCTATAATCCAAGCGTAAAGAAGTAAGTCTGCTGGAAGCTTCAAAGCCAACATAGAACCCCTTTCCGCTGAATAATAGCAGGAAGTAGACAGCAGAGTGGAACAAAATCATATCAGAACTGCTTTGGTTAACGTTATTAAAAATAGCTCGTTTTGATAATAAGTTATTTTCAGAATGCATAAATAAAAGCTCAAGCTCCAATCCAAATGGTATAATGAAATATCCTAAAATTATTTAATAAATAAAATCGGGTTTTTATAAACAGGTACTCGGCTGAATAATAAAGTCTGTTGGCCTGGCATCTGGTGGTCCGCGCGCTGGCATTGTAGAGCTTGCCTACTGTTTTTTTTTTTTTTTTTTTGCAAGGAGGCAGTGGCCAAAGCTCTGGTTTTTGCACCTGAGAGGAATTCTTTGGCCTTACTGTGTGTAGTGGTTTTGGAAGACAGGAGGCATATGTGCAGGAGAAGAGGGCGGTGGGACAATAGACAGGCACTTCTTCATATTTATGGTGAGAGTCACAAAGTCAAAATAAGCTAAAAGTTATATCAAGTTTACCTGCTGTGAAGTCAAAAAGTCCAAAACGAGCTGAGGCTAGACTCATGAGCTGGCAAACTATTCAAAAGTCATAAAGTAGGTGGCTGAAAGATGCGATAGGGATTAAGTCGGCTATTTTACTTTGGTCCGATCGGAAGAGAGTAAAGCAGACATGGTTGTCACAGCGGCAATGATCGCGGTCATAAAAAAGAAGGCCATTGTATTTTGGTGCGTGGCTTGGTGAAGTCACGGTTATTTTAAAACTCCGGCACCATTACTCCATCATTATTAGATACCTTGTCACGTTACAAGTACGTTCATGACCAAATCCAAGCTTGTTGAAACCCTTGTCATGATTTTAGTAAACCGTGACCAAAACATAAGACGGTATTTCGTCACGCTTGGTTTGCGGACTGTGACCGTGTTACATTCGATAGTTTTTTAAGTCTCCTACTCAAAGAACCGTAACCAAACAATACACGCCAATTCTCTGCAAATTATTGCGACGCAGATAGTCACCGGCTCAAAAAACTATGATCAAAATTTATCATCAAATATTTTGGATGACGGTTTTACGATGGCCATGACAAAAAAAAATCATATTTAGTCACTGTTTTACTTGACCGTGACTAATAGTCGTCACTAAAAACCTTATTTTTTGTAGTGTAGTGCTCTTTGTATCAATTTTGCAACCACTAAAGTCCGCATCTGAATAGCATATCAATTCAAAAACATCGGCACCAACGACGGCGTCGCACCGGTCACTTCAACCGATCGCAGATTTCGGCATACAGTAACACAAATGATATCAACAGGTAAACACACATGATACTTCCAAAAACCCAAAATTATTCTTCTTTTTTTCTCCTTTTAACACCAGAAGAGTCTCACCCAACAGGATGGAGTGTAAATCCCACATATGAGGTTTCACCTCCCAGCTACAAGAAAACGCCTTCTCCAGTCAAAAACAGTGTAACACAACTTCAAAAAAAAAGCCTCACAACTATGGGAAAACGGAAGTTCAACGTTGAGATCACAGTATTAGGGAATAAGATGGGTATATGTCAGCTGGCTACTGGTATCCTCACAGGCTGCCTGAACTCTCTCGTCACTAAGACGTGGCTCTTCAAAATCGCTTCATGAGCATCAAAATTCCCTTCGGTCGCGGACATGCAATCTTCACCTTTAGTCAAACCCTCAATAAGATGATGTAAAAAATGCCCTAATGCAGGGACCTTCAGCAGGTTAAAACCTGTTACAAATACTAAGGTGCCAAAATGATGATCTGAGGTAAACCCGTGTGAATTTCAAATTTTAATCTTCAAAAAGGACAAAATGTAACATCTATCATCCAGTTAGGAAAAAGCTAAGATTTTTCTGATCTGAATGATGAAACCGATTATCAAATGTGGTCCTCAAAAGTGAAACAAAAAAAATGTTTTCCTCAATCTAATCAGAATTCTCGTCAGAAATTCTCAGATATCACTAAATTTCATTTGAGGCTGAGGTGATTGCAGAGTTTGATGACACAAGGTAAGCCATAAAGTCAGTGTACAATATAAGACACATGGCAAGTCATGCCACTTTGTACTGCAATGTCAAATATGTGGCAAATGTGGAAGTGTTCATGATGAAGGAAGGAGGAGCGTGAAAGGATAAGAGAAAGGAGGAAAGAAAATGAAAGAAAATGAGAGAAGAAAAAATGCAGAGGAAGAAGAAAAGGAAGATAGTAAAAGGAAGCGAGTGTCGCGGCGCTGAGCAAATCTCCCCATTTGCTAAGAACCCCGAATCGCGCTACAAGAAGTAGGTTTCCCAGTTCATTGAGTTTACGCCTGTGGCCATGTGGTGGCTCAACGAGATTTCAATCTCTACTTCAAGGTGCGAATTTAAGATGTGTGTGATTTAGTTGTTGTTGTGTGAAGGTCAAAGACCATGTTTCACTGGTTTCAGATCGCCCAAGACCGAACACCTACTTAGGGACAACAAAACCCGAATGGCAAACGGAAGTGTGCCCAAATTTCTCCACACCTTGTAAAATTGCCACACAACTTCTCTGACAGCCATAACTTTCTCGTCCGAATCTTTGATTCATTGCCCTAGATCCCCCACTGACAGCCTGCTGATAGAATTTTATTAGATAGCGCTCACCAAACCATGGTCCGAACATTTGGTCGGAAAATGCATTGGAGGAATGGTCCGCTCGTTTTTCAGCTGGAACTTCTGGCTTTTGGAACCATGCCAGACATTCCAAATGCTGTGCTTTCGTTATTGGCTTAAGTTAGAATTTCATGTTGAGTTTAGGCAGTTTATTTACAAAACACCTTCGGACTAAGTTCAAATTATTTCTACGTCACATGGCTAGATTTATGGCTGTGAATGGCTATTAACGTGTGGTGTTATTGCTATAAATTGAATAACATGTCATCATATGTGAAATTATGTGATATATGTGTGATAAAAATGAAAATAATTATATGGCTAAATATAATTTGTCCATGACACTTGACATGTGTGGGCTGAGGTGTTGCATGTGGCAAGAGCGCATGGGAGATGAAATGGCATGCACATTTGTATTGCATTTATAGCTGGGACAAGATGTCGAAGCCAGGGTGTGAGTGCATGGTCGGGGGTTGGCAATCGTGAGCCAGTGTTCAATGTATGTCGGAGAACATGGTGTGGGGTAATCGACAGACCGTGTTATGTCTGAAGGTGCGGTGAGGACATTGTGCCACCGACATTATGCTTTGCGTTCATGGCGAGCTAGTAAAATGGGACAACATCCAAATTCAATCTCACGATTGCATGGCATGAAAAGTACGTGTGTAAATGGGTGAAGAAAGTAGATCCCCCCCCCCCCCCTCAAGTGAAAAACCTAGTATATGGTTTAGACATTAAACCGTCGATGAAAGCCCTGTAAACAAAGCAGGTGAAGGGTAGTGCGCCCCTGTGGGTGAGGTGAACCCGAAAAATCTCGTGGCTCACAAATGCATAAACACGCATTTCTGGTAAGGAAATAGTAGGTATGCGGGTATCCACGTGGTCTAGAATTACTGAAAAAAAAAAAGTTTTTTGTTTTGGAAAGGGTCGTGGGCAGGGACGCCCTGACCCGGCTTTTCTCACACTTGGCATATGTGCGGAGCCGAGCGCCACACGAAAGGGACTCATTTGAGTCACGAGGTCTGTGTACATCAAAGTATAGGTACTTGAATGCATGTGATTGTATGTATTAGACATTGCATGTTGCACTTAGGTGGGGAGTAACCTTGGTAGGAGATATATCTACTAGGCTTTGCTCACCCCGTTGTGGGACCACCCTTTCAGGTACACGAGAAACAACGCCGCTCGAGCTCAGTACGGCGAAGGCCGTCAAAGGCCTTAAGAAGTATTTTTGTAAAATATATTAGAACAATCTAGTTTGAATATACTTTCGCATGTAAAAGAGTTATACATCAAACTCTTGTAAAATATTATAAGAATTTGTATATTTGTAAAGAAAATATACGTAGCAGTGACTACGAATATCTCCGTGGGTTGACGAGTTGTCAACTGACTGGATTTTGAAGTGTCACAACACGGGGTATCTTGAAAGTATACGCACCCCCGAGTTCTTGTGGTGTCACATGACTTTATTGTGGACCGCCTTGGTCACAAGAACTCGCCATGATAGAGAAGCAAAACACTGTCGCGACATGGAAAACTATGTCACGACCTAGCAACTGCATCAAGCCTGAGAGCCATGTCGCGACAAAAAAAAAAAAAAAAAAAAACTCTGTCGCGACCAGGAAACCCTTATTGTTACCTAAAACTTGCCCAAACATGTAGTAGCCTTCCTGACATTTCTTGCACCTCACCCTCTTTTCCAAACACCACAAATTTAATATAATAGCCTCTGTATAATAAAGTCAACTCAAATTTTGGGACAAACTTGCCAAACTACTTTGAACAATTCAAAATGAGTTTCATTACAACTCTTTTCTCTTACATAAACAGGAACTGGATATACTATCCATAATTTTACACAACATGTAATGAAGCTATAATATGGCATTCTTCTTCACCACTAAGGTCTCAGATGAGTTCCATCTGCTGGTGTACCTCCAGTACCTAAAATATTTTCCCACGACGGGGTGAGCAATGCCTAGTAGAGAAATTCTCCAACAAGGGCTACTCCCCACCTAAGTGCACATGCAATGCCATGATTCAACTTCACAAACACATTAAGCAATAACATATACATTTCTACATGAATGCTCACATGTCATGCCAATATCCTAAGCCATCGCTGACTCCCTCACACATGCATATGCCATGTATGAAAACTTCCTTGCAAAACAAAAGATTTTTGTTTTATAATTCAAGTCATTGGACATATTTCGATAAACTGCTTTATTCAAAAGCCATGTGTCTTTTATGGGTAACGACTTTCCGGGGTCTCACCACAGGCGTCGTGAGCCTTTTGACATTTTCGCGAGCTTTCACCGTTCGATACATATGTCTAACCAAGGATACAAGCTTTTCATTTGAGGGGGTGTTTATCCTTTCTTATTACTACCCGACACATAATTCAAACCATGCGACTATAGGATGTTAACAAAGCCCACCATTTAAACACCAAACACAATGCTAATTCATGCCATGCGTTTTAAGCGATGTCCCTATGCATATGCAATGCAGAAATGCCACTGCATGTTCTTTCATATTACATGCATAATGAGAGCTACATGCAACATTTATAATTCATGGATAATTATATCTATTGTATATAATTCACATTCATCATATAACCCATGTTAATACATCAAGTAAGCATATATCAACATGATTTTCACACAACCTGCTTGTCATTCAATCAAGCAATAACACACAAACTGGATCTTCATGCTCACCCAAACAACATATGCCAGCTTCAAGATGTCAATATGCCTAGCAATGACATCGCCTACAAAAATCATCACACTCAAGTCCCATATTTTCAAAGAACACCACCTCTCGTTCCAAAAACTATAGTTCTCTGGGAACAAAAAGGACCCGTGAGCCGGTCCTTAAATTAGCTCAGCTTGATCACAATCGGCTCTTACACCAGCCCCACCGTTAAGGCTATACCTCATGGCCATTGAATAGCCCTTAAATAAAGAATAACCAAAGTATGAGAGAACCCCTACCTCTTGGAGCGTAGACTAGATCACTTCCTGACCCGTCAAACCTCTCGCTGTTTGAACACTGGAGACCAGTAGAAGATGGACCTCCTTTCCTCCCATTTTCTTTCTTTTTTTTTTCTCTTTTCTTCATCTTTTCTTTCTCTTCTTTCTATCTTTTATGTTCCTTTTCTTATTCTCCCCCACAAACTCATTTTGGTCTAGGTGTAAAACACCTTTCTCAATCACTTTGACACATGGCAATCACCATGCCATGTGTTTCTCATGCCACGTTCCCCCCCACTTAGTTCATGCATGAAGAGAACGTGACACTTGGCTTTCCATGTGCCAAGTGTCCACTTGTTTGGTGCCACATGGCACACATCCTCGGGCCACATCTCACCATGTCGTTTGTTCACTTCACCTTGAAATACGAGAAATCTTGATTACCCTAGAATTCGACGGAATTCTACTATGCAACTATTCACAAGACAAACTCATTAGTGTGGTTCGTGACATTATCCGAGATATAGAGAAATTCCCAGGCTTATAGCCTGTATTGTAATGGTAATCCATCGTTTCACTTTACCCGGGTCTTCACATTCTTCCCCCCTTAAAAGAATTTCGTCCCGGAATTCACACACACGTATGCATACAATCACGTGCATATGCAATAGTCATTTAACATTCAATGACTAGACCACGTATCTTCATCCTCAAATAGGAAGGGATATCTGGTACGCATCGTGTCCTTTTGTTACTATGTTGACTCCTCCACTTCCCGGTGCTACCACAACACCTTCACTAGCCTCACAGTCTTACATCGTAAAACTTGATCTCGGCTGTCCAAAATACACACAGGTACCTCCTCGAAGGTCCCATTTGCATCTATAACAAGCTCGCCATAATCCACTATATGAGTCGAGTATGGAGTGTACTTCCGGAGAATGAAGACATGGAATACCTCAGGGACACCCAATAAGCTCGACGGTAATGCCAACGGATACGCAATTGTGCCCACCCTCTCGAGTATCTCGAAGGGCCCGATGTATCTCAGCGACAACTTCCCCCACTTGCCGAACCTAACCACTCCTCTCTTAGGCATAACCTTCAAGAAGACGTGATCACTTTCCTCAAACTCTAGAGGTTGACGCCGTCTGTCGGAGTAGCTATTCTTGTGAAACCCATGAAAAATTCAATTTTTTTGAAAAATGGCAAAACGGTAATTACCGTAATATTGCAGGTGGAAAACCTAGAATTTTTTTAAATCTCGGATGATGAAACGGACTTCGCCGTTGAATTTGTCTTGTGAAATCTAGTTACCTAGTCGAATTTTGTGGATTCCGAGATAGTCAGAATTTCACGTTTTTCGATGCACCGAGTGTCGGGTGACACATGGAGTGGTGTCACATGCATGACCATGTGGATGCCACATAGCACCTTAAGAGATGGACACATTGCATGATAGCCATGTGGTGTAGCAAGTGACACATGGCACTTGGTTAAATGGCTCATGTAGAGCCATGTGTCAAATTGTGAGGAGAATGAAGGAATATGAGAGGAAGCTTCCTCTCACTTGGGATAAGACAAAAAAAAATGAGGGAGAGAGCAAAAAAAAATTCGGTGGGATGAGAACCATAAGGAAAAAAGAAAGAAAATAGAAAATGAAGAAAGGAAAGGAAAATGAGGGAAAACAAACAAGGGAGAGCCGTGCGTGAGAGGGAGAGGAAAAAAGAGAGGATTTCCCGGCGTTCTGACGGTCGAAGTCGAAGGTCCGAGAATTACAGTTGGTCCAAGCAACGAGAGCTACACGTGGGTACCAAAATCGGAGTGTTTCGTCAAACTCCAAGAGGTAGGGGTTCTCTCTTACTCTGGTTATTCTTTGTCTAGGGGCCATTTAATGGCCATGAGGCATAGTCCTAATGATGGGGCTGGTTTCACAATAGTTTAAATCAAACTATTGGTGGGTTAAGGACCAGTTTCTGGGTCTTTTGGTTACCGAAACCACCATTTTGGAATAGGGTATATTTGTAGGAAACATGGAATTTGAGTGTGATGTTCAGCGTGGCATGTCCTCGTCTAATACGGACTCCATTATGAAATTGTTTCAGAGATTTCTAGGTCCGAACTTGAAAACCTGTGTCGTGTGTTGTTGCTTGTGTGAATAACATGATGATGTGTGAAAAGATCATGTTGATCTACGCTTATTTGATGTATTACTGAATGTATGATGGATGAAAATTATATGTAGAAAATATAATTATCCATGATTTATAAATGTTACATGTAGTGAATTGGCATGAAATGGCAATCTGCATTTCATATGCACGGGTACACCGCATAGTATTGGGTGTGTGTGCAGGGTTATGGTCATTCACCATTCTTGGTGAATGAGTGGTGAGCTCGTAATGGGACAACGTCTACGAAAATGAGTTTCACACAGATAGCATGAAGGAAAATACGCGGTGTTAGCGAGTAAGTCAGTAGATACCCCTAGTGAAAGACCCAATTTATTGAGGTTAGACATGATCACCAACGGTGAAAGCTCGTCAAAAATATTGGAAAGGCGCGCGGCATCCTATGGTGTAAACCTGAAAATCCGTGGCCCACAAATGCATAAACACACAAGATTCGATCAAATCAAATGAGCATTAGAGTTGTCCAACGGGTTATGAGTTTTAAAAACAAAAAGCTTTTATTTTGGAAAAAGGGCCACAGCAAAACACGACGATAGGTTTTCACACTTGACATTTGCATGTGCGGAGTTGGTGAGACTCCTGACACGGGATGTGGTGAGTCACATTCTCATCCATGGCATGCATGTAGGTGTTTCATCAGATGTGCATAATTTTACTTGAATATGTGTGTGTTTGCCATTGCATGTGCACTTAGGTGAAGAGTAGCCCTTGTAGGAGAATTCCTCTACTAGGCATTGCTCACCTCGTCATGGGAAAATATTTTCAAGTGCTGGAGGTAAACCAAGAGATGGAACTTAGCTAAGACCTTAGTGGTGAAGAAGGCCGATTTTGCTTGCTGTGTATTTTGTAAATGCCGGCAAAACCCAGCTTCGTCCATGTAGGAGAAAAAAGTTGTACTAAAACTCATTTTGTATGATTAATATCAAGCCGCAAGGTTTCTAGGTTTCATGCTTGCCTTTTATAATAAAAAGGTTAACAGAGATCGAATTTAATGTGTTTAGAAAGAAAGGGTTGTGAGATGCGTGAAATGCCTAAAGAGGCATTGCATGCTCGTCGCGAGAATTCTAGTCTCGATAGAGTTCTTGTATGGTTCTATGTTGTGATAGAACTGTCGCGCGAAGACATGGTTCTCGTGTTTTATGGTCGTAACCTCGTCTAACATGGCTTTCTTTGTCGCGGCCAGGGCTCAATTTCATCGTGATGATGTCGCACTGCAGGTTTCTTATCGCTACCGAGACTCCGCAAGACAAGAGGTTAGGTGTCAAGACGTAGCTGGGCTCTCGGGTAAGGAATTTGATGTCAGGATGCAGCATTTTATATGCACTGGTTTGGTCACACTGCTGGCCGTGTTTCCGTCACATAGTATTTTTAGGCGTCACTCTATCACAACAGAATATTTTTATGTCGCTACAGAGTTCTAGCCAAGGCCAGAAGGTTTCTTATCACGATAGTATATTTTTAGGTCGCGACAGACTTTGCCAAGACAAAGGGTTTCATGTCGCGACAAAGTATTTTGTGTCGCGACATGGTGTGGCCAAGACCAAGGGACCTTGTGTTGCGATAAAGCAATTTATGTCGTGACAGAGTTTGGTTGAGGCTAAGGAATTTTATGTCGCGACATAAATATTTTATGTCATGATAGGATTTCTTTTAGTGGTGTTGCAATAGAGTATTTTATGTCGTGACCTAACACTTACTAGTGTGGAAATGAGGACTTCGTCACTTCCACGTATGGGTTTTATGACGTGATTATTCCTCGCTGCCGTGCCAGATTTTCCGTCATGGATAAAATTGTTTTTATGTCGCGACAGAGTTGGCAATGGTGGAGAGGCTTTATGTCGCGACAAAATATTTTATGTTGCGACATAGTGTAGCCAAATGGAGAGGTTTTGTGTTGCGACATAGCAATTCTATGTCGCGAAATAGTCAAGCCGTGCTGGGAAGATTTTTCGTCAAGCATCGAAAGTATTTTTATGTCGCATCGTAGTCAAGCCAAGACAAGGAGAAATTATGTCGTGACAGCAATTTACATCGCTGATAGAGTTAAGCCAGGGTAGAGAATTTCATCGCGACAAAGCTAGCCACGATAGAGCTTTGGCCGCACACAACAAGGTTAGCGTAGCACGGCACAATGCAGGAAAGGCGCCAGTCACGATGTAGGAGGCCATGCACATGCGATGCACTGTGCCAGCGTGTATGACAGCTCAAGGCACGATAAAGGTGCATGCGCGATAGGAATTCTATCGCTACGCAGAATTCTCTATCGCGACGCACTCGATAGTGAAAAACCTCAGATCTGGGCGCTACACTTATGCTAACTCTGAGCCATGAGAAGACGCTTCCGTATCAAATCCACATTCTCAAAAGTGTCTCTAATCAAATCTAAACCCGTGATGGATCTCTCTCCAACCTTCGTCCAACAAATCAAAGATTAACATGGCCTCCCATATAAAGTTTTCCCATAGGTGCCATCTATATACTGGCCCGATAACTGTTGTTCGCTTAATTCTACTGGGGAAAATGTTCTTCCCAACTACCCTTAAAATCTAGGACGCATGCTCGCAGCATGTCCTCCAAAACCCTATGGTCCTCTCCGACTAACCATCCGTCTGTGGATGAAACGCGGTGCTCATTGTCAACTATGTCCCCATGGCTTTCTAGAAACTCTTCCAAAAGCGTGTCGTGAATCTGGGATCCATGTCCGATACTATGGACATGGGTACTCCATGTAACCAGACAATCTCTCATATGTATAATTTGCAGAATTCCTCCAATGTGAAGGTCATCCGTATTGCTAGAAAATGTGCCGACTTGGTGAGCCTGTCCACTATCACCCATACCGCATCATGCCTCCACGATGTTCGTGGCAAGTGAGTTACAAAGTCCATCGTGACGTGTTCCCACTTCCACTCAGCTACCTCTAATGTCTGGGAGCCCCACTGGGCCTCCTCGATGCTCGCCCCTTTACCCGCTGGGACACGTGAGGCATCGTTGAACAAAGTCCCTAAAGTGCCTCTTCATCCCACTCTAGTAGTACAGGCGATGAAGATCTCGGTACATCTTCGTGCCACCCGGATGTACCGCAAAACAAGAGCAATGGAACTCCCTAAGGAGCTTCTCTCTTAGATCTGCCAACTAGGGAACCACAACCCGTCCCCTATACTGAAGACTGCCATCTGCATGAATGGCCCAGCCTTCATCACCAAAAACCTCGTCTCAGACTCTCGTCCCCGATAGCCACTATCTCTCGTGATCCCGCCTAAGACTCAATCACTCTTAATTAGTAGGGAATACGAGCTACCTAAACTTCCCAAAACACCCTCGAGCTGATCGCTAGAATAGAGTTCAAAACCATACCACAATCTCGAAGACCGCAACTTTCGAAGCTACATAGCCGCATCCCTGACTTATGACTGAAAGTGCATCAACCACTCACATTTCCGCTCTTTACCAAGGTGTGGTAATGGAAAGTGAAGTCATAATCCTCCACATACTGAATCCATCTACGTTGCCTCATGTTGAGGTCCCGCTATGTGAAAATATACTTCAGACTCTTGTGGTCTTAAAACACTTCATACCGCTTCACCATACGTATAGTGGCACCAACATTTACAAGTAAAGACAATGGCCGCCAACTCCATGTCATGTAGGGTAATTCTACTCATGATTCTTTAGCCGTCTAGAACCATAAGCCACTTCCATCTCTCTTCTCATCGCATCAAGATGCATCCTATTTCAGCTCTGGGGAGGTATCACACAGGTACTGGGTCTCCTCGTTCCGGGACTATCAGAATAGGAGCTAAAGTAAGCCTCCTTTTCAATTCCTAGAACGCCCTCTTACACTGGTCATTCTACTCGAACTTAACCTCCTTTCGGGTCAACCTTGTCATAGGTGTTGCTAGCTAGGAGAAATCCTCAATGAACCTCATATAGCCCTGCCAATCCTAAGAAACTGCATATCTCGAATGCTAACTTTGGCCCTCTTTCCAACTCAATAGCCTCAACCTTCTTGTAGTCAACTTTAGCTAAAGCTGACATGGCGTGTCCCAAGAATTTCACCTCAGTAAGCCAAAATTCACATTTGTTGAACTTGGCATACAACTGATGGTCTCTCAAAACCTGCAAAATGACCCTCAAATGATCCTCATGCTCCTTCTTAGACTTGGAGTAGATCAAAATGTCATCAACGAAGACTGCAACAAATTTATCCAAATAGGGTTGGAATACCCTATGGATGAGATCCATGAATGCTACTGGCACATTCATCAATCCGGTAAAGGTATCACCGTGGAACTCAAAATGCCCCTGTACTAATGCTCAACACCGTCTGTGATATCGCCTTCCCAACTCTCACCGATGACAACCAGCACGGAGATTCATCTTCGGGAGTAGATTCCACGCCTTCTCAAATGGACAAATAAATCATCAATCCGAAAGGATATTAATTTGATCGAACCCTTATTCAATTGTCCAGTCAATGCACAAGCTAGTGGTCTTAGTCCTTTTTTTCTAGCAAACATGAACCGGCGCTCTTGCTAAGGAAGTGCCTCTGGGCCTAATAAAACCCTTGTCCAATAATTCTTGTATATGAACCTAGAGTTCTTGCACCTCAATCGGCAACATCCTATGCGGAGTCATAGAAATGGGCGATGTACCAGGGTGTAACTTAATCGTGAAGTCTACATCCCTCTGTGGAGGTAATCCTGGTAATTCATCCGGAAAAAAAAAATCCTCATAATCACAAACTACCCGAGGTAGACCCAACTCCTGTCTTGCCTCGTCTTCTAGGGTTAGACTTTCCACCTAGAGTCGTACACGGCCTGGGGTAAAGCATCGTGCTTATCCCCCTGAAACATAACACAAACACAGTCCTGTGTGTAGGAAGTAACTCTCCTATGATCACAATCGATGACGACTCGGTGTGCCGTCAACCAATCCATCCCGAGGATGACATTAAACTCCAACATGTCCATGACCCTTAGGTCCACAATGAGTGAACTCAAGATCTCTAACTCACAACTGCATATTATCGATCAACATTCACCCTAGTTCCTAAGGGAGAGCTTACATGCAATGGCTTTTCCAGGATCTCAACCTCTAAGCCCAATTCTTTCACACATGATGTATCGATGAATGAATGTGATGCACCATAATAAAATAGTATCCTTGCCCATAAGCAGGATAGCAGAAACATACCCTAAATAATCGACTTATTTGCCGCCTCAGTCTGTGGTGTAATGGCATAGACACGTCCCTAGGTTCCTAAAGTCCCAGCTTATGAGCCCTACTCCTCACCTCCTCAACCCATACTACCGCTTCAGACACGGTGCTCAGGTTGCACTCGAGATCGATAATCGTCTTTCGCTCCATACCGATAAGAAGGAACAAATCAGGTCTCGAAAGTGTGTCTCACTTACGATCGACCGGTGGTGTCTCATAACTCTAGACTCAGGCCTTTGTGGGCAATCCATCTTCATGTGCCTAGCACGGCAATGGAAACATGTCATCGATCCTAACTGGATAGGAGCCTTGATTTGGCCTTGGCACTAATAGTCGCGGCCTTGTCCATGAAATTCTCATGAAATAGAAGTCTTCTACTTCTTTCCCGAACTAGAAGAAGGCTAACCCTCCTTCCTATTGTCACCGCACTCATATCTCGGATGCTCCGTACATCATCTATCACTCTCTGTATGGTCATAGCCGTCCTGACCACAGAGTTCATGTCTTGTAGGAGGAATCCCACAATCTTGCCCCGGATGGACAACTTCAGACCATCCTTGAACTTCCTCACCTTGGTCATTTTTGTGGCCACATAATCATCCCTAAACGTGCACTGATGAACTTAGCTACACCCGAGCACTGACTATATTTCCTTATTTTAACGCAAGGAATTCTCTAGCTTTTCCATGCCTAGCAGATGCCGAGAAAAACTTACTCATGAAGAGCTCTCGGAACTCTCTCCATGTCATCGTCTCCATATCCCTTAAGACTTTAATCTAATCTCACCATACCCGGGATTCACCTTCTAGCCAAAATGTAGCTAGCCAGATCCTCGTGGCATCGGAGGTAACCTCTATAGCCTCTAAAACCCTTTCAACCTGTCAGAACCAATGGTCAACTACCATCGGATCCCCTCCTCCTGTGAATGTCAAAGGATGATGTGCCATAAACCTTTGGAGGTTACTCGGTCCTCCCTGACCCCCAACTGCACTAGCCTGTGCAATGGCAGCAGCTACATCACCCATAGCCTCTACAAAGGCCTGTTGATAAAAAAAAGTTGGTGGTCGACTATTGCCTCGTGGGTGACCCCTGCATCCCCTTCCTCGACTTGCCATCTACATATGTCAAATAGAAAATTGAGATTTCTTTTTCCTCGTTCAATTAGTAGTGCATATGCCGCTACTAATATACATTACAATCTGAACTAACATGTTTATTTACTTACCAAATCCCTAAGGTTATTTTCTCACCCTAGTGTTCAACATTTCCTATATATTATTTTCCAAGTATATAATTTACACAACATATAACACAATATCATGCAGAGTATAGCACATAATATTTCATCAAAATGCACAATGAATGCATGATCTAAACTCGTGCCCATCAAGTCCTAGTTGATCGTAGACCTAATGTCCTAATGTTAAGCCATATCGCTAGTATCCGACATCTAATTTTTAGGTATTTATAAACCTAGGCTCGATACCATGTCGTGACACTCCTAAATCCTGCATCTTTTTTTTTTTACCACCGTATGAAGTCTATCGAGACAAAGAAATCTCTGTCGTGACTGAATACCTCTTTCGTGAGCACGTCTCTGTCATGCGTGCATCTCGCCTTGTTGCAATGCAGCGCTTTGCCCCACTGTCGCGACATAGAACATTATGTCGTGACATAGGAGACCCCATGTCCTGGAACTCTCTGTTGCGACGCAAGATATATTTTGTCACGACACAATTTTAGGTAACCCTGTCGCAACATCAAATTCTTTGTCGCGACATGAAATCTCTTCACCTTGGCCAAACTCTATCGTGACATAAAAATGCCCTGTCGCAACATCATAGATTCCCTTGCTAAGGCCAAACCTGTTGCAACACGAATGTTGCAACACCCGAATTCTGTCACCGCCTGGTTGCAACAAAGAAACCCTATCGCGATAAAGAAGAAACACTATCGCGACATGGAAAACCATGTCGCGACTCCAGAAACCGCATCAGCTTCTCCGAGAGCCATGTCGCGACACTGGGCGCACCCTATCGCGACACGCAACAAAAAAAAAAAAAAAAACTCTGTCGCGACTAGGAAACCCCTGTGGTGTCCTAAAACCTGCCTAAACATGTGGTAGCCTTCCTGGCATTTCCTCCACCTCCGACTCTTTTCCAAACACCATAAATTAAATATAATAGCCTCTGTATAATAAAGGCAACTTAAAATTTGGGACAAACTTGCCAAACTACTTTGAACAATTCAAAATGAGTTTCATTAAAACTCTTTTCTCTTACATAAACAGGAACTAGATATACTGTCTAAAATTTTACAAAGCATGTAATGAAGCCATAATCTGGCCTTTTTCTTCACCACTAAGGTCTCAGATGAGTTCCATCTCCTGGTGTACCTCCAGTACCTAAAATATTTTTCCATGACAGGGTGAGCAATGCCCTGTAGGGAAATTCTCCTACAAGGGCTACTCCCCACCTAATTGAACATGCAATGCCATGATTCAACCTTCATAAACACATTAAGCAATAACATATACATTTCTACATGAATGCTCACATGTCATGCCAATATCCCGAGCCCGTCGACTTTCTCACACATGCATATTCCATGTATGAAAAACTTCCTTGCAAAACAAAAAATTTTTGTTTTATAATTCAAGTCATTGGACAAGCTCCGAGAAACTGTTTTATTCAAAAGACATGTGTTTTTGTGGGTAACGACTTTCCGGGGTCTCACCGTAGGCGTCGTGAGCCTTTCGACACTTTCGCGGGCTTTCACCGCTGGATACATATGTCTAACCAAGGATGCAGGCTTTTAACCTGAGGGGGTGTCTATCCTTTCTTATTACTACCCGCATAATTCAAACTATGCGACTTTAGGACGTTGTCATTTTAACAGAGCCCACCATTTAAACACCAAACACAGTGCTAATTCATGCCATGCACTCATGCCCATTTCACGAGATGTCCCCGTGCATATGTAATGAAGAAATGCCACTGCATGTTCTTTCATGTTACATACAGTAAGAGGCTACATGCAACATTTATAATTCATGGATAATTATATCTTCTACATATAATTCACATTCATCATATAACCCATGTTAATACATCAAGTAAGCATATATCAACATGATTTTCACACAACCTGCATGTCATTCAATCAAGCAACAACAAACAAACTGGATCTTCATGCTTCAACCTAGAAACAACATATATAGTTCAGCATGTCAGTTCATATCTAGCAATGACACGCCATAAAATCATCACACTTTCCAAGTCATGTTTTCCGGCAAACACGCGCTGTTCCGAGCTGGGTTACGGGGCAGCCAACCCGAAGCTAGTCCTTAAATTATCAACAGTTTGATCACAACTGATCTTACACCAGCCCCACCATTAGGGCTATACCTCATCACCATTGAATGGCCCTTAAACAAAGAATAACCAGAGTATGAGAGAACCCTTACCTCTTGGATCATAGACTAGCTCGTTTCCTGACCCGTCGAACCTCTCGCTGTTCGAACAGTGGAGACTAGTAGAAGCTGGACCTCCTTTCCTCCCATTTTCTTTTGTTTTCTTTCTCTTTTCTTCCTCTTTTCTTTCTCTTCTTTCTATCTTTTCTGTTCCTTTTCCCATTCTTCCCCACGATCTCATTTTGGTCTAGGTGTAAAACACCTTTCTCAATCACTTTGACACATGGCAATCACCATGCCATGTGTTCCTCGTGCCACCTTTCCCCCCACTTAGTTCATGCATGAAGAGAACATGACACTTGGCTTTCCATGTTCCAAGTGTCCACCTTTTTGGTGCCACATGTCACGCGTCCTCATGCCACATGTCACCATGTCATTTGTTCACTTCGCCTCGAAATACGTGAAATCCGGATTACCCCAGAATTCGACGTAATTCTACCATGCAACTAGTTTTCACGAGACGAACTCGACGGTGTGGTTTGTGTCATCATTCAAGATCTAGATAAATTCCTAGGCTTGTAGCCTATACTATAACGATAATCCATCGTTTCAGTTTACCCGGGTCTTCACATACACTATTAAAAATCTCAGTTCCATGGGTTATACATTTGGGGAAAATAATTATTGGGTTAGGAAAATAATGAAATCATATATTAGTAGAAATAAAATTATTGAAAGAAAAAAAAATTGTACATGAAGAGGAAAGTTTATGTTATATAATTTAAAGCAACATCTAATATTTCATTTTTAATTAATATTTATAAATTCATATAAATTTTTTTAAAATAAAAAATAAAAGGTCCCATCTGGCCGATCCCTCCGCTATTGTACCACTGACCCCTCCAAAAATCTCATAATTATAACTTCACCTTTACCCGATCCCTTCACTTGCTATCTAACCACTAACCTCTTAAAAAATCTTATATTTGTAACTTCACCATATATGTCACACCATGAGCTTTTAGGACAAAACAAAATGGAATTCAAGTCATCATACACTAAATATAAACTATTTAAAATAAATAAACATATTACTTAATTTTAAAAAATTAAAAATTCTTTTGTTATACACTTGCAATATAATTTTTTTTTAAATGCTATTTAAAATATTGATCATTTTAATAATTATTATTTGTGAATGTACAAACAAATTGCTTCTAATCCAAATACAAATCTATATCCCAAAACCATTAATGTTGAAATGAAATTTTTTTTTTTTCAATAAATTATAGTCATTGAATGTAATAAAATATTTTCATCATTATCTATATCTAAGTACCAATATTTTCATCATTGCTTTTATCTCATTTCAATTTTTTTTTGCATATAATATAAAAGCTTTGGTACTATAATCTTTATAGAAAAATGTTTTCCTTTTTAAAATTTTAATAAAAAGTCAAAGGAGTAAATTTTAACTAATTATTTTAGTGTATATATATATATATATGTATGTATTAATGACGCTAAATTATTAGTGTCAAACTTTTCCTTAATTAAATTTTACATATAGTCGATGTCCAAACATATTACTCATATATGGCTTTGGTCACCGTTTAAAAAAAAAAAACCGTGACCAAAAGTCACTTATTATACATTCGGTCACGGTTTTATTTAACACCGTGACCAAAACTTACTACTTATAGATTTGGTCACGGTCTCAAATAAAATTGTGATCAAAAGCCACTCATTATACATTCAGTCACGGTTTTATTTAACACCGCGACCAAAACTTGCTACTTATAGATTTGGTCACGGTCTCAAATAAAAAAGTGACCAAAAGTCACTCATTATACATTTGATCACGGTTTTATTTAACACTGTGACCAAAACTTGCTAACTTATGAATTTGGTCACGGTTTAAAATAAAACTGTGACCAAATGTCACATTCACATAAATTTAGTCATGGTTTCCGAAAAACTACTTATTCGTGATTCAAACCAAAATTTTCCGTTAGTCATTTTTACGAATAGTCACAATTTTCAATAAAACCATGACTAAAATTCTCCATCAATATTTTGGATGACAGATTACGATAACCGTGACAAAAAAAACATATTTAGTGACAATATTTTGTGGCCATAACTAAATATTCGTCACTAAAAACCTTCTTTTTTGTAGTGATCTAGATTCCGTTACCATTGATCAATTCATGGGTCGTGACAATAGATTAAAAAGAAATGAAGAAGGAAATTGGAATAGATCTCTTAAATGTATCTTACTAATTCAAAGGAGATTGATTTAAAGAAAAAAAAAAGGAAGTTACAATTCATTCAAAATGAAGGAGGCTTTTTTTATTATAATTCTACAAGAGGACGTGAAAAATATAACCCTTGAGTGATATTACCAATAACATAGAAAAGAAAGGAGACTATATATGTTTAAAAGAAATATTAAACCAATCAACCAATAACCCTTGAGTGATGTCCTTTTAATGAGACTAAAGCATAAGAGTATTATAACACTTTTTTATTAGGAAATTCAAATATTAATTCGCCCTTGGCACGATTTTTTGGTACTTGCCTAGTCATTATTGTGCTATTCTCCTATTTCCAACTGGAAGTAGAAGTCTCATGAGAAGTGCTCAAAGCAAAGATTCTATAGGCAGTGAAATTACATAAATGGCATTGAGATTGTTCCCATCTAATCGGTGAACAACTGACACCAAATTATGTGGGATGAGTCAAAAGTGTCTAAAGTGTTCGTAAGATATTGAAACTAGGGATCTCCAAAAAGCTCGCGTCCTGAGGCCTGTTTTGGGTCTGGCCTGGTCCGACGGGCTAAAGCTCGGCCCAAGCCAGTTTTAAGAAGGATCGGGCCGCGGGCTTGATTTTAGGCCCGGTCCAGCCCGATTCATGGGCTTTTAGGCCCGCCCAGAGGCTTGCCCAAAAAGCCCGCCCAAAGGCCCGCCTAAAAGCCCGACCCCTCTATTTAGGTAGTTAGGTTTTTTATTTAAATTGTATTCAAAAGTTAAATAAAAATAAAAAGTAAGCTTAAAAACAATTCAAAATAAAAAATACTTCATTTAAAAATTTTATTCATCGAATATAATTACATTTGAAAATGTATGAAAAGTTTATATCACTATAAAAATAATTTATCACTAACTAGGTTGGTACCTACTTATTTGTCAATCATTTGTACTTTTCAACCATAAGAAAATAAAAATACAATATACATTTAACGAAATATTTTAATCATTATTTTTTGGTGACGAGAATTATCATGGATCTATTCATGTTTTGATAAATTTAAGTTATCTGTATCAGTCACTAGTGCAGCTTCTCGAACATGATCGTGCAATCTCTTATTAGCTAAATTCCAATCTTTTAAACATACTATTGCCTTAATTGCTTCAGGTGACAAATTACATCGCTTTTTGCTAATACTCTTCCACATGCACTAAAAGCAGCTTTTGATGCGACTGTACTAACAGGCACGGTTAATACATCACGTGTAATAATAGATAACACATGGTATTTTATTTGTTGTTTTTTCCACCATTCTAAAATTTAAAATCTTAATTGTCTTCAAATGGAATTGTTTCTACACTAAGATATCTATCTATCTGTATCGGTTGTATTATTTGGAAAACTAGTTGTTGCCTTTTTCTTCTACTTTAAACATTTCTAAAAGGCTTTTATAAAAAGATGAAGAGCTTGTTGTGGATGATGATTTTATCAAACTAATATCATTTTCATATTTTTCTTTATAATTATTATATAAAATATATAATACTTAATTTACTTTATTTTAATTTCTTCAATTTTTATTTGATCTTCATTGTAAATAACTTGCAACCATTCATCTAGAGCATCAAATTTTAATCCCAGGAGTCCGCAATTAAACCCGATATAATAAATCAAAGAGTATTTCTCCCAATATTTTTAATCTTTTCTATCATTGCAAAAATTGTATCATTAAAAATTTCATAACTTAAATAATTTTGTAGTACCATATAAATACTAGTTATTTGCATAATGACTCGGTGTGAAGTTGGATGTCTGCTTGATAAAAAAAATATTTGTTGAAGCATCAAAAATTTCAAATAACTAATATTTCAAAATTTCAAATATTTGTTGGAGCCGGGAGGGGGGGGAGGAGAGGAGGAGGAGAGAGAGGGGGTGCGGGCCGAGGAGGGAGAAGAGGGAGGCTGTTTTATTAGGCCAGCGGGCCTTAAAATTTTCTTAAGCAGAGCTGGGCCAGGTTGGAGAGACCCTAGTGAAACCCTTTCCATTACGCATTAAAGAACACTTCAACACTTAGGTGGTGTTTGTTTTTTGACTTAATGCTGAAAGCTATTCAGTTTTCAGCATTAAGCTGTTTGTTTTTTAAAATTTTCATGACTTATTGCTGAAATTTTTTAAAAAAGTTCTGAATAGAAAAAGTGAAAATATTTGACTTTTTCTATTAAGAAAAAATCATTTTTCCACAATAAAAAGCTAAAAACGTTGCCCAACAAGAAGAAGAGTACAGCAATACCTTTACTAGGGATGACAATGGAAGGGTTTGGGACGGGGCGTACGTCAGGCTCGGCTCATTATTTTTTCAATTCTCAAACTTGTTTTATTTAAGTGCATGAGCGGGGCGGGATGAAAGAGATTCCTCAAACTGTCCCGTTTATATTTGATTTTGTTTTATTTTTAATTTTATTATATTAAAATTAATATTTCATAAAAAATAAAATATTACATGAATTTATAAATTATTTATTAAAAAACATTCTAATTATTATTATTGATGATGCCTTTTTCAGCCACAGGAGCCGGGTGGGCGTCGTGGGGGTGTTGGGCTGGACCGGATTGTTTAATGTTTGGGATGCGGGCGTCACGGATCGTCTGAAGTGAAAAGCCTGAGGATCGCGGCTCCTTTGTTGATCTGCGGGCTCCAGACGTGGCACTCCTCTGCAAGAATAAAGAAGAAGGGGGGGTCGGCGAGGGCTGTGCCCGTGGCCGCTCCGATACCTAAGTCGAGTTTTCTTTACGAGAGAAAGAAGTACGCAGAGGCGAATATGTTGCATACGGTATGCCTCTAAAGTGTGTGTGTACCTTTCACCCACATTGGGGTGGCCATGTATTTATAGTAAATGTTCAACCAGTTGGATGGTGATTAGGGTCCTTCCCATTGGATGGAGATATTTCTTATTATAGTCCATATCGGATTTGAATTACGAGGATATAGAAAGAGTAGTTTGCCAGAGATAGTCTTCCTTCCTTGATGAGATTTGGTGGGATTTGAATAATATATTATTAGGGTTTGATACATTTCGATGAGTGCTAGGCACTCATATTATACCCGCGTCGTTCTTACGTTTTCGAGTTTATTTTATATTTAAATACATAGTTTTTTGTGGCTGGATACCTGATTTAGTGATTGGTGTGTATGCAGGTGCATTGGTGCAAAAAGGGCAGCTTTTGGAAGCAATTTTGGAGCAGTAGGAGGCAGTGTGTAACACCCCGAAATATACCCTAGTCGTTTTCGACATGTTTAGGGTATTTTGTAAGCATAATTTGACTGTTTCGTGAGTTAAATGCGGCGGGAAATAGAGACCCGCACGGAAAGTTACAAAACTTAAGACAAGTGTAATTTGCCAAAATGAGGGAGTATAAAGTCATGGTTGAGTAGGTTATAGGCGAAGTAGAAATAACAAGAATTGAGGCCACAATGAAATAAGGGGAAGTTGGAGGACAAAAAGGCAATAAAGCAAACTTAACCCAAAAATGGGTTTTTGATGGCCAAACATGGCCTTAGAAAAGATGGGATTTTAAAGACCAAATTTGGTCTCAAATTGGGAGAACCCGTAGAGAAGAAGAGAAGAAAGAAGAAGAAGAAGAGCGGAAGAAGAGGAAGGAGGAGGATTCAAGCTAGATCAAGCTAAGGTATGGAACTTTAGTTTTTGTATGGACACTGAATTCAAGTATGGATTTATGGAATTCTAAGGCTTGGTTTAGTTAATATCTTGTCTCCAAAAGCTAGGGTTTTGTTAGAATTCATTCTAACCTTGGATCTCTTGAAATTAGGGTTGGTAAAACCCCATATGGAACAAGGTAGGTATAGAATCCTCCCTTTTGGGTTGGATACATGTTAAATGAAAGGAAATTGAGTTAGGGTTTTGATCAAACCCTAACAAATCTTGGTACTTAGTGTGTATATGGGTGGTAACCCATATTAGAATGATATTGGGGAGAGATTAATGAAGGATTTTGAAAGAAGACAAGTGAAAGAGGAATTGAGTAGAAAAGTGATTATAAGATGAATTGAAGTGATCTTAGAAAGTAATTATGAGGTATATAGAGTTGATTGGGGTTGAAACATATGGAAAAATGTGAGAAAACACCCATTCTGGGCATTCTCGGGTGTCTTCTACCGGTAGAAGTTAAGTCCCTGCCGGTCTGAGTTCTCTGGGTAGAAGTTAAGTTCTCTGGGGTACAGCCTTGTTTTGGTTTTCCAATTTTGACCAGTTTTTGTATTTTGGCCATAACTTGCTCATTTCTTATCCGATTTGAGTGATTCAAGTGGACACTTAAAATAGACTTCAAGGAGAACAAACCATATTTAATATGTATCTCCAAATTTTTACTCTAGATAGCCCAAAAATTCACTCAAAGTAGGACTATGTGCAAGTCCATTTCCTGCACCTGTTGATCATAGAATAGTCCGAGTTGTTTCGGACATAACTTGAGTTCCGGTGCTCCGAATTGGGTGATTCTAGTTGGAATAGAACCCTTAGCACCTTAGCTTTAAATGATTATAAGGACATAGTGTCAAAATATAAAGTTAAGACCCCGGAAAAATGAATAATACAAACTGTCATCAGAAAAATCGGTAAAATGACTAGTTGGCATGAAAATGCCATAACTTTAGTTTGGATGATCCGATTGGATCGATTCAAATTCATAAGTAAACTAGATTCATAAAGGAATAAGAATATATGAATGAGGTGTATTTCATAGATGTGTTCATTAATATGAATATAGGATTATATGATAGATATATTTAAATGAATAGATAGAACATGCTAAGAACAAGCGTAGGAATACGTAATTGATATGGTATATGATAGACATACAAAAGATAAGATGGAACACGCTAGAACATATGATAAAAAGACATAAATGATAAGAACGATAGAGATAAGCAAAAGATGACAAAGCGTAGAGATATGAGAACATGTACATAAATGATAGAATGCACGTATATAGAAAATGTGATAGTAAAGCCTACATAATAGGAATATAGTAAGTACAAGAATAAGCTAAAACATGATAGAAGGTATAAATGATATAAAGAGATATATGAATATGAAAGCTATATATATGAATATATGAATACAAAGTGCATGGAAATGCATTCATGAAATATGATAGACAAGCTAAATGATAGAAAGGATATGAATATATGTATTATATAGATATATGAGAACAGTAATATGAAACTACGGAGATGAGAACTAATCTCACAGTAAAGTGATGATAGTATATAATAAGCAATTATGATAACAATAGTTATTCATGCTTATGAGATATGTACAGAAAATGTAATAAAGCGATTAATACGCTTAGGAGCACAGTAGGGGATAGATAGGCATGCCTATAGGAGAGAATCACGATTCTTTACGGCATATTCATAGGCAGAGATATTGAGGCCCTAGTTTGGGTCGATGATATAGATCCCGTTTGGATCGGGTGGCCCATAAAGAGTCACCTGTAGACCCGAAATCAGCATCTCGATGCGGTGATGGTACCGGTACACATAGATAGAAATCAGCATGCGATGCGGGTGATGGTACCTTTGGTGCACATAGACGAAATCCTTTGCCTCGTACGGTGATAGTACCTTCAGGTACACATAGTTATTTCCCATATCCGCCCTAAGATACCCATGAGGACAACAAATCGGGAAATGATATGTATAAAATATATGACATGATATATGAGAAGCATAGCATTGCTATACGATGAAATCTGAGACAATTACAAGAAAAGAAGTATAGTATAACTTAATGAAAATAAGTATATAACCTGAGAAAAGTACGGAAAGTATGCAAAAGCCTGAAAGTATAGGATAGATAGAATAAGAATGTACAAATGTATATGAAGTATAGGAATAAAGTGAGGATAACGAGGATAGCAAGTCTGAAGATGAGCATACATGCGGGAAAGGATACGATAGTATAAGTATGAAAGTGAAGAATGCAATAAATCATAGAACCCGAAAGGTAGAAAAAAGACATAGACTAGCGATATGATAAGTATAGGAATAGAAAAATTCGACTATACTGTGGAATAATAAATGATAAGGAAATTAAGTTATCAGAAATATGGTTATATATATATATATAATGCGTATGTGTATAAGCTTATTGATAGTCGCCATTGGTGGTTGTCCATGCTTATGTTCCCACTAAGCGTAAAACCTTGCGGTGTTCAATCGTACTGGTACAGGCGAAGACAGAGGATACGAAAGGCAGGACATTCCACATCGGCAAAGTAGTAGGCTGAGATGGAACAACCACCCGGTATTTGCTTAAAGTAATCTACGATGTTTTTGTAATAGAAAATTTTAATGTATAGGTAAATGGGACTCACGTATGTGTATAAATTGTGATGGACACCACTCCGGTGGTAGTTCTTTTGTATATGTACAAATGATTTTGTTATTGCCCCGGAAATTGTTTGTGCACCCGATAGGCTGCAGTGCGACTCGAGAAGAAACGGTCGATAGGAGTCGATATATAGTATAGATAGTATCGCGCCTCGGACTTCGGTTCGGATCCGTCAATCGGGTCGGTCCGGGATCGGGGGCATGACACAGTGCATAAGGATGGCTGGAACGTCGCGACGTCCCAACGTCGCGACGTTGAGTCAACATATAAAGAAGTCAACAAGCGGCAACGTCGCGACGTCAGCTCGAGTTCTCCTCTCAATCATTAAAAGGCAAATGGGAAAGGAATTCGAGGGGATCGGAGATCTGGGAATCGTACAAACGAGGGGCGCGGAAATCAGAGGAGTGACATCGATCTTGGAGAAGAGCCCGTGATTTGTATTCTTCTTTGTTTTGGATATTAGAACTGATGTTTTATATATCGCCTATTGACATTTTCTTATTCATTATGTTCTAGATCTATATCTAGGGTCTTGTTGAACCCTGTCACGTTTGAATGGATTAAAGTTTATTAATTTATATTATTCACTGATTTATGATTCATTATTATCTGATTTACATCTGTGGAACAATTACATGGTGATGTTTACGACATTATAGCATGATCATACTAGAGATCAGATTCGAGATGAGGATACCTAGGAGTATGAGTAAACTGACCTTTGGTTGATTCGGTAAATAGAGATATTCGATCGAAGGTGGCAATTAAGTTGATTTGTTTAAGCATTTCGAGGAGTATCGGAGTTGGGGTGAGAATGCGCTCTGACTCACTAGCGAGATAAGCGAATACACCTCGAGAGAGGGTATCTCGTAAGCAAGATCCTGCCATTAATAAATCATAAATAGGCGAGATAATATCATCTTTAGAAATAATCCATCGAAAGTGGCGAGGGAAACACAACCTAGTCTCCATTAAATAGTAATTCGTTCAAATCAGTAGTTTAGTTTACATTAAAACACTAGTATTCTTTCACACATTATATATATCCAAATAATATTTGAAAAGCAAATCTCTGTAGTCAACACACCTATATCCGTACCATTGGTACACTATATTGCGCAGGGCGGCCGTGCACTTGCGCTGCATAGGCGTACATTTTTTACACACCACGGCTTTGACTGTCGGTTCCCATCCTTTGGGAGACTTACCATAATTAACTGGGCCGTGAGTTGGACCTTTCTTAATTTTGGCCCCAAAAGTTTGGAGTGTTGGTTTTAGAAAGGCCTGAGTGCCTCATTGGGCAAGCTCCTCCTTTGGGTTTAACTAGCGGGCCTTCGTGCTTCGCTGGGCTGGCCTCTTTCTTGGGCCTGATGTGTGGGCTTGCGAGCCTTATTTTTCAAACCCTATCAGTTGCCCCCCAGCCCTTGTGTACGGTGTACGTGGGTAAGGGTTGTAACGTTTCTCGTATCGGGTGTAACTTCACGTGTGCGCTCGGGGCTTTGGATTAGTTAGGGCTTGGTCGTTGTCATTTGTCTTGTGGTAATGATGACTCTTAGGCTTTCGCGCTTGTTTCCCCTACCTCTTCTAGTGTCTTTCGGTTTCTTTATGAGACCTCCTGCGTGTGCTTCTCACGGTCCTCCAACCTCTTAGCGATCTCGTACTTTATTTGCTTTCGAGTTCTGCAGCAACCCTTTTTGTGTAGAGTCTTTTCCAGGCATTTTTCCTGAGGTTGCTTCTTCCGTCTTATTCCTGGGATCACTACGTTTCTACTGTTTGCTTTGATTATGGGTCTGGGTCGCTCTTCTTCTTTACGTATTGGCGATGACTCTTCAGTTGTTGTCGGTTCTGGACGGGTTAGGGATGCTTCCGGCCGTTCGACCGTGGTTGAACCCCCGCGGAAATGTTCTGGCGCCTCCTGCTACCGCTTTGGATAAGGATAAAGGGAAAATGAACCTAATTAAATATCTGGGGGTCAGTTACCGCCATCACGGCGTTGGCATGTTTGTGGCTGTAGGACCTAGCAAGGTCGGTCCTTCGTATGGGGTTACCTTTGCTGAACGTTATCGACTTCCCCCTGGCGTCCGAGTATGGACTCCTGACGTCCTGACTTTTTATGTAGCCTTCGTGCCTGGGATGGTATGCTTCTTTGAGGTCGCCTTTGACAATGGTCTTCGTTTTCCACTGCATCCCTTTATGAAAGAGGTTCTCTGACATTTCAAGCGTTGTCCTTCCCAACTCGCTCCGGGTTGGGGCGTTTGGTGGGCTGTGTTTAGGGACGGGGGCTCGTCCCTGAGTGTGGCTCACGCTCCTCATCTTTTCGGTCGAGGAGACTACCAAGGGCTTCCTTTATTTCTCCGAGGGCGCTGGAGCTCCTTTAGTGATCAGTCTCCTTCTTCCCATAGGTCATGGAAGGGACATTGCTAACTGTTAGTGGTCTTGGCCCCAGAATACGATCCTTCCGGCAGGGCGACACTGCAGGCGATTCAGGTGGCTTGGACCGCCCCCGATAATCTTCGTGAGTCGAAATTACGCTCTGTTTTGGTATAACCTGTGAAGGTTGTTGAATATTTACACGACCTCGCGTTATTCTCATGCTTCCCGGAGTGCTCGTCTTGACCTTAATCTTTGGAGATAATGTTGTAGCTGCGGCGTTTAGCGAATATCTGCTCGTCCTTATGCGGGTGATAAAATCGGGCATTCCTAGCTGTCGAAATTAATGTCGCACGTTCTACCGGCCGAGGCCCTTGCCTCCTTCCACCGTGGAGTCCTTCCCCGTGGAAGCTTCACCATGACCCTCCTACTAGGGAAAGTGCGATCTGGAGTTAGGGAGCCTTTGTCTCGGAAGCCTCGGGTGCAAAAGCGGAAAAAATCGAGGCTCCGCAGGAAGATCGGCCGGTTTCGGTCAGGTTCGAAGTGGGGGCATCTCCGACTTCTTTTGCTCGGCGAGGAGCGGGCGCGGTCACTGCGACCGAGGGTTCTGCAGCGATCATGAGCTCTCCGCCCCCTTCTAAGCCTGCTGTAAAGGCAAAGAGTCTCTTGGATGGAGCTGTCGAGCAACCGTTGGCGGTTATGCCTATTACCGTCTGGAATCCGCCTTCGGAGAGTGCTAGGCCACCTCCTCGAAGGGTGAACGAGTTGAAGGGGAAAAATCTGAATCAGTTGGCGAAGATGATTCTTTGCTCCTCAATCTTCGAACTGCGGCAGATTGCAATCTCGTCCGTCCTTAAGGACTCTGACCTTAGGAGGTCGAAGCGGCGCGTTGATGAGGGCTGCGGCTCCTATCCGCCCGAGGGGTTGCCTCGGTAAGTCCTTGTTTCTGATAGTGTCTGTTTTTGGGTTGATCCCGTGTTGGATGTTAACTTCATGTTTGATGTGCAGGTAGCCACTCATTTGAAGGGTCTGGCCGATAAGGCCAAACTAAATGAAAAACATGTAAAAATCGCCCGGATTTATAAGGCCCGAGGTGGCCTCCTCACTTTCTTACAGCGGACAGTGCGAAGCAGGTAGCGGCGTATGGCGAGGTGGAGAGACTTAAATCTGATTTAAAGCATCTTGTAATCGGCTCGTGCTCAGGCGGAAGAGTAGAGAGGATGAAGTTGAGTAGCTTGGCGGCGGCGAAGGTGAGCCCGAGAAGGTCAGAAGGTGAGCTCCATGTTCTTGTTGAATGATACGTGAGACCGGGATGGGGCTGCGGAGTCCCCGTCTGAGCTGAACGGTTAGGGGCAGGCTCATCACATCCCGGGCGGGCTGCGGGAGTCTCAGAGGGGCTGCGTCTGCGGTAATGTATCCCCGTAATGATAAAGTAAGCGCGGCTGGGCGTATTTCGTGGCGAGGCCTCCGAGGCCAGGGCGCTGCTAGACGTAGCTCGTCGTGAGGCTTCCGAGGCTGTAAATTCAGCGGAGCGGCTGAATGAAGAGTGTCGCGGATTCTTGCGAGGATGCTACCGGCAAATATCCTTGGTTGCTCGGAGGATGATGTTATTAGCGGTTGAGGACCAAGCCGATTGCTCGTGGGCCTACGGGTGGCTCGCTTTCGACGGAAGGCCTTTAACGTCTACCACGATTTGGACTTCAACCGATCTCCCAGTGACGAGGATGCGAGAGGAGTCTTTCTCTGCGAATATTCTCCGCAAACCAGGATACTCTGTTAAAGCCCATTCTCCCTGTAAATTAAATCTGCTCCTCTGCTTGTACTTCTAGGTTTTACGTATTCATTTCTACAAGCCTGATATCGACTTTTATATTTTTCTTCTATGTATACTTGCTTCCTTTTGTCAGGCCTGGGGCCCGAGACATATGTAGCTCTCCTTTTAATAAATATTCATTATTTATCGATGCAACGTTCCTCATCGTGTATTTTCGCTTTCTTCATGAGTTATATGGCCCGGAATTGTGAGGTGCAAGTTGAAGCCCGATTAAGCTCGTCGAACTAGTCGTTGAGGCTTCGGTGGGTTAGACGTGCGAGGCGGAGTTCACAGAGGTACATGCGGCTTGTATGGCGGGGGCTCGTCGTGGTGGTCTTTGTTGGTGTTTTGCCTTAGTGATCTGATTCCTTAGGGTGTATGACTGTTTTCGCGAGCTCGTCGTCTGGGCGACTCACCTCCATCAGTACGACTCGCATGAGTTGAGCTGATTCCTTAGACCCATGCAGTGGCCTGTGAATAGTGAGCTCGTCAATTTGAGTGGGTGGACTCTGTTGGCTGAGTTACCATAGCTGAGCCGACTTCTTTAGGTTGTCTACGGCTTTATGTAGAATTTGATTGGGCTCGTCACGTGTGAACTCGTCGGTCGAACCGCTAGGAAGAGCTGCGTCAATGCGAAACCGGTTAAAGGCGAAGCTCGTCCATATGAAATCTTTGGGAGGGAGCTCGTCAATGCGAGCAGTTGAGGCGAGCTCGTCCATGAAATCTTTGGGAGGGAGCTCGTCAAGGCGGCTCAGTTGTGCGAGCCCGTCCATGTGGCTTTGCTAGGAAGGCTCGTGTCACGACAGTTGGGCGAGCTCGTCCATGTGAAATATTGGGCTCTGTTTAATTTGAGTTATGCAGATGAGAGGGCTCCGCAGGCCGTGACTTGTGCGAGTAAATAAGGCTCGTCAATGGTGGCGTTCCAGTAAGTGGCGCGTTCGGGTGAGTGGCGATGTGGTACGAGCTGATTAGACTCACGGGCGATGGGTGCGAGTAGATGAGCTCGTCAATGGTGGCGTTCGGCCAAGTGGCGTTCGGCCGGTGGCAATGTAACTGGTACGGTGATCACGAACAGCGTGGCTGTGCGAGTAGATGGGCTCGTCGATGGTGGCGTTCGGTAGTGGCGTTGAGCTGGTGGCGTTCGGTAGAGTGTAATTCGGTAGAGTGTGATGTAACTGGTGGTGTTCGACTCACGGCGGCGTGGCACATGCGAGTAGATGAGCTCGTCAATGGTGGCGTTCCAACCCGGTGGCGTTCCAACAGTGGTAATGTAGCTAAAATTTGGCGGTCGACTCGACGGCGTGGCACGTGCGAGTAGATGAGCTCGTCGATGGTGGCGTTCCGGTAGAGTGGCGTTCGGCCAGTGGCGATGTAGCTAATGATGCGACTCTGAAGCGGTGGCACGTGCGAGTAGATGAGCTTCGTCGATGGTGTTCAGTAGGTGATGTTCGGCCAGTGGCGTTACCCCGTGCTTGATGTAGCTTTGGTGGTCGACTCTGACGTGGCATGTCCGAGTAGATGAGCTGCGTCAATGGTGGCGTTCGGCCAGTGGCGTTCGGCCGTGTAATGTAACTGGTGATTACTCCCGAGAGCGGCGTGGCGCGTGCGAGTAGATGAGCTCGTCGATGGTGGCGTTCAGTAGAGGTAAGGCGTTAAGCCGTGGCGTTCAGTAAGTGGCAATGTAGCTGGCGGTACGGTCGACTCCTGAGCAAGCGTGGCGGTCTGAGTAGATGAGCTGGATCATTCGTGCAATTGGGCGCTCATCCGCCAGGAAGCTGCTGGGCGAGCTCTTGCGATGACCATTCGACTTCGATTTTTTCTTGAAAAGGTGCGAAGCGTCTTTTAATCTTTGATTGATGGAGAATTTGGAGCGTTCGCGCGGGTTTCAGGGCTTTGATCTTCTTATAAATGGTGGCTTCATAGCTAAAGTTTACATTTTTGAATGCTTTGGCACGTGGTACATATTGGATGCGTGTGAGATGATGTCGAGTACGGTGTTTCTTCAGGAGGGATCTACACGGAGATCTGAAGACGATCTGCCTGGCACTACCTTGTGGGAGTTGTGTTTTTCCCTAGTCTCCCCTTTATGGGAGTCATGTTATTCCCTAGCTTCGTGCTAGGGAATGCATCTGGAGAGGGCGGTGCATCTCTTGCGCTGCTCTCTCTGTTTTCTGTTCCTTTTTTCTTCTCTTTCTCTTCTCCTTCTCCTTCTTTTTCATCTTTTCTTCTTCTCCTCTTTTCTTTTCTCCCTTTTTCCTCTTCTCCTCTTTTCTTTTCTCCCTTTTTCCTCTTCTCCTCTTTTCTTTTCATTATGTCTTTCTCCTTTGCCCCCTTTCCTTTTTATTGAGGGAACTGTTTGTACTGATTGTAATCGAATGTAATCCGATTGGAATAAAGAGTGACTTTATATGAACTTTCTCATTATGTCTTTTCTGTATCTTACATATCTGAACTGTTTGAGATGTCTTACTAAACAATCAATGAACGCTCAACTTGTCACATAAGAATTGATAAGGCTTTATTTAACATTACAAACCGATGCCTACTGGTAGAAGCAGCTTAGATGTTGCGTTCCATGTATGCTATAAGATTTTTTCCTTATACATGCGGAGCTCGTAATTGCCCGGCTGACGAAGCTCGAGATCTGCGATGGGGACCTTCCTAGTTGGGCCCAGTTTTCCAATACACGGGTTCTTCCCTTCTTTGGCGGGGAGTTTCTTTAAGACTAAATCACCCGACATGTAGCTTAGGTTTGACTTTTTTGATTGTAGTACCTCGCCCGAGTCTTCCTTTGATGATAGTCCTACAATGCGCTTTAGGACTTGCTTTCGGCTTTTCATCCTGAGATCCTAAACCCCAGACGAGGGGCTTCGTCATTGTGTTCCACGGATGCTAACTCGATTCTAGGAGACTTTATTCCGACCTCAGGGGGACTCTTTGCGCGTGCCCAGCTAGGGTAAATGGGGTTTCCCAGGGATTGCTGACTTACGTGTGGATCACAGCCAGGCCCATAGTACCTCGGGGAGGTATTCTACCCAGTTTCCTTTAAGGTCTTCCAATTTGGTCTTCAAGGCGGCTTTAAGGGTTTTGATAGTGACTTCGGCCTGTCCGTTGGACTGCGAATTGTCTTGGAATGAGTAATAATTTTTATTAGAGCTCAAGCCATAAATCTCTGAATTGGCGTTAGCCAGCCCCATTTTCCGTTATGATACCATGGCTCTTAGAATACCAAACCTGCATATGATGGCTCGCCACACAAAATTGCGTATCTTCTGCTCTGTAATTGTGGCTAAGGGCTCGGCTTCCGCCCACTTAGTGAAGCAATCTTGCGGCCAGGTGTAATTTGCAGACGCACCAATGGGCGGGGGGGTCCACGATATGTCCAAACCATTTGTTGGAAGATTGGGGGCTTGTGATCGACGTTAAGGGTTCTGACAGGAGGCGCGAGATCTTGGCGTGCTCCTGGCAGATTCTGCATTTCTTGACTAGGTCGTTCGCATCTTTGAGTATTGTAGGCCAGTAGTACCCCTGCCTTAAGCCTTTTCCTGCCAATGCTCGAGCTCCGATATGATTCCCGCATATGCCCTCATGTACTTCTCTCAGCACGTACTCGGTGTCTTCTCCTGCGATGCATTTAAGGAAAGGTGTGAAGAATCCTCGCTTGTAGAGGCTTCCTTTGTGATTGGCAAACTGTGGACCTACCGCCCTTATTTTAGGCGACCAGACCCCCTTCCTAGTGAAGCCCGGAAATCGCGGCTTGACTCCACGACTCCTCCAGCCAAGCTCGCTCGGTAGTGATTCTGTGAAGCTAAGCGAAGTAAGCGCTGAAGCGTATTTGGAAAACGTGGGTTATAAAATTTTTTCACTTTTCTATCAAACTCACACCTTTATATTTAACAAAAATCCAGCAGCATAACGACTGCACGGTGGTCAAGCCCAAAATACAAAATCACTGTATAAAAGCAATACACTCCCGATGTTTCGAATGTCTAGCTACAATGATAAAGGACCTGCAGATATAGTAAATATCTAGATAAGGATCAATCAATATAATTTTATACATAACCTATTTTTATCAAAACCATGCATGCATATTTTACAAAGATATTTACATATACAAATGCTACATTTAACTTTTACTAGTTTTAATTTACACCTTATCTTATATATAAATCACGACACGGCGTCTAGGGCGAGGATCTGGGAAGGTCTTCGGCTTCAGCACCTCTTTTTGAAGAATTTGTTTAAAAACGGCGTGGGCTAAGCGGGTTCAGTGAGTACTATAAGTTCTAAATGCTGTTGTCTGCTGTTTGTACCTCCCAATATGAAAATCTGTACATAAATGGTTGTAAAACTGTTTATAGAAAAGCTGATTTTTCTTTATGAAAACAATTCCCAGCTGTTTTTCTTTGTGCTTATTAAGAAAACTATTTCTAGCTGTGAAAGCGATACGAAAACTATTTCTGCTGCTGAAAATTGTTACGAGTGGTGGTAATATCTGAAAAGTGCTATCTTTTGTAAATCAAGTACCAACCCGCGTGGCCCATTACGAAATACCACAGGCGTGATGCCTCGGAACCTCGGAACACGGCATCGGTGGTGAACTCTCGGAACACTCTGGAAGCATGGTCATTGAACCGCGGCTGGGGATCTATAGCATAATGGAACCTCGGAACCCAAAATGCTGAGTGAGGAGACGTCGGAACCAACACCTCATCGCTATGTACTAAGTCAGCGCGCTAACTATATACCTCGAATATAAATATATACTAGATCTAACCCCCAATTGCCAACCAGGCAATATAGTTAGTCATAATATCCCATAACATTGCCATGCACAATCCGAAATACATATGACAAGGCTAAGATGTGCCATCTAGAGTTTGCTAAACAGACCCAGTGTTTCTTATCTGAAATCGAACTTTTAAGTATAACAAATGGGAGGTAAAAAAAAGGCTTTATAAATTTATATTTTCAAGCACTTTACAAACTTGTAATTTAAACACTTTCGTTTTAGAAAATGATTTTGAGTACTCACCTTTTTCTCGACTAATTTCTTTCAAATCTTGTCAAGCACTCTAGATTCTCGTCGGATGCTCAAATCGCCTACATAATCCATACACAATTCATTCAAATTACGAAAATGCCCTCAGTTTGACGTTTTAACCATAAAACATACGGGGCTTTTCAAAGTGACTATATCGAACAACCGATTCTAGCAAAACTTTACGTGCTAGTCTCATTCGATATGGACATCGATAATATGATATAAGTGAGCCAAAATGTCCCTACACATTAAATGCCCATAAAAACTATACATTTTAGTAACTTTTGACTGAGGACTTTCCATAGAGAATGCAAAAATATCAGCATTTACGAAAATTAAATCAAAACATTAAAACTGACTCACGAAATTTCAACCCAAGCGTCAGCAGTCCAGAAATTCAGCCACATTTATCCAGAACACGATCCCAAAATTCCCTAAAAATTCTTCCAAACTCGGTCCCCAAAATTTTGGGTGAAGTTCTGACCTTTTCACGGTCTCTGCAGAAAATTTCAAGCCATTATATAACGCAGGCTCGAAATAACACAAGTAGCCAAATTTTCTACCTTTTAAAGTTTGACAAAAGGCTAAGATATTGGTACCTATCGTATGCAAATGCATATCAATTTCTTCTCTTTCCGACAGCCTGCAGTCCGATTTAAAGTAAATCGATAAAGAAACAAGAAGAAAAATAAAAATTATAAAACCCTTTCTCGATTCGACGCCTCCGTGCAAATCGAGGCAACTTTGATTTTATCCTTTTTGTTTTTTTTTAATTATTATTCTTTTTCTTTAATTATTATTCTTATTATTTAGATAAATAATTTCTATTACCCAATTCGAGTCTATTTCTATCCCGGAAAATTTTATTTATCATAATTGAATATTCTTTAAATATTTGTCATTTTTAAATTTTTCTAAAATCTCGTTTTGAATTTCACTCTAAACGTCGCTGAAATTTATAAATATTTATTTGTCTCGGAATTCGCGAAACTTTCCTGAGTTGCTAGATTTCGCGAGCCCCGAATTGCTTGTTGTGATCCGTTTCTTCATCAAGAGATCTAGAGAATTTTCCTAAACTTCCTGAACCATTATGGTATTTATTATTATTATTATCTTTTAAAATTCCATAATTATACTTTCACCCCTCCCACCTTCCTTATTTCAAAGTGCCACAATTCTTTGAAAATTTTATAATTTCACCCTTAAACCAATTTTCAAAAATTCTATTATGGCACTAAAATAATTAAGGAAGCCCTTGATGCACATACGGTTACACATACCGTACACCCTCTCGGGACGGGGTGTTACATTAGCCGCTTCTTTCGAGTCGTCTGGTAGGCTTCCGTCTATAATGTAATCCCATATGGGCTCCATCGAGTCGGTTGGACCCGAGCACGAACTAAATCACCTCGCCATAGAGATCGATTGAGGGTTCCACCAGGTATTCGACAGGTGTCGACATGCTGAGGTCTTCTGTGAAATTTGTGGCTAGCTGCGAGGCATCGGCTCGGGAGGTTCTACGCTCACAGGGAACATCTTGACCCAGAACGACACAAATTTTTTTAATATATCCACGAACCTTTCGGTATAAAATCATCCTTTCACTTTTGGCCTCGTAAGTATCTTCTATTTGTCGACCACCCGGTGGAATCCTTTGTGGACCTCTAATTTGGTCGACGTCTAATGAATGGGTGAGGTTGAGGCCTGCTATGACGGCCTCATACTCGGCTTCGTTGTTGGAAGTATGAAACCCAAATCTGAGTGCGTACTCAATGTCTATTCCTTATGGGGAAGTTAGGATAAGACCTGCTCCGCTTCCTTGTGCATTTGAGGCTCCATCTACAGAGAGTTTCCAAATTAGGAGGTGTCGCCTTTCGTGGTGATGCGAGCAAGTTGCAGCGGGGTGAATTCCATGACCCGAAGTCGGCTAGGACACATCCTTTTATCTCATGATTTTCGGCTTGTATCTGATGCTCCGAACTACGCTCGGCTCTATGGCCCACTTCATGGGCCTTAGGATTTGCTGGTTTGTCTGACTTGCTTCATCGGATGTGTTGGGACTTCTATGGTATGAGCACGGAAATAGGGCGGAGCTTCAGCTGCGGTTACCGGCGTAATATTAATTTTCCATCCTTGGTACCTCTCCTCCGCTCCCTCAAAGCCTCTGCTTACAATAGTAAATCGGGTGTCAGACTGCCTTTGTCTCGACTTCCAGCACCGCTACCGGTTGAGAAGTCCGATGGCTTGCTAAGATGAGTGAGAAGTTCCCCTTCAATAGGACTTACTAGAATGGGCGGAGAACTCAAGTATGTTTTTAATGCTGTGAATGCTTCTTCACACTTCGCATCCCATTAGAAGGCCTTCTTCAAGACTTTGAAGAAAGGTTGGCACTTATCACTTGCCCTGGATATGAATGGCTTAAAGCCGCAATCCTTCCTGTCAGGCGTTGTACTTCCTTTATACCGTATGATAAGATCGAGCACGCCTTTATCTTGTCTCGGCTTGCTTCAATTCTCCCTACTTACTATGAAACCTGTGAATTTTTCTCGACCGACACGCTCAAGGCACACTTCAAGCTGGATTTAGCTTCATGTCAGAATCTCTAGATTTGAAACGCTTCAGAGACGGGAGATGTGAAGGCCTACTGTGGTGGATTTTACCAAAGATAAGTCGCCTATGTATACCTACTGGTTGCGGCTCATTCCCGTCGGGAACATCTCTGCCTTCACTAACCTCCGATAGGTGGCTCCTCGACTCGAAGTCTGAATGGCATCACGCGATAACAATAGGGTTCCTTGAAGCAGATGAATGAGGTCTTTTCTCGTCTTCTGGGTCCATGCTGATCTGGTTGTACGGAGAAGGCGTCCATGAAACTGAGAAGTTCATGGCCGACCGTAGCGTCCACGATAAGGTCGATCCTTGGCAAAGGGAAGCTGTCCTTTGGGCACGCTTTATTTATGTCTGTGAAGTCGATACGTAGTCCCACTCGCTACTTTCCATTGACGCAGTACGACGCTACCCAACCACCAAGATATTCACTTCCCCGATCGCTTCGCGCCTCGAGGAGTTTTCCACCTCCCGTTGATGGATTTTGCCTTTCTCGCACTGCCTCCTTCGCTTTTGCTTGATCGGTTTAAAAGACGGGCTGGTGTTCAGCCTATGAGTGATTACTGTAGGGTCAATTCCTCCCATATCTGCCTGCTTCCATGCGAAGACGTCTCTGTTCTGTCTCAAAAACTGAGTAAGGAGGCTTTTGAGGTCTTCCGCTAGCTTGGAGCCGATATAGGCGAGATGTTCAAACGCCATCCAACGATACGGGCTCCCAGCCTTCTCCGAGGGCTCTGGGTCCGTGAGCACTCGTCACGCATGTCAAGCCTCGTCCACATCCACGTGTCGACGTCATCACGAGGTCAGCATTCGCCACCCGCTGATCTCCCTCTTGACTCATCCCTTTACCCATGTATGGTTGGGAACTTGATTATCATGGTATGCGGAGGGGATGGCTTTTATTGCGTTAAGAGAGGGTCTTCCTAACAACATGTTATAGGTCACGGGCGTCTACTAATGAGAAATTCCGTCGTTGTCGCCGCCAAGTAGGTTTCCTGGGTAGCACCGCATGATCGAGCCCAAAGGTAATACCTTTTCCCCGTAAAACTCGGGCAGATGTGTGCTGACTCCGGCTCCGCTTTTCTCTCCCAATGCCCATTTTATCAAAGGTCGACGCGAAGATGATGTCACGAATCGCCGCCGGCCGCCAATTAGAACCCGCGAACTGTTTGCCGGGCCACAATTGCGCGAACTACCAAAGGGTCGCCATGGGGGTAGCCTGCATCCTCCAAATCCGAGCCGAGAAATGTGATGGATTTGCCGAAGTCACGTGTAGTTTGGAAACCGCTTGTACTTTGGCTCGTTTGTCCCGATGCCGCATGGGCCTCCCAGCTAAACTGGGGCCTCCCTCCCGCGAATCCTCCCGAGATCACATGGATTTCTCCAAGGGGCTGTTGGTGCTGAGGTCGCCGTCTCCCGAGGCGGTGCGCCGTGGCCTGGGCCCCGGTTCGGGGTTTGACTCGGGTCCGAGCCCCTAGGCCTGATTCCGCTCCCACCCTCCGGGAGATATGAAACGCCGAGGTATCCGCGCCGTATTAAGTACCTCTATTTCTCCCTTTAGATGGCATTGTCCGTGCGATGTCCATACCCTGGGCGGAACTTGAATACTGACTTGTCCCTCGTGGGCTGGATCCGATTTACTTGAGTTGGCTACCTCGTGAACCGTTTCGCTTGCATTTCATAGGACCCGTGATACCGGTGTGTCAAGTAGGGGAGTGAACCAATGAGGTGAATAACGCCGTTGCCTTTTCGACCATGTGGACCTGTGCACAACTCCCCGAGGTTTCCATGCCTTTGGGATCAAGCCTCATCTTCTGGGGGATGTTTCCGAGCGCTTTCTCAGGGGCTTCATCCTCATCGCTTATCCGTAATTTACTCTTCTTTATGGGTGGAGGAGCTCTCCTTCTTGGATATAAGGGGCTTCTTTTCTCGTTTATATACTGCTTTATGATAATTCTACCATGCTTCGCTGAGGGTTCTTGAGATAGAAAAACATCGATCCTTCGATCAGAATTCTAACCCAAAGAATGAAAAGCAAAGATTGCGAATTTTTCATCTGGCATGTCTATCTTCAAGGATTCCTGAATCTTGCACGTAGGGACTCGCACTTCCCGTGAGCTCGCTGACCACAATAGATGGTAACTCTGCTTTCTGTGACGTCCCGGCTCGATGAAGTGGCATTTTAACGCAATGGATAGTTCTCTGAATGAAGAGATTGATGAAGGTGGAATTCTATTAAACCAGGCCAAGGCTGGGCCTTTTAGTGTGGTAGCGAAAGCCCTGCATCGCACAGGGTCCTGATATCCATGTAACTCCATTTGATTTTTGTAAGTATTGAGGTGGTCGACGGGATCTTTGATTCCATCAAATGCTTCCAAACAGGGCATTTTGAATTCGCTGAAGGGTAGCGAGCACTCCTAAGAACGAAGGGTGATTCGGCCTTTGTCGTACTCAAGGTGTCCATAGTGTCCTGGGCGCGCCCTTAACCACCTCCTTCACACGACCGAGCTCTGTTGAAGCATCAGATCTCTGAAACCTCTCGCTCCCATGATTGCTCTCCCCGCTCCCGGTCAGGGTGATGCGCCGTTCCTCGACATGTCCTCCAAGCATCGCCTCCGCTTCCTTCTTCACAGGGCCAATTGCGGGTCCATGCCCCCGGCCTCGCTGACTCGTCGTTTCGCCATCCTGGGAATGTCGTGACCGTGTTGCTCCTCATGGGGGGGAATGTTATGACCTTCCTGGGTCTGTCGCATCCCCCGTGGATGTTGCATATGTCTGGTAAGTTGTTCTAACTCTTCATCGCCGCCGACGGGACGAGGCGGAGAGCTCCACTATCTCGTGACGTCAGATTGGGCTTCTACCGGTCCCAGGAGGCCTTAACCGTGATCTCCTAGCTGTGATCTTGTATCCTTGGCAGATTACGCTAATTCCCGCTCAGGTTCCGAGCCTCGATACCATCAGTAGCTGAGAAATCAGTTATATTTATAAGGAACTGTCGTTGATGATGCCTTTTTCAACCTGAATCGGGCCGGGAGCGTGTGGGGCCGCCTGTGACCCGATTGCTCGCGGGCCGGGATGCAGCGTCCGATCGCTCAGGCCGAGGCGGTGATGGCGCACTATTGATCCGCGCCCGACGTGGCACTCCTCCGCAAGAATAAGCAAGAAGGGGGCCTACGAGGGTCGCGCCCGCGGGTCGCCCGGCGCCTAAGCCGGCTTCTTTCCGAGAGAAAAGAGACCGCTTTAGAGGGCGAATATGTTGCATACGAAAGTATGCCTCTCTAAGTAAATGTGTGTCTACCTTCACCATTGCGGCTATGTATTTATAAGAGATGTTCAACCACTGATGGTGATTAGGAGTCCTTCCCATTGATGGGATATTTCTTTAGTCAGTCCATACGATTTTGTACAGATATAGAAAGAGCAGTTTACTTGAGGATAGTCTTCCTTCCTTATTGATGATTTCCAGCGATTTTCATGAATAATATATTATCGCTTATTCTGCTTTCCCATCCCTTTGAGACTAATTATAATTGGCCTTGGGTCTGGGGCTGGTCGACCTTTCTTCCTGGGCCGCCCCAAAAGGCCTGGGAGTGCCGGGCGCCTTAGAAAGCGTCCCAGCCCCCATCAAAAGCCTCCGTCCAACTAGCGGCTCTGTTACTGGTCGGCTTCTTTCCCAGTTCGATGTGTGGGCTTGCGAGCCTTATTTTTCAAACCCTATCAATTATTATTTATATTAAAGTATAAAATAAAATAATAAATAATTATTTTTAAAATATAATCATGAGGATGCGAGTAATAACACCATAAAAAACCCGACAATTAAATCAAACTCGTCCCATTGGCAGTGAGGCATTAAACCCGAAATAATCCATCTCGTTAACATCCTTACTCGCTACCCAATGTTAAAAAACAAACAACTTAATACTTAACGCTATTAAGACTATTCAAAGATGTTTCAAGCTATATTCAAAAAGACAAGAAAAACAAACACCACCTTAAGAAGAATCGCGAATAGATAAATTATACGGACCCCACAAATGGACACATTACGGGGATAATAGCATTCAACGAACCTCGTGCCATAAGGACGTTTCCTTCCACATCATGCGGATGCAACGACGCAATCAATTTTTTTATTACATCACACCGAAAAACAGGAAGGGGAAACTAAGAAAACAAAATAAATAAACACACACATTACGTTATTGCAATAGCAGGCCACCTGCATGCATGCAGCATATTAAAACAGAAGCAGAGGCTTAGTAGGGTGCGTTTATGGCGTTCTTCGTGGCAGCATCCAAAGTATGCGTACTTCCTTAGCGATCCGGAGGCACGGACATTTGAGATTGTCTTGGAACTTTCCAAAGTCGCTTCGGGAACATGAACGGCGGCAGGGCTTAGAATCGATGTGAACCTTATTATGGTAATCCATGCATGCTATCTCGAAGCCCTTCGGAGGCACGTCGTCTTTCCATGAATTGTACTGGACAAATGTGGGCAATACAGTGCTGCTATGACCATTCACGAACACGAAAGATCCCTTGCTCAGTACAGCCCATCCTCCTTCCTTGTCGTAGCTTATCAGTTTCTTGATTTCCCGCAGCATAGGGTCGACATCGACGGTCATCCCGAGCTGGATCTTGGAGAACATCATGCTTTCCAGTCGAGTCCAGAAGAACCACACCATGGCAAGATCTTGCCAGCAGTAGCTGAAGCCCACCGTGATGGCGGTTGTGCGGCTTCCGATTCTGCCTCTCTTGTTGCTGTTTCCCACGTAAACCAACTCTAAGGGGATCCGTGCTGCCGATGCAACTGTCTTTGCTGTGGTTGTGAATTTTCTGATCCATTCTATGTCAGTCCCTCCATACAAGTAGATGAATCTTCCTTCTTTCATCTGATCCAACAATAACATTCCCCCCAGGTTATTATAAATTGTTTTCAAGATTAATTCAATTCGGATTAGGAATAGTGAGATTGAGTAAAGGTGAAGTAGAATTACCCAGTTGAGAATGGTTGGGTCAATGCCATCGACCAACAGCTCAAGCCTCCAAGTCTCTTCCCTCCACAGAGCTTCCTCTCTGAGACTGGTGAAGGGAAGATGCTCCCCCATATCCACATCATGTGGATGGCATTAGGGCTCACCACTTTTCCTTGTGGGTCTAGCACCACCAGGATTGGCTTGTTCCGGAAGTGCCAGATCTCCTTGATGAACCTGATCACCGCCTTCTCAATCAGTTTAGGAGTGTAGACTGAGTACCATGTCATTGTGGTCTGCAGAGTCTCAAACCGATTTTGCATGGCATCTGTCCACACGACAGAGGGGTCTACAACAGGGATCCACACAATTTCGTACTGATTCTCCATCCTATTCCCAGAGACCCGGGATTCGTTATAGATCTGTTCAAGAATCGAAAGCTCGTCTTGGGAGATGGATAGGCCTGATATGAGCAGCAAAACATTCTTCCTCCTCAGCACATCGATGTTAACCTGCGGTATTAACGTTTAGAACATTAGCTTAATTAGTAGTAACAAAGGGCAAAAAGAAATCGTAATAATTTTTTTATGTATATATGATGGTATCCTGGTATAATGCAGTGATCTGTTTGGAGAACAAACCCTTCTCTTTGTAGAGCCTTCTTGCAGTGGCAGCGCATCGTCCTTGGGACAAATCAATGCCCTGAGGATCCTCATGTTGTCAATGTGAATACTCTCAAAGAGATTCTGAAGCATTTGAAAAGTTTCAATTTGAATCCTGTCATCTGCATCAAGCAAAATACCTAGTCAGATTTAGAATCCATTTCAATGGTACTTAATTACCTTGGGTTGGTGGTCTTGCCAATGTATTGGTAACAAAGAGAAAGTTGTTTCTTCAGAAGATCCAGTATGCTATTGATCTTGTGAGCCAAGGTGGACAGCTCCCATGCCTCAGTTGTAGCAGACATCCAGTGCCTAAAACCATTGCAAGGTGTCATAAGCAAATTAATGATTGTTGCCTAAACAGCACCGCTGCTGGATTAAGCAACATATCTTATAATTTATTTTTCGACTAAATCAGAAGGATTTACTTAATTATTGTATCTTCGGAAAATTAGCAATTTTCTGCTTAAGTTATAAAGTAGAAAGATTAAAGCAAGATATCATATAGTGCTGCCTCATGGCCCATGCTGCTGAGGGTTGCAATCTGAGTTGCGCAAGCCACAACACTCCTGATGGCCCAGTAAACAGCTGTAGGGATATGGGTCAATCCTTTTGCCAATGCTGGTACGTCTTGGCTAATGTACTTGGGCGGGAGCTCCTTGAACTCAATAATGCATCTGGTAACGTCCATCATGGCCTTGATGAGATTATTCAGAGCATCAAACCGTGGTCTCAGTGGACCAGAGTTCTCCAAGATTGCGGGCAATTGCTTAAGAATTGCCATCGATTTTGCAAGTTGGTTGGTCGGGTAGATCTGAGCAAGGAGCCAGAATTCACCATAGTTCACAGCAAAAGCTGATAGGGTTAGCGCCAGCTTTGCATCCCATGGATAGTTTGAGACCAGGTTGAATATTGAGAGTGTCGTTGCATGAGCGTCCCCACCACTAAAACTCTTGTATGCTATCTGAATACATAATTGATTGCCCACATGTCAATGTAAGCCAACAAATAAAGGTAAAACGTATAAGAGTATGAGGGGTTTTCTGTATTTCATGCTATGAAAAATGAATCTTTGCAGTAGTTATCTTGTAATAACCTCGCAGGAAATTCGATCTATGGTAAATGACAGTGCTTCGAGCAAAGCAATGAAACTGGATTGATCAATCCTCTCTTCATAAGTTTCAATGCGTGTTTGAGCCTGCAATGAAATTACAAGTGGATTAGTTACTACATATGCACAGAAAGTTTGGATCCTTCATTAATTATGATTTGTCAATTGTAGGCTCTTAATCAACACAACAAAATAAATTGTGGAGGTTGTAATCTTCTTGAATGAAAGGATTTCACCCCATGGAAGCTTCTCAAGCATTTCAAAAGAAGTGTTATTGTAAAATTTTGAAATACTTGTAAGATCTTTACTAAATAAGTGTGTCTGGCTGAAGTGGTAAGGGATGGAAAGGAGCACCATAATATACAAAATGAATAGCCGTAAAAAGAGAGAGGCTATAGCAGTGTTTTACCGAAGTTAAGGGATCAACAGTGAGTGTAGCGCGATTGAGGATGTCTTCTACGAGTTGGAAAAGAGGCCTAACATTAAACTCCCGGCCATCAGGAGCATGGGTTTCGTGAATTTGTTTCACCATCATGTTGTCATCGGACAAGGTCATCATGCCCCTATCACGCTTTATCAGTTGCTGTAAGGGCACTTGGTTGAATTTGTTGGTGAATTCGGGATTCAGCACTTGCTGCATTGGAGTTGGGTTGATTGCTTGCTGAATCGGAGTTGGTTTGATCACTTGCTGCATAGGAGTTGGGTTGGTTACTTGCTGCTGCATCGGAGTTGGGTTGATCACTTGCTGCGCCAGAGTTAGGTTACTGAGTCTTCCGGCGACTTGCTCTGCGATGGTTTTGTCGGTAGTCTCCATTTTGGGTATGCAAAGGGAGGTAAGTAGCAAAGATTTCAGGCAGAAGAGAAGAGGAGGAGAAGATGTGTTGTGTTCCATTTGCAAACCGCTTGCCCTTTATATACCCTTTACAAACGAATAAAGCGAGTCTCACCGTATTAACTTCTTTGCTTCCGGCATAATTAAAATCAAAGGCGGGAGGACCGAGACTTGGCTTTTCGTGACTCATCTTGTTAAACGATTTTATTCTTTTGTTTTGTCTGGAACCAGCGGTTCCTTCTGAATGAAGAGCCAGATCTTGGTCCCACTAGAAGAATTTTCTTATCCTTTGTAGAATTTTTGTGAGGGAAAAGCATGCTTGCATATGCTGTAATGGAAATTCGGAGGACGGAACCCAACTTTTCCTATTACAAATTTGCATCTGAGTTCGCCTTTTACCCTTCAACTTCCTATTTCAGCATTTCCTTTTTCACCCTTCAGCTTCCCATATCGAGAGGGTGTTTGTTTTTTTAAAGCAATTTACTTTTATTCATTAATTTGCCCATTATGGGAAACTAACAACTAATACTTGCGCAATTAAATACTGTTTAATTTTTAGGTTTTATTTAGAATTAAGCCAAAAAACAAACCCTACCTATGAATTTTATTATTTTCCCCTAATTACTTACTATTTTTTAGTTGGTATTGCATCCCAATCAAAGTATTCAGACAAATCCCACTTGTAGTAATATTTAAGGACTTTTTTTGTCTTTGAGAAGCTTATCATCAATTTTTAGAAGTTGAGCTTACCCAAAGAAGTAGCTAGTTCGAGAATCCAGATTATTGGTTTTGGATTAAAGCCCAGCATGTTCTCAAACTTGAAATGCTTGGAGCTAGTGTTTCTTAGGGTTTTGGGATTAAGGGGTTTTAGGAATTCGAGATCAAAATCCTTTTTGGAATTTGAGAGTTTGGGAAGGCAAAAAGTTGGAAGGCCATTGGCCAACTGAGATGCCATGATGAGGTTCAAGGAAAGACTTTTTAAATGTCATAGCGGAGAAGTTAGGGTTTCCAAAAAGAGAGAGATGAGCTTGTTTGGATTTAGTTTGATGGGCAAAGTGAAGAAAGGGATAAGTTTTTTAGGCCTGTTTGGTTTAGTTTTTAAAGCTATTATTGAGCAATTTTGAAAATATAAATATTATTTGGTGTTAAAGTGTTCTTTGTTACAATGAATTTGTATTTTGTGTTTTTTATGTTTTCTAAAAAAAAAAAAACAAAGAATCAAATATGTTTTCTTTGTTTTCCTTGTTTTTCAGAATAAAAAATAGTTTTTAAAAATAGTAAACAAACAACCCCTTATATTTTGTTTTATGTTTCTTTCTTAAAATTAATCTTGTTTAATATTCCATATGGCGGGTTATACTGAAAGCTTAGGTGGCAAAGAGAAGGGTATGTTCACATTAAAGACCGCATCAGCCCACTGCATGAAAGAATAGCTTAATTTGTTGATTTATGGGGCACACTCTTGATCTTGTTTTGTTTAAATGAGGATTCCAATTCAAGAAGGTAGCCTCTTCAAAAAAAAAAAAATTCAGAAGGTACGTATTTTATTGAAAACTAGGAGAGCGGAACGTACTATAGTTTAATTTATTAGTAAAACAAATATCATGTCCCTTCTACTTTTCAAAATAGGCTAAGTGCGTATGCATTACTCCATGTAAGGGAAGAAGATGTTTTGATCAAAGCGATATCTATTTATTGGTTAAGGAGAATCGTTAATGGTTTCGGAATAAAACCTAGCATCTTCTCAAACTTGAAGAGCTTGGAGCTAGTGTTTTTTTAGGGTTTTGGGAGGCCATTGGCCAATTGAGATGCTATATGTATTCTGTTGTAGTAGTACGTGGTTCATATTTAAGGGAAGCGGTGGAAACTGGACAAATATCGAAGCGGGGCAAGCACACTACGAAGCCCCCCATCGAGGGTTATTATAATTTTGTAATTTTGTCATATCCAAGTTATTGTAAATACCTTTTTATGTAACCCTAATCAAAGATAGTGAAAGTTTCAATCTTCATTCCCATGGATGTAAGCATGTTAGAGCTGGTAAACAGATCAACCCATTTGGGCTATAGGTCAAAACGGGCTGAATTAATCTAGTCCATTTATATTTGGACTAGCTTTTAACCAGTATAACCCAACTCATGCAGGTTATGGGTCAAAATAGACTAAAACGAGTTAAAACCTTAAAAAATAATGCTGAAAAAAATATTATTGCAAATTCTATCATTTTTCAAATAAAAATAATAAACTTAAATAGTAAACAAACTTAAATAATATAAAATATAAAATATATAATATATAATATAAAATAATATATGTATAAATATATATTAATAATTAATTTATAAAATTATTGAATCTAATTAATATAAAATAGTAAACAAACTTAAATAAATAAACTAAATAAATAATGGTAGAACATTATTATAAGCAAAGTACCATTAAGTAGCTTAATAATACTTAAAACAATAAAATAATAACTTAATAACATCTCTAAAACCAAATATTCCGTCTCATGTAGTAATCTTCATCTTTATCATATTATATTCAATATGTACGTGACTTTATATTCGAAAGATGTACTTCCTTGTTGATCGTAAATAAATCGTAATTATATTTTTAGAATGTTAAAAACACAAATTTCATTTATATTTGGAATAAAAATTTTTTTCCTAAAAATGCATATTAATAGTATAATAATAAAATATCTTATTTGTTTTGAAAATTCATCTTACTAGAAGATATAATCATATTAATTAGGAAAGAAACAAGTGTATAATTTTTGTTAATTATTTTAAAAATAGCAATATTTTGTTATTAACACTAGTTCAAATAATAAGAATTATTTAAAATATATTGATAATTTAGTTATTAAATTTTAATTTAATTTATAAACTAGTACAACTATTTTTATTAAAAACATATATGATTGAATAAAATTTAAGGATAAATACAAAAAAATGGAATTATAAATATTTAAAATATGATTGATAGATAAATAAAAATATATTCACTATTAAAACTGTAATTTATTTAATTCAAGTGCATTCTGTAAATTTTCCATACAAAATTTTTTAAATATTAAATTATCATATAAATTATATTAAAATATGCATTTAAAAATTGAAAATAAAATAGTTAAAACAACAAATTTTAATATCTTAATCTTATATTATAATAATAATTATTTTTAGAACTTTTATGCTATAGATATTGACTCCATGTTAAGAGCCAAAATATCGAATTTTATAGTCTAATTACTAGCCCAGGTTACTTAAAAAATTAAATAAGATTTAATTGTCCGGGTATCAGACCAACGGGACAAACCCACGAGACCCACGGGCCAAAATAGGTCGAACCCGATTTAGCGATTTATTCGATCTTAAATTTCACAATCAGGCCCATCCGAATGTCAGCCCAAACCCGTCATACTCGGCCAATATAAACTGCAGACACGTTGTTTAATCAAGTAAATATGTATGTGTGTACTCTTCTCTTTCGATTTTTATCAAATTTCATCATTATCTACTACCACGATCTGACAATGGATAGGAAAGGCGTCAAATCACACCTTGAGTCACTTTTCTATTTTGTTTTTATCCTCACAATAATTTCGTAAATCATTATTATTCTGTGATTGTCGATTGTCGGGGCATCAACGGCGCAATGTGAATCCTCACAAGGGCGTTAGGTGTGGTTGGTCGACCACCTCTCCGATGATTAAGTCAGCAAAAAGATGGAGATGATGCAAAAATAGGGTTTTCGCAATTAGAATAGCTTACCTTCTCATCGTGGGAGACCCTCCCGATTTATAGAAAGTGGTTCATGAATCCCTCCTCAGTTTTTCTCGAAATTTAGAATCTCCTCTTCTTTTTGGGATAAAATATCATTCATATCAAAGACTAATCCTTCCTTATAAAGGGATTGAATTTTCCAGTAAGAGATTTGGGAGGCCCAGGAAATTCATGGATAAATACCTTTACGTGTTTTCCTTTATCCATTCATTCATAACAAACTTGCTATAAAGCGGAATGATGCGATCTAAGGGACTTGGAACTCTAGGCAGACCGCCACAAACACAGCCTCACAGAAGAGGACACCTGGAAACTTTCCACAAGCAGACCTCCCGGTTCCCGAGTCTAGATAGTGCCTACAAGTTATAATATGATCAATGGGCTTGGGATGCTTCACATTGTGGGCCAGGCAGACCATGGACCAAGCAGACCAGGCCCTGGGCCCATCAAATAGTGGGTTTAAAAACCACAGTACCTACAATGTCCCCCTTTTTCCCGACTGGAATTTTGTGTTTTTCTATTTGGGGAAAATACTGTAGTATTAAATGTGGAATGCGGAGAGTTGAATGTAAGGAGGCGGTGCTCTCGTGGGTTCAAAGCGTGTGGGAATCGCACGCTTCCCATAATATATAAGGCGCATCTTGCTTTGACAGAGCATTTAATGCTCTTGTCGATGCCTTACCCCTACAAATAGGGGTATGGGTTTTGATAGCATATTCATTTACGTTTTCTCAAAGTTTTCTGACTCCTACGACTTTTCCTTTTATGTGTTTCTGCAAACTTTCCTTTCAAATGAGTCGCGGGAACTCTGTCTCAGTGTTTGTATTTTGTTAAATGTTATTCTCAGACCTTCTTATGTTGGTGGCACAAAGTGCATCAATGCGACGATCTAACTATTCTCTAAGCCTGTTATGTGTTCCTGGTTTGTTATCTTTACCGAGGGTTTCGTTTCCACCTTTGCTTTATAGACTTGAAGCTGACCCCTTCGTTAGTCCTTTATTATTATTATTATTATTTATTTATTTGCTTGTAAAATGGAAAGAGGTTCACTACAAGGAAAAAGTTAATCAATGACACGGTTAACGCGTCATGGAAGAGTTACAATGACACTTTCTTAAAGTGTCATGGTAATCTAGTTGTCATTATTATCTCTATTGGTAGACGATGACACTTCCTATCAAGCGTCTATCTTTTTATTATGTTGACAATGACATAAAACCCATAACCATGACGCACTTAAAAGGAGGGTCATTGTTAATATGTTGCTCGATGACATGCTGCGGAGTGTCATCTTTGATTGACTTAATTTTAGCATGTTATATTAAAAGATATTATATCACATTATTAAAATAAGGAATGAAATAAAAATTTAAAAGAAACTACAATCATATTGAATTTTAGTGCTAAAAATATCTTCAAATATTTGTACATAATAACTTGGTTCCAACCAATAATGTAACCACTTATTGATAATAATCAAGTCATATCCCAATTTCTAATTTTTGAACAAAAGAACAAATATTGATATAGTCTTCATATTTTTCGGTGTCACCTCGTTTAACATAATGATTTCTTGTCTTTTGAGCTAACCAATTTCATTTGAAACCTGCAAACAAATTTGGAGAATAGAAAGCCTCTAAATTATATGTGCAACAACCATGGGTATAATTAGAATTATGACTTTCACAAAATTAAATGAAAGAAACACTAGAAAAGTATAATGAGAAAAATAAACATGGGGCGAAAAGTTTCTTATTCTTCTTGGTATTAAAGTAGAAAAATATGGGCCTAAACTATCGATTCAAGTTTTTGATTGATGTCACGAAACACATATTGATTAAAGCTTTCCATCTTTAATCACATTATTTGGGGATCTAAATTCTACGTTTGATAGGGAGTCTAGGTGCAAGACACCACATAGAAATGCTAAGAAACCAAATCAAAACATTAAAGGAGACTATGGTAGGTAAACTATCAATCTTTAATGAAAATTTAAATCCAATAATGATGGTAATGTCATCTTAACTTCATGGGATGATGATTGAGATCTGAGGGCATGATCGTGCAAGGCATCACTTGATAGTTTATCATTTAAATAATTACTTTTGCTTATAATAAAAGAAAAAGAAGGTTATCTCAATGACACTTTCCATCAATGAAAGAAAGGTTCATTAAGACTTGAAGAATACCCCAAAAATATTAATGTCGTTTTGACGAATACAAACTTGGCGATTTAGCATCAAACATGGAATTTTAAGAAAAAATTATTTTCCTAAGGAATTAATAATACCGTTAATGCTACAATTGCGATAGCCGTTTTAATTGCTACTCTAAGCTTCACTTTTGTTTCATCCAGTTTCTCCATCCACCCTTCTACCTACATAATCAAATGTCAATATATACTTGAAAACTTGAAAACATTGAAAAACAGTGCAACATGGCACGAAGGCTCACAATAGGATGATAATAACCATATATCACTCGATTATCCATGTATCAGCGATCAGGGCAGATAGGAAAAACCTCATGAAAATGAAAACTTATATTTTGAAGGATTTGGATCAATGTAACCTACAAATTTTTTATGTGTAGGTTTAGTTGTATAAAGTAAATAACATACAAATTCAAACACACTGAATTTCCCATATCAAAATAACTACTTAAAAGCAAGCGGCGATTTTCCTGACTATGGCCAGGCCAATCTCATTATATTTGTTTGGAATACAAAGTGCTCAATAAATCATAAGGCGAAAAGAAGGTACGAGGAGAGGCCTATAGCATTATTAACGACGACCACGACAAAATAACACGAAATTAAGCCACCACATCATATATATATATATATATATATATATATATATATATATATATATATATATATATATATATATATATATATATACACATATTGTAGAGTTTAGTCAATAAAAAATGGATATTTGATTTTTTTAATATAATTTAATCTAAAAACTAAAACTTCATATATTACAACCATGATCATACTTTAATTGTTAAAACAACAAAAGTACAATTTAACTATTAATGCATCAAATTTAAATATTTAAGCTTTATATAGTAAAATTTATAGTTTGATAAATTCTTTATGTATTGCATTAGAACATTAAAAATTGCTTGTTTCTTGTAAGAGAAATAGAAGGCTTACTCTGTTTATTTTATAGTGTTCAAATTTTTAATATAAAGACAAATTATAAACCTAAGCAATCGAAGCAAGCTCCATCATATCTATGTGTCTATCATGATATCACTAAGATCATGTTGGGTCACTTACGGCTTCCTACAGAAGAACTTCACCACAATCAGGGGCCATTGCTTTGATTTGTTGGATCATGTAGCAACTACTCCAAGCTACCATTTCACATAAAAAATGCTAAGCTCAATCATTTGTAGTCCACTTTAAGACCCAAGCTAGTCTTTCCTAACTTGCAATGACGTAGCAGTAATATCAACTGACGAAGCAGAGGTATATGGAAAGTGGGAGCTTACATATTCATGCACAACAAATGGGCCTGGTTAAATACTTTGTGTACATGCACTTTCGGTAACACAAAGCTAAGAAAGAATTAGTATATCTTGAATAAAAATACCTAACTTTGTCATTTTTGCAAGAATATTATACCAAGTAGAGAAAATTCTAGCAACATAAGCAATATCTTGTCAAAAAATTTACAAGATAAAAAATTTTCAATTTAAAGCTAGTCTACTCTTGACTTCTTATTATCGTTCAAACATTTCAAATTCTAAGAATTTTCGACCTTCTAATTTTTAATGATTGCATAAACATGGTATTTTATAATATTATGTCTCTTGAATATATATATATATATATATATATATATATATATATATATATATATATATATATATATATATATATATATATATAATTCTAGTCAATATTTTATATCTCATGATTTATAGTTTCAATAAAAAAAAATTGTACGCTATTTTTCATGACACGTTTTATATACAAGGAGAGTCAAATTCTTACATTTACAGCCAATTATTATTTACAGATTTATTATAATCAAATATTCTAAACATCTCTAAATTTATCTTGAAGAAACATAAAAATAATGGAAAGACCCGAAAACCAAATCAATATAAGCAAGCTTTACAAAGTAAGATGGTTTGAGCTCAAAGAATTCAATGGAAAGTGGAAGGAACACTGACCAAGCTTACATGGGCTTCTAGACTTGCGCCAGCTCTGGCTCATCGAATGACCTCTATAGGTTGATGGAGTCTGGTATGTCATGTCAAGTTTAGCTACAATAGTATGCAAATAAACAATTCACAAAAGGAATCAAATTATAATTGATATATACCTTAGTTAGTCTATTGAGAACCACTAAGGTTTTTATTACTCCATATTTAGAAAAAAAATGGGTTCCGTAATCTATTATCCAAGACCACTTGGATAAAGAAGAAATTACCCGGTTCCAGCAAGAAAGCTAGGGGAATCATCTCCCACCCATTTATTGTGCTGCTGCCAAATCAGTAGAAGCCAACTAAAGACTAAGATTTTGTGTGTGCAAGTAGAAAGTAGAAAACTGAAACTGACTATACTTAAAAATAAATCATTTTTGTTGCACACTAATTGATAGTGTCCCACGTGACCATTTTGTTCTTAAGTTTGCGGTCGTGTTCCAAATTCTATAGTACCAATTCTCCAATGCTTGTCCATATGGGAATCACAAATAATTAGAAAGAGATCAAGGAAGATTTAAGAGAAAATGTAATAAAAGTAAGACTATATAAGCAAGAGAGATAAAAGACAAGAGTATGATCCCAAAAGCAACAGGGAGTTTGACGAACTCGCAAAGACCAAAAAAGGCTTAATGGAGAAACTAAAGTGTATAAAAAATTCACCTTATTGTGTGCATGAAATTTATTTATGTGTTGTTCCATTTATGATGGATAATTGCATCCTTATAGCTTAATGACTAGATTCACACACAAGCTTTTTTCTATCACATAGAGAACACGGTTGGTTCTTTTTCCTGCAAAAACATGGAGAATACAGAAAACACATAAATTCAGGGTGTTCTAGGTTTTTAAAAATTGTTCTTAATAATAGTTTTCAACCCAATATTTTCTTATATTGCCCTCTCCTATATCTGGTTCCAAACAGTGCAAATGCTTCACTAGAATCTCATTTCTGATGCTTTGTATGACCTTCTTTTGTTTATTATTTCCCCTCCATTTTCCAATGTGCATATTATGCTGCTTTTTCTTTTCTTTTTGATAAGAATCATGACTCCTTCACAATTTGAGCAAGCGATGTACTAATATGAACTGCATTAATTCTTAATTTATTTTTGAGTCTAACAAAACCAATAGGAACCTTATTTCCATTTGCGACTTGTAATGTTTGTTTACCCAAATTTATGAACCCAGTACCTTAGGGAACATATTGTGAGTGTATGAATTATTTAATGTTCGTATGTTACATTTATGCGAGGCAAGTTGTGCATTTTGTTTTCCTTTTCAGTTAAAGGAGTTCAAGAAAATTTGTTAATAGTAGATTACCTAGAGAATTAGATGTAAGGAAATTTCTACCTTAAATTCAATAGTCGGTTTCTAATTGAATTTTGTTATTTTAAAGTTAGTTAAGGTCACTTTCGTTTGCAACTCCAAGTAATCCCTCTTTTGGTTCCATTGCGATGGGGTTCCTTTCCTTTTTCTTCTTTTGTAGTGGTTAGTTTTCATCATTAGACTGTTGATCATAATTCTAGGGGAAGTGGCTTCCTCCAATAAGGAAGAAAATTAGCAATGGCTAGAGAAAGGAACAAAAATAACTTTTCATTGACCTTTCTTCTAAAAAGGGTATTCTTCAAAGTATATGGCTTTAAGAAAAGACAAGTCCTTTGAAATGATTTTCTCCCACATGGGAAAAAAGAAAGACAAGGGCATGGAAAAAATGAATTATAGGTATCTCATTCCTATTCATGCTGAATGCTTCCATTAGTTAGATAATTTTGACTTTTTTAGACTCTGTAACCTAAGGGATTGCTGGTAGCTAATGCAGCCAAATGTGAGAGGATACCGTGCAACTCTGTATTGGCTTGACCCAATGGCGGAACCCTTTAAGAAAATTGAAGTAATCGTTATTGCCCACACATCCTAGTTGAGTCTCATCAATTTTAAATTAAATTAAGGCAAAAATATTAATAACTTTGTTGAATACATACGGTACAGATAATTAAGTTCACGTGGATGACAGCATTAAAGACTACAATCAAATAAGAATAGTCAAGCTTTTACCTGGGGTGAAACTCAAAGGAAGTATCAGACCAAAAGACCGCAGTATGGGCTCATTACCACCACCCCGAAAGGCGGACTATTTTGAACCTTTGCAAACTACGTGCACATTAGTAGCATAGTCCCGCAGCACATGAAGGCCCCGGAGATCATTGCGTTGATGTCGGTGGAAGTGTGCGATTCTTTCTGTCGGGGCTAATTAAGCGTCTCGACCTGAAGTGTAACATAGAAACGCGTTGATGTGAGGGATTCTTCATCTAGTCCCCTGATCACCAGACTACATCAACCCGAAATCAAAGCATCCTGCTTGATTTGACGAAACATAACATATCTAAGTTAAATATTCAAATGAAAACCTAAAGCCTCCATTACCTCACTTCCTTATTGAAGCTAACTTCATGGCCAGAAGGGAAAAAATGGTGTTTTCTAACCTATCACATCACACTTTCTAATGTGAATACATTAGGGTTTGTCAGTTCTCAAATAGGAAAGGAAAAGTTTAGGGCATGTGAGAGAAATACATTTTAAGAGGATATATTATACCATAAGTCGATGACACTGGTAAAAATGTCATTGTATACTTAAACATTGATTAAAAGGGTACATCAAACCATGATACTTCTAATAAGTGCCATAAATTTAAAAAATCACACTTTCAACAAAGGCTCATTACAAGCGTCATGAGTGCAATCAATTATAGCGAATAGTAATGGTTTTAAAAGCGTCCTTGGAATTGAGCGATCATAATTTTAGATTTTTGTAGTAGTGGTTCTGAGGTTTCAATGACAGTCGGGAATTTTGGGTGTCGGAGGAACTCCGGGAAAGCGCTTACTATAATGACCTAGTTCTTTGCTACATTTATCAGAGAGGCCGGGTTGTCTGACGGGTTCTTGTCAAAATCGGTCTGGAGATGTCAGCTTGACCGGCTACCTCAGCCAAATAGGGAGCGAATAAGCATGTATCTCGCCGCCCCCCGAAGCGATTCGTATGAGGCTTAGCTTCCCCATCCATAGTTGGTGAAGCGGAGTTTAAACACTTGAGCACTCACTGCGCTCATGAATGTTTTTCGGATTCCCTAGCGGGATGCAATGTGTTGAGCTCACATGCCAAGCTGGACATCTCGGCGGAGATTTGCTTCATTTACACTTTGAGCTTGGGATCGGGGCTGCATGTCTATGTTGTGTGATCCTAGGCTGCCGATTTATGTGAGCTCCTTGACTCCCCCAAAACGGAGTCGAAAGGGGTTGTCTTGGTTAGGGGCCCATGGAACATGACATTTGTGGCTCCTCTAGGAGGCTTATTTTATATGAATCAGTGCCTCTCGTTCCCAGGTCTGTTTTATTTTTGATGTAGCTCATATTTGTCTAAGCGGTCTTCTCTATTGACATGCCTTTGTTTTCTTGATGATTCATAGGCAAGTGTAAGGTGAAGTGGCCGGTCGACTAGATGAAGGAAAGATTAGACAGCATCGACCCGGTACATTTTGAGATCGCGTAGAGATGGAGCGTAACCATAGGCTCATACATTTTATGAAAAATGCTGCATGAGTTGGGCTCCAGTCCTTTCCCATACATAGTTCTTGTTCTTCCCCCGTCTATTGCGTGTCGAGCTTGTGGAAGGCGACATTTAAGTCATTCTTGGATCTCTTAGGCTAATATCGGGAGCTCTTACGTGGCGGAATCGCTCTGGGAACCCCCTGTTCGGCCGGATGCTACCCTTGTTCGCTCGAAATCCCAAGCACTTCCCGATTACCTTTGGCGAAGCGAGATTCTAACTTGCCCCCAGCGATAAAGAAGAAGAAAAGACCCGAATAAATTAAAGGTTGTTGGCGCGAGTTGGAGGGTTTGTGGGCTGGACGAATCCCAGCCCGATTAGCTAGTGTCGACTAAAGAAATGAAGAGGCTGAGATGTCTGGGTTGCATTAGATTTGCTGCGCGGATCAAATAAGCAGCCAACTCTTGAGAGACTACCTGAACTCAGTCCAAACGAAAAATGCTTTAAATGATCACGGTCACTCCACAGAAGGGATTCGAGATAAGCGGCCGTTGATTTCCATGAATTCTCAACGAAGCTCTTGGTGCCTACCCGGCTTTGAAGGAGTGGCGCTAGGGCGCCTCGCGGGAAGCTTATTCTTCGTTAGAAGATAGGGCTCCAGTCGAAGAGTCTCCCCTTGAAAATGAGGTTCTGTAATTTCTTTCTGTAGAAAGATCTGAGGGTGTGCCGCCAGACTGGCCCCTTTAGTCTCGCGCTACGGAGCCCGGAGAATGAGGCCGCCCAGCGAAGCTAATACTCGACTTGTATGTCAAACCCCTGGAATGGAGTCATTCAACGATTGGACCTTGATTTCCTAACAGAACGCGGTTGCTCGTTAAAAAATTGACCGCTTTTCGGCAGAGGGATTCTCGGTCGAGCGCGTACCTCGGTGTCCAGTGGTGGCTTGTTTTGAGAGTACTCAATCCCGCTTCCCGATTATGGATAAGGGTCTATCGGCTTGTGGTGGAAGGCGGGATGTATATTAAATCCGGCTTCAATGAGATGGCCAAGTGGTATGGCGACTTAATGTTTGAGCATGGGTTTTGTATTGTTATTTCCTCTAACACCTCTTTTGTAATAGGCCGTCACCGTCATTCAGAACATGGATCGCCAGCATAGGGAGCTTCAGGTTAGGTTGGAGGACACAAAGAAGTTGAGGCTCTATGCTGGGTCTGCCACTTCCAAGAACCGGGCCCTAGAAGAATCCCTAAGCAAGGCTAAGTCCTGGTCTAGACATTAGGGACGAAAGGCCAAGGAGGGCTCGAAGAAGACCATGAGTGCGGAGAAAGAGAGAGACGAGGCTGAGGAGGAAGCTCAGGTTGCTCGGCTTGCTACCATCGTAGTGGCGTACAGCGACCAGACGGAGGGTGACTTAAATTTAGGGTCACGATGCTCACGGTGGTTGAAGGAAGCTAGGGCGGTAGCGAAGGAGGCCAGGCATAAGGCTGAGGCTGAGACAAATTGCCTAGAGGTTAAGCGGACGTCTCTCTTGCTAGAGATGACGAGGTATCCTCTCTTCACTCCCAAGCCAACAAAGACAAGGGGCCCGTGGAGAAGATTACGGAAGGCCACACAGGAGTCATTTTTACCTATGACTACGGGGTCTTTGTATTTGAAACACAACATATGTAGAGATTAAACTAGGATTCTAGATGTTATGCAGGCTCTTCGACCCATTGCCACCTGAGTTCTTTGTGAGCCCCAGGTGCCCTGCGGTTCTAGTAGCTGCTGAGGACACAGAAGTTGAGGCGCACCCGAGCGAGGTGGCTAAGGAACCTAAGGAGAATGCTTCTGTCGAGGACCAAAGCTAATTCCAATTCCTCATTTTTCATTTTTTCTTTCTTTTTGAAATTGCTGTAAGGGGCCTTGTCTAGCCACCAAGACATAATTTTTTGTAATCACAGACGCCAATTGGCGCATTTTAATGAAATATGACTTATGGTACCTTTATTATTTCTCATCCTTTTTGCGAACATCGGCTAGGATAGTTAATTCTTTCAAAGACACGATGTTGGCTCTTTGAAAGTGCCAACAAGCTTATAGCCATAAGTCTGGTCTTTTGAAAGTGCCAGTAGGCTTAGAGCGACAAGTCTAGTCATTTGAAAGTGCACGTAGGCTTAGAGCCACAAATCTAGTCTTTTGAAAGTGTCAGCAGGCTTAGAGCCACAGGTTTGGTCTTTTGAAAGAGCTAGTAGGCTTAAAGCTACAAATCTGGTCTTTTGAAAGTGTCATTAGGCTTAGAGTCACAAGTCTGGTCTTTTGAAAGTGCCAGCAAGCTTAGAGTCATAATTAAATTACTTTTAAGTGCCATCATGCTTAGAGCCACAAGTATAGTCTTTTGAGGAAATGGAGGTTATTCCAAAATTGGAAGAAATGCCTTTAAAGAACACTTGATTGGTAATAGTCAAAATTGAAAGAAAATACTTTAAAAGAATTTTATTGATAATAACCCCCCTTAAAGAAAACTGCGATAATGACGCCTTTAGGTCACGTAACATTCCACATTATAGGCCTTTGGTGCCCGTCCTAGTTATTTAATGAGTACGACCTAGTTGGCCCCACTCTTACGATCACGTATGGCCCCTCCCAATTTGGTTGGAATTTGCCAATCGTCGGGTTAGCCGTGTTTTCAAAGACCCTTCTAAGGACTAGGTCTCTGACTCGGAATGCGACTTTGCCTGTATGCATTTGTGTATGGTTGCCGTCCCTTTGTTGGTATGATGCTATACGTATAGCAACTGCTTCTCAGAGCTCGTTTGCCATATCTAGGTCCTTGGAGATGGCTTCAGCATTAGTCATTCCAGGAACCTCAGTTCGAAGCATGGGCATCTCGATTTCTATAGGAATAATGGCTTCCATACCATAGGTGAGGGCAAATGGCGATACTCCAGCCGGCCTCCGGCTAGTTGTTCTATAAGTCCAAAGGACTCTCGGTAGCTCATCCACCCATTTTCCCTTAGTAGTATGCAGATGCTTTTTCCGGCACGAGAGTATTGTTGGATGCTTTTTCCTAGCCATTGCTTTGTGGGTATAGCAGGGTTGAGTACAAGTTTATGATTTTTATCTCATGGCAGAAGTTTCTGTATACTTTGTTGTCAAACTGCGGTCCATTATTAGTTATGATCGATTGAGGTATTCTGAACCGACAGATGATATTCTTCCATACAAATTGGGTGACATCCTTGTCTTTGATGGAGGCGAAGGCTTCAGCTTCTATCCATTTTTTAAAGTAATCAGTGGCAACCAACCGTAACTTTTTCTGAGTGAGGGTTGTAGGTAGTGGTCCAACTATATCGATTCCCTCTTGACGGGCGAGTACATGTGGTATGTGAGTCTTAAGATCCTTGATGTGGAACTTGCAGTTGGTAGCAGTTGCACTTCTTGACATAGGTGGCTGCGTCTGCTCTCATGGTTGGCCAATAATACCCTTATGTATGGGCCCTATGAGCTAAAGTCCTACCGCTCTGATGGTTTCTGCATACTCCCTCAAGAAGTTCTGCTAGTATATATTGTCCCTACTGATCGGTGAGATACTTAAGATACGACCCGTTTAGAGACCGTTTGTATAACTGCCCTTTTACTAAGGAAAATCAAGCCACTTGAACGCGGACCTTGTGGGCTTTGGTTCTATTATTTAGTAGTTTTCCCAAGCTCAGATAATGCAATATAAGAAGGGCATGTTCCATCTATCTAACTTACTCGATCTATTGCAATAGACGATGCTTGTTGGTAGTAGATTTGGAGGAATACTTTTCCTTTATTGGGATGGACGCAGCCACTACTGCCATTGCATCCTTTCATTGGAGTCCCTTGGGATATGCTCAAGCTTCTAAGCCGCAAAACTCCCTAGTCGTTTCTTGACTAAGCTCATATATTTGACCATACGCTAGTCTCGCGTTTCGTATTCTCCGTTTACCTTTACTACTACCAATTAAGAGTTGCTACGTATAAGGAGTTTCTTTTATGATAATGATTGAGCAAGATCAATCCTAGCCAAGATTGCTTCATACTTACTCTCATTATTGGACATGGGGAAGTCTAGTTGTATGGCCTGCTCTACCCTTTCCTCAATTAGGGCTTTTAGTTGCAAGCCGATCCTAGCTCCCGTTTGGCGAGAGGCTCTATCCACATTAAGGATCCACCAACCATTATTATCTTGGATACATCATTTGAGGTAGTTACGCTAGAAAATCTGCCAATACCTTCGATGCAGCGGAGTTTATGCGAATCACAGAACTCACTTAGCTCGACAGCCCATCGGACCATCCTCCTTAATAGGTCAGGTTTATGTATAGTGTTTCATAGAGGGAGATTGGTCAACACGACGATAGGGTGTGCCCTAAAGTCGGGGCAAAGCTTCTTGGCGGCACAAGGCCAGTGCCACTTGTTCTAGATGGGTATATCGAGTTTCTTCTTCTGCCAGAGATTTGCTTATGAAGAATATCTATCTCTGTTTTCTGTTTTCGTCTTCTTTGAACAAAGCTACCCTTATTGAGACTTTTGATACTGCTAGGTAAAGATAGAGTATATCCCCTACCCTTAGGCTAGCTAGGATTGGTGGTTTGATAAGATATTGTTTGATAGCCATGAGGGCTTGATCATACTCCTCATTCCAGCCGGACCCTTTAACTCCCTTTAGGGTGGTGAAAAATGGTTTTAACTGATTGGTTAAGCAGGATATAAACCGTCTGAGAGCTGCCAACCGACTAATCAGTTGCTGAACCCCATTTTTGAAGGTAGGAGTCTGGGAGTCCATTATTATTTTGAATTGAATGGGATTGGCCTCAATCCCTCTTTGGGTCACCATAAATCCTAAGAACTTGCCTATACTGACTTTGAATGCACATTTAAGAGGGTTGAGTTTCAAGCCATACCTTCATAGCAGCTCAAAGGCTTCTTGTAGATGATTGGTGTGGTCAGAGCATTCTTTAGATTTTACTAGCATGTCATCAATATAGGCTTCCATGGTGTTGCCCAACAACAGTCAGAATATCATGGTCACCAACCTTTGGTAAGTTGTCTCGGCATTCTTCAGGCCAAAGGGCATCACATTATAGCAATACAACCCATGCGAGGTAATGAAGGCCATTTTCTCTTAATCAGGCGGGTGCATGGGAATCTAATGATATCTAGAGAAGGCGTCCAGAAACGACAATATTCAGTGCCCGGTTGCTGCGTCAACAATCCATTATATACGCAGTAAGGGGAAGCTATCCTTTGGGCATGCTTTGCTTAGGTCGGTGTAATCCACGCATACTCGCCACTTTCCTCCTTTTTTTGGAACCACCACCACATTGGCTAACCACTCGGAGTACTTCACTTCCCTGATGAAGCCTACTTTTAATAAGTTGTCTATCTCCGTCTAGATGATTTGATGGCTATTTTAGTGAAAACGCCTCGTCTTCTGTCTGATCTGCCTAGCCGTGGGGATGATATTTAGCTTGTGAGAGGCCACCGTCGGGCTAATCCCTAGCATATCTAAGCGATTTCAGGCGAACACATCTATGTTATTTAATAGCACGAGTTGTAACAGTTCTTTTTCGTTACTAGACAAAAGAGAACTAGCATAAGTGAACTTCTCTGGCCTGTCCAACATTACTTTCTCTAAGGGATCCACAGCTAGCGGATCCCTTTTCCTGCCATTTAGGCGGAGGCGCAGTTTAATGCGGTCGATCTTCAAGATGAGGATTTTCAGGGTTCTTCTCCCCTTTATGCTCCTACATAGATAGCTGATAGCACTGTCGCACGGCCAACTGATTACCTAAAAGGTCAACTTGCCCAATGTTAGTCAAATAGTTGACCGTTTGGTGGTAGGTTGAAAGGATAGCTTCCGTGAGTGCGATTAGGCTTGCCACACATTATGGCATTGTAGGTCCCAGTCTTCAATAATTGAGGGAGGCCAGGAGCCGCTAAGTCAGGGCCATCCTTCACGGGAGGCGACATCTCTTAGTGTTATGAGTAGTGAGGCAGTTGAAGTGGGAGGGATCCACACAATTTGAGTTAAGCATTCTGAGAGAGTTTCATGCCTTGAATCACAGGTAATTGCAACAAGTCTGTCGCGCTACTAGGATCAATCAGTACCCTATGCACATCAAAACAACTAATACAGAGGATGAGTACCAGAGCATCATAGTGGGGCACAATTATCCTATTCGGGTTGATAGGAGGAAAGGATATGGGACCATCTATTGGCTTGGCTTCTTCGTGTCTTATTTCCGCGTGGATAGTATTTACCCTAGCTTTGATTGTGGCGACTCTTAAGAACTTCTTCTATTGGCGCCGGCGATGCGGTGATCGAGACGAGCCACGAGTACATAGTTTGCAGTGCGGATTTTGTTAGGTTGTCATCCGGTGTGATTACATGCATGGCACTCGCCAGCTCACCTTGTGAAATTCGGGGTTCACTGACATGTCTCTGAGGTGTCTGCATGATGAAAGCTTTTCCACCATAAATTTTAAGCTTCGGCACCTATCGGTCTCATGCCCATGGTCTTTATGATAATCACACCGCAAGGATTTGTTACTTTAGTAGGGATCCGTCTGGATCAGAGCAGGGCCATTTAAACTCTAGCAAGTTCCGAATAACAAGCAATAGCCTCTCATAAAAGACGTTTAGGGGGGTAAACTGTGGAGGCTCTCTCTTATTTTGTGATTGGTCACGGGATTGCTTCCGGTCTCTATTATGACCTTCCTTAGATTTGGGGGGCTGTTTCCTAGATGGCTTATTTCCTTCGATCGACTGGCTGGTAATCATGATAGTCTGGGTCGCTGCAAGGATATTGTCCTCCAACATTGAGTACCTATCAACTCGTTTGTATAATTCTTCCATCGTCATTGGCGGGTCTAAAGATAGTGACTTAAAGAAAGGAGTAAAGTTTATCCTAAAGTTTTGGAGGACTGCGTCCATGCTATATGACTCTATTTGTTGTACGGCTTGCCCGAGCCTTCTTATGAAGTCACGAATTGACTCTTCTTCCTGTTTGAGAATGGTTTGTAAGGAGCTGATGTTTCTCTTTTGTCGCACTAAGTAGAATGCATGATGAATCACGACCCATAATTTATTAATGAATTTATTAGTAAGCGAAGGAGCTTGTGAAACGAGCCTTCGATAAGCCCATAAGCGGCGAGAATACTTTACATAATAGCCAGTCATTACCAGCATTTAGTATCATCACCTAATTATAATGGAGCATATGGTCATAGGGGTCAATCAAGCCATCGAACGTGGTGAAAGCTGGAATGACAAACCCATGGGATGTCTTGTAGTCAAGGATGTGTTGCCTTAGAAGTGAAGAAGGCGGTCGACGGGTCTCAGGGTGGGGTCGTTGGCTGTATGTAAAACGTTGGCATTGTGCCAAAGGGCGGGATCTTGTGGCCCGGTGCTAGTGGCAACTTGCCTAAGGGCAACATCGTAGGTTCCCCGAGGGCTTGACCTGACGGTACTATCTTCTTCTTTCCTGTCTCCTTACCCTACGAGATGCACCACTAACAAAGTCACTAAAGGCAAGGTAAGGCGAAGGCCTCTTGTGCGATCTAGTCCTTATGCTCTCCTGAGTATTCTTTGTCGGCGAGAGATTCAAGGATGGGGAGCTACCTAAGGACAACTAATCGTCTGCGGGGGTATCAACGTCACCAGGAGCAATGGGCCTTAGCACATCGTGACGATCGTGGCATGACCCACAAAGCGGATAAGGGGATGCCACACGGGGTAGGACTGTAATCGACATTCTGGTATTAAGCGGACCCGATTCAATCCGCATAAATTCATAATAACGGTAAAACTACGACCGTAGTATTGGGTGTCATATACCACATATTTGTTTGAGTCCATCTACTTGTATTTATACAAGTTGTACTATCTCCAAAATATTACATTTACATTTCAAAAATAGAGTAAAAAACCTACATAAGGTAGACTCCTAATGTTGTGTTAGCCTTGGTGAATGCGGGATGTCTCTGACGACCTCTTAAGTACCTACACGGATGAAACACCCATGTTAAGTTTATAGCTTAGTGGGAAAATAGATAACATATATGACCACATGTAGAGGTCCTCAATTACAGTATACATATAACATAATTCATATATCAAAATATTCACATCTCCAATAGGAGTTCATAACAAAAATCTTGTAACATAAGGTACCTAAATTTACACTATAGAAACAGAACAGATATACCTTAACATTAGAGAAATGATCACTATTATTTTCATATAATTATTTCCATATATCATCAAAACTAATCACTATTGTTTTCATATAATTATTTCCATATATCATCAGAACTGATTAAAGTATTTGTTTGCATAGACTAGTAAAAATGAATGAGAAGGACATAGCACAATGGGGTATCAGAAGATACGATGCGATCTTGAACAAAATGTCGAAGCATAAAGCCCGGAGCGTGCCTGCCACGTAATAGAAGTGTCGTGGCACTATGCGGGGAGTGCTTGTAGCCCCCGAGTGGAAGTGTCAAAACATAAGCAGAGAGTGCAAAAGCACTAATAAGGGAATTAACTTATTCATTCACTATTCGATCTTAGGCAGGCATACAATTATATGTAATATTGAGCTTGTTATATTGTTCTTAATCACATTCTTGTATTTGTATAACTCTAGCAAATAAAGGACGAGAAAACAAGTCTACTCATAAACAAGTACGAACCCTTTCATTAACTTATTAGGATCATCAATTAATCCAATTTCATGCTTATTGTTCAGCTCAATTGTAATCCTAACCAAGAGATGATGGTTTCTACAATTAACAAAAGAAATAAGAGAAAAATAGGACTTAGGGATTCTGCTGGCGTAGAATTTACTTGAAGTGAGGACACCATGCCAAAATTAGACAACATAAGGCATAGTGATGCAAATTTGGGGCTTGAGTTCTCTCCTAGCGAAGCTCCTCATGTAAGCAAAGCTCCCTTCACCTAGGCAGAGAGCTTCGGGATTGTATAGAATAGCATTTTTGCCTCTTTTCCACCAGAAATTTCCAACGAGCCAAACCCTGAAATCGACTCAAAACAACCAAACACATATGGAAAGTTGGGTTTCTAACCCAAACATAGATAAGGAGGGAGTTAGGAGAGTTTCCTAACTAACAAATGAAAGAGTTCCATACCTTTATCTTCTTGAAAACTTCAAAACCAAACTTTCTTCTCTTACTTTCCTTCTATTCTCCCTTCATGAGGCAAAGATAGCGAAACAATGAGAGAAAGAAGCCAAGGTGGTTCTTCTCCACAGAGTATGCCCTAGCTCCAAAGGCAGCAAAATGGAAATCCCCAATTCAAAGGCCAGGTTTGTTTGTCTTGGTGATTTTTGCTCAAATTTTTATCTTTTTTGCTAATTAGTCCTTCTTCTTATCTATTTGCAAGCCTGACTCAATTATTCTACTTTAACATATAATCTTCTTAACTTATGTCCCTTGGGTCCTTAATTTGTCATTTTACCATTTTACCTATTTTTGATACTTAGCACTTAATTTTCCAAAAAAAAAAAAAATACAAATTTGACTTTTATTATACCCTAAACATGTAATAAAATTACTATGGTATAATTTGAGGTGTTATTCTGGTCGGTTGTGCATGTGATTGTCATCCACGGAGTCTTTTCAAGATCGCGACTTTTTTAATCACGAGGCCCTAGGTCATTCTCACGTTGTAAGAGGTCTTAGCGACACAACTCCTTCATTTGTCTTGCTTAACAGAGTTCCAAGTGGTGAAGGGCTACTTGACAGTTGCTAAAGCCAAGCTCTTGCAACCTATAAGCAAGACTTTTTGTTTGATTCCCACAGACGATGCCAATTGTTGTTACCTTGATCATCTTATCACAGAGGCATCAACGGCTGTGTGAATCCTATAAAGGGTGTTCGGCGCGATAAGTTTGGTCGCCTCTCTCAGATGATTAAGTTAGCAAAGATGAAGTGTGCAAAAATAAGGTTTTCACAGTTAGAATCGCTTACCTTCTCATCATGGAGACCCTCTTGGTTATAGAAAGTGGTTCTGAATCCCTTCCCATTTTTTCTCGAGGAAAGAATCTCTCTTCTTCGGGATAAAATCTCATTTCCTTATCAAAAGACTAATCCTTCCTTATCAAGGATTAATTTTCTGAGAAGTTAGGGATTTGGGAACTATGAAATTCATGGATAAATACATTTTGCGTGTTTTCCGCCTTTAACCATTCGTTCATAACAAACTTGCTATAAGCGGAAAGACAATCGTCTGGCGGACTTGGAACTCTAGCCAGACAGCCCTAAGACTGGCCTCTGGGAGGACACCCCTACTTTCACAGTCGGGCCTCAGATTTCCTGTCTAGGTAGTGTCTACAAGTTTTAATATGATGGGTGGGCTTCAGCCGCTTCACATCATGGGCCAGACAGACCATGGACCAAGCGGGCTAAGCCTTGAGCCCATTGAGTAGTGGGTTTAAAAACACGGTACCTACAATTATAAGTTGTACAAATTATAACACCATGGATGAGGTTCAAGGAAAGATTTTTAAATGTCATAGAAGAGAAGTTAGGATTTTCAAAGAGATGAACAAATGAAGCTTGTTTCGATTTAGTTTGATGACCAGTGGCGTACCTAGTGTAGGCCCGAAGGGCATATGCCCCCTCCCCTCAAAATTTTAATTCAATTAGGAATGCCTCTCTCAAAATTTTAATTGAATGTCCTCTACCTAATGCTCAGGTTGAAAAAAAAAAGAAAATTCTTTCCCTTTAAAGCTTTAATCAAAGGTCAACCTTTCATACCATAAACTTATATATATATATATATATATATATATATAGTATTTTATGACTCAAAAGAAAATTTCCAATTTAACATTCTTATAAACATTAAACTTATATATTTTAAAGTGTTTTGGAAGAACATAGAAGAGCCTAAAAGCTATGTCAAAAAGTGATAAAATGAGAAAAAAATACGAAGAAAAGAGGGAAGATGAATATTTGCCAAATTTTTTTATTATTTATCTTTTAAATTTCATTAAATATATAATAAATGAAACTAAATTTATGTATTTATTCATTTTTTAAAAACTTATTATTATTAATAATGAATTTATAACAATTAACTTTATTACTGAAAAATAAATTTTTATTTGTTAGTAAAGTTTCATATTTTATAAGTTGTTAACATTATATTTCTTAAATATGATGCAAGGTTGCCACGGACAGACGCGATCCACAACAAGACACTGTTTCGGATTGTTCTACAATGATGTTTGAAGGGGAAAAGTGAAGACACCATAATCAATTATGAATGATTGATTGATAAGTCGATGGGGTAAAGACGTCTCAATCAACTATGGATGAGTTGATTGATAAGTCGATGAGATGAAGATGTAACAATGAATTGTAAGGAAGGTTGATTAATCGAGTGGGGATAGTGAAAACGTCATAATCAACTATGGAATGACTGATTGATAAATCAAGGGAATGAAAACGTTACAATCAACTATGGAAAAGTTGATTGATTAGTTGATTGAATGAAGACGTCACAATCAACTATGAGAGGGTTGATTGATAAGTCGATGGGATGAAGATGCCACAATCAACTATTAAGGGCTATTGATAAGTCGATTAAGTAAGCTATACGATCAGCTATGGAAATATTGATTGATAGAGTCATCAGATCGAGATAATGAAGGCTACAGTAACTATGGAAAGGTTGATTAATAAGTCAATGGAATGAAGAATCAACTATCGAAAAGTTGATTGATAAGTTGATGGAATGAATACACCACAATAAATTATGGAAGGGTTGATTGATAAGTCGATAGGATGAACGCCACGAAAAAATCCGATAAGTTCAAAAGTTATTTGGAGGGCCAAAGGAGAAGACTCATAATTTTTAGTGCATTTTTTTCTATTTTATTACATTGCAACATGCCTTTATATAGGCTCTGAAGCTGATATGAAATAAAAATAAAATATCTCTCTGAAATTCCACCTAAATCACACCTAAAACTAAAAAGGAACCCAACCTGAATAAAAATAACTAAGGAAAGTAATAAAAATAAATAAACTAAAAGGAAAGTAAATAGCTTGACATGCAAGTTATACAACTTAGATTTAGAAAATATCTCAGACATGTCTAGAGTCCTTTAGAACTCAAATTAGCATATTGAATGTGATGATGCCTTTTTTCAACCGGACTGGGCTGGAGCGTGTCGGGTCGTTGGGCCGGACCTGGACTGTTGTAGACTGGAATGAAGGCTCTGGACCATCGATCTAGAGATAGGATTGCTGCAGCACTGATCTACAGCCTCTGGACGTGGCACTCCTCTACAAAAACAAGAAAGAAGGGGGGTCGACGAGGGCTTCGCCCGTGGCCGCTCCGATGCCTAAGTCAGTTTCTTTTTTAAAGGAAAGAGAGACTGCTTAGAGGGCGAGTGTGTTGCGTATGTTTGCGTACCTTTCACCGATGGTGAATAGGACTCTTTCCCATTGGATGGGTATTACTTGCCTTTATCGGTATTGGATTTGGTAAAGGATATGAAAGACGATTTATTTGGGATAATCTTCCTTCCCTTTATTAGGGGATCAGGCTTGATGCATGATGGTACATTATGTAGTGAATTATCTTTCTTTCATATTGGTGAGATTTGATTGGATTCGGGATAATATATTATTGGGGTTATTCTATTTCCTGTATACGCGGAGCTTCATGATGCGGCCTTTAGGCGAACCTGTGGAGCCCTCGTGCAAGAATTTGGCACCAAAAGGCCCAGATGATGCAGCGGGCATGCCTCTCCTTTGGGGTTTAGTGAGTGGGCCTGCGTGTTTCGTTATGGGTGGCCTCTTTCTTAGGCACAGCGGAGGTGGGCACATGTGTATTTTTCAAACCCTATCAGTTGCCCCCTAGCCCTTGTGTACGGTGTATGTGGGCAAGGGTATGCGTTCTCGCATCTAGTACAATTTCACGGTATCCGCTCGAAATTTGGATTAGTTAGGGCTTGGTCGTCGTCATTTGTCTTGTGATAATGATGGCTCTTCGGTTTTCGGGCTCATTTCTCCCACTCCTTTCAGTTTCCTTTTGTTTCTTTCGTAGACATCCTCTGTCTTGTGTGCCTCTGATCCTGAGACCTTTTCTTTGCCTTTAGAGAGTTCAGACTTCCTTCTCTCTTAGTCTTCTGTCTGAACCTTTTTGTGTAGAGTCTTTTTCTGGCGTCTTTCTTGGGATAGCCTTTTCTTTCGTGAGTGTTCGTTCTGTTTTTGGTATAACTTGTGTGAGGTCATTTTTTGATTCTGTGTTGTCTACATGCTTCTCAGGTGCTTGAATTGATCTGTTATTTGAGATACTTCATAACAAGCGTTGATGTTGGGCATTGTCCGCCTCTCCTCGATCCTTACAGCGGAGATGATCAAGTCGGATATTCCTGGCCCTTCGAGCTTGAGGTTAGCTCTCTCTGCTACTTTGAGGCCTTCACCTCCTTCCACCATGAAAGTTTCTCCTATTAGGCCCTCCGCTGCTGCTTCGAGGCCTTCGCCTCCTTCCACCATGAAAGTTTCTCCCATTGGGCCCTCTGTTCAGAGCCATGAGGGAGAACTCTTTGGATTCAATTGGAGGCCCATTGTCTCGGAAGCCGGAGCGATAAAACCTTGAAAACCTTGGACTCCGTTGAGAACGATCGGCCGGCTTTGGTCAAAGTTCCTAAATTGGGGGCGTCTTCATCTTCTCATCTGCTGGCCGGAGCAGGTGCGGTCGCCTCTCTGATTTAAGGCTTCTACGAGTCTTGAGCTCGCGGTCACTGTGCGGAGTGCCAGCTGCGGAGCGAAGGTCCCTTGGTAGGCGTTAATTGGCTGTTGGCCAGTCATGCCCATTCTTTGTCTGGAATCCGCCAAACAAGAGTGTTGGTCTCGCAGCTCTCGAAGGCGGAAGAGTTGAGGGAGGAAGATCACGGAGTCGAATTGGCGGAGGCAGGGACTCTTTGGCTGCTTGCCAGGCTCGCGGCGGCGCGGTTTAGTCCATTCTTAAGGACGATCTTAAGAGGTCGAGTCTCTTATTTTGCTACGCCGTTGATGAACTTTAGCCTATCTCTCTAGAGTCGCCTCAGTAAGTTCCAGTACCTTATGGAATTGTGTAATTTCATTTTGTGTTAGTGTCGAACTTGGTAGGTGATTAATGTTTGGGTGTGTAGGTGGCTACTCATTTGAAGGGTTTGGCCAAAGGCCAAATTAAGCGAAGATTATGCCGCGACGGGCTTACAAGGCGAGGTAGAGCTTCCCTCCGCATATAGGTAAGAATTTGAGCTGCGAAGATCGAGAGTCGCGACTTATAGTAAAGGCGTGAAGCTCAAATCTGATTTGAAGCATACCACATCGGCACGTGCTCGGGCCGAAGGTAGAGAAGATGAAATCTGAAACAGCTTGACAGTGGCCGAAGGCGAGCTTTGCGGAAGGTTTGGGATGTGTTGCGGGTTGTGCAGAACGACTTGATGGAGGCCAGGGACGGGCTGCAGTCTGCCCAGTATGAGCTTTAGATGGTTAGGGATGAGCTTCTCACATCCCAAGGCGAGGCTTCGGGTCTGGGAAGGCGCATGCGATCGAGGCGGCCTGCGTGATAGAGATGGCGTTGGACGAGGCTCGTAGCGGGGAAACCCTTGAAACATCAACTCGGCGAACCCTTTGTTGTGAGAATGTAGTGCGTGGGGACCTTCATCGACAAATAACTGGTTTGCTCAGCGGGACGAAGTTATAGGAAGGTTGAGGATCAAGCCCGATTACTCGGTGGGCTTCACAGGTGGCTGGCACCATTGGAAGGTTGTTAGCGCTTATCGGTTTAGATTTCAGCCCGACCTCCTGGCCGACGGGAGGCGGAGGAGTCTTTCTCCGCAGATCCTTCTAAAGAACCTGATACCCCCATTGAGGCTCACTCCCCTTCTTCTGATGTGTAATCTTCTGGGTATAAATATATGTAGCCTTTTTTTTAATGAAAATTCATTTTATCTCTACTCTTTCATTAACTACTTGTGTGCACTTGGCGCTTCTTCATGATCTGCATCAATTTCTTGGGCTGCCTTCGCAGTCGTCAGGTTGGATGGCTAATGTGGGGTTGGCGGGTTAGGCCCATCGACCCGGGTCATTTGGGGCTTCATGGGCTACTGCTGGGCTAAGCGATTTTTAGGATGCATGGCTGGAGTGGAGTAGTCGGGTCGTCAAGCCCAGCCTTGGCTCTTAGAGCCATGCCGGTGAATATCCGGCCCGACCCGGGTCATAGGGTACATGACCTCGCCCAGGGTAGTTGACCCTTCAGAAATTTGGGTTGTTATTAATACGGGCCGGTACTGAGTTGGCTGACTTTTAGGTTACATGACTGACGAGTAGTTGAACTTCGTCAAAGTGAGTTGTTGGAGCTCGGGCACTTTGTGTATTGGCCATATAGCTGAGGTAGTCGACTCCTTAGTTTGCGTGGCGTGCGGAGTAGGCGAGCTCGTCAAAAGTGGGCCTCTTGGGCTCGGGCGGCGAGGCCTTGGTGGCGATCCGACTGGTGTCGACTCCTTAGGGCTGCGTGGCCTGTCACGAGTAGGCCGAACTCTAGTCAAAGAAGTGAGCTCTTGCTGGGCTCCGGCCCATTTGGGGCCTTGGTGGCGATCCGACTGGCCCGATCGACTCCTTAAGTGCTTGTCTGTGCGAGTAAGGCGAACTCCTCAGTGAATGCGGGCTCGGTGGCCCAGGGCCTTGGTGGCGATCCCGGCTGGTGATCTGCTCATGGGGCTGCGTGGCTGTGTGAGTGGGCGAACTCGTCAAAGTGAGCTGGGCTCCGGGCGGGCCTTGGTGGCGATCCGGCTGGTGTCGACTCCTTAGGGCTGCGTGGCTGTGCAGTAGAGCGAACTCGTCAAAGTGAGCTATTGGGCTCCGGGCGTTGAGGCCTTGGTGGCGATCGGCTGGCGTCGACTCTTTAGGGCTGCGTGGCACGTAAAGTAGGCAGACTTCGTCAAAGTGAGCTCTTTGGGCTCCGAGCGAGGCCTTGAAGTGGCGATCCAGCACGGCGATCGACTCCTTAGGCCTCGTGGCTTGTGCGAGTAGACAAACTCACATGAAGTGAGCTAACGGGCTCCGGGCGTTGAGGCCTTGGTGGCGATCCAGGCTGGTGATACGGCTCCGCCAGAACGCGTGGCACGTGCGAGTGGGCGGGCTGTCAAAGTGAGCCTCTTTAGGCTCGCAGGCGAGGCCTTGGTGGTGGTCGACTGGTGATCACGACTCCTTGGGGTGCGTGGCATGCGGGAGTAGACGGGCTCATCAAGAGTGGTATTGGAGAAGCGAGGCGGCCCCAGGGCCTTGGTGGCGATCGGCGAGGTGATGTGACTCCTTGAGGCATGTGGCACAATGCGGAGTGACGAACTCATCAAAGTGAAGTGCGTTGTGTCGCGACCATTAGGCTTGATCTTCTTAGAAGTGCGAGCATCTTTAATGCGCTGATTGATGGAATTTGGGCGTTTGCGCGAATTTTAGTGTTTTGGCAGCTAGCGCAAATGGCGGCTTCATTGCTATGGAGTTTATACTTTGGATATTCTGCCTCTTACACGGTTCGTGTTTGAGATACGTGAGATGAGGCGTCGAAGCTTCAGTCGTCTTGCGGGATCCACCCGAAGTGCAGTTGAGTTTTTATCGGACTTACGCTTGTGGGAGTTGTGTTTTTCCCTAGTCTCCCCTTCATAGAGTCATGTTATTCCACAACCGTCTTGCAGGGAATGTGTCTGACGGCCATTCTTGTATCGCTTTCTCTCAAACCTACCCATTCTTCTTTCTCTTCCTTTCCTTCTGTCCTTTTCTCCTTCTCCTTCATTCTCTCTTTCTTCCTTTCTTCTTTTCTTCCACATCTCATTCTCCCCTTTGTTATTTCTTCTTTTCTTCCACGTCATTTCTCCTCTTTCGCGCAAACTCCTTCCATCCCTTTTTTCTTCTTACTCTCTTTTCCACCTCTTACCTCTTCTCTTTTCCACCTTCACAGCCTTCTTCCGTTTATTTTCATCTAGTTTTCTTTTTCCTTTTCTTCTGAAGTTTTTTTTTTTTTTTTTTTTTTTGGGCGTGACATACCTATCTACCTCAGATGTAAGGGGATGACACCTCACAATTATGGCCCCGAATGTGTCCCGATTGGAATAAAGAAGAGACTTTTCTTTTATGGCTGAGCTTTCTCATTTCTATTGCATGTAATTTTTAAGGCATTATATATCAGGAGGTTGTGAACGTCTAACAAAATAACCGAGTAAATGGTGAATGTTAGCTGAAAATTGATAAATCTCCGTTTAAGATTACAACCAATTTTCTTGATAAAAACTTTTTAAGATGCTCTTGTTCCGGGGATCTTTGTAAAATTTTCCTCCTCATTTGGAGCTCGTAATTGCACAGTCGTGACTCGAGATATGATGTAGGGGCCTTCCCAGTTAGGGCCCACTTCCCATGTGCTGGATTCTTCCTTGTTAGCAGGAGCTTCTTTAAGACTAAATCACCCGACATGTAGCTCCTGGGTTTGACTTTTTGGTTGTAGTACCTCGCGAAATTTCGCTGATAGTCTTAATGCGCCTTAGAGACCTGTAAGTTTTTCATCTAAGAGATCAAATTTGGAGGCGAAGCCTGTCATTGTGTTCCATTATTTGCTAACAGATCCTTGGGGACTTTAATCGACCTCGGCGGGACTCTGCGATCACCCGCAGGTTGAGGCGAATGGGGTTTCGAGTTCTTGACACGCGTTATCTGCTGAGCCATAGTACCTCGGGTAGGTGACCTGCCCATTTTCGCTGAGATCTTCGATTTGGTCTTCGGCGGCCTTAAGGGTTCGATGGTGACGTAGTATTAGGCTGCGGATGTCTTTGAGCGATAATAATTTCTTGAGTAGGGCTCGCTTGAAATCTCCCGAACTTAAGCGTTGTCAATTATTTTCCATTGTCGACACGAGGCTCTTGGGATACAAACACATATGATGGCTCGCCACACAAGGTGCGTATCTTACATTACGTGATGTGGCAGTTCGACTTCAGCCCACTTGGTAAGTAATCCCTTTGCGACGATGATGAATTTACGTGGCTCTTTGAGGCGAGAGGTCCACGATGTGTCAAACCCCATTGTTGGAAAGGCCAGGGGCTCGTGATTGATGTCAAGGGCTTTGATGGGAGGCGTGAGATCTTAGCGTGCTCCTGGCAGATCTTGCATTTCATGACTAGGTCTGTCACGTCTTTGAGTATTGTAGACGATGGTATCCACTTGTCTCGAGACCTTTCTGCTAATGCCAGGCTCCAATATGATTTACGAATGCTTGTTTGCCAGTGTACTTCTCTTGTGCGTGATGGGTGTCTTTTCCATGATGCATAAGGATATGTGTGAAGAAACCCTCGCAACATATAAGCTTCTCTTATGATTAGTAGACACAGCCGGACCTCATCCACAGTTATTTGCTTCTTTGAATTAAATCGGGTAGACGTCACATCCCATATGCCGTCCCAAATGGGGTCCATCAACTTGGCTCGGACCGACCCCAGGCAACTTCCATCCACAAAGATCAATAGGGCTTGCGGTGATCGACAGAGTGTTGACCTCGCGAGTCTTCTGGAGTTTATGTTAACTGCCCAGCGTTGGCTCGGGAGTTCTGCTCACGAGGACATGTCGACTGAACGTGCAAATTTCTTCAATAAATCCATTACCTTTTTGGAATGGATCATCCTTCCACTTTTGGCTCGTAGGTATCTTCTATTTGTCTTCTTTACGGTGGAGTCGCTGGGACCTCTGGCTGGTCAGCTTCCGATGAATGGGCGGGTTGAGGCCTGCTGACGGCTCGCCCCACTCGGCCTTGACTGTGGCTTGGGGTCAGGTAGAGTGCGTGCTCAGTGTCTATTCCTTACCGGAGGTCGGGTTAGACTTGCTCCGCTCCACTTGTGCATTTGAGGCTCCACTACGTGAGAGAATTTCCCGGATGGGGAGGTCGGGTCTGTTGTTTTGAGGCGTTCTCGGCCCGAGGTTCAGTTGGGGTAGTGCTGGCGGGAAGTCACAGCTAAGACTGCCCTTTTCTTTGGGTTTTGAGCTGTGTCACATTGTGAGACTGCTCGGCTCTGTGGCCTTCATCGACCTTGGGGAACCTGGTTTATGTAACACTTGCTTAAGTCGGGTGATACATTGGAACCTAACTGGTATGAGCACCAGTGATGGGGCGGAGTTCATTTCTTGATTACCAATGCCAAGTGTTCTCAGCACAGGGTGCCTCTCCGGCTCTCTCAAGCTGAGGCACTTGTGTAGTAAACTAGGTGTTGTACTCGTTCTTTGTCTACGTGAGGGACCGGCGCTGGTCGAGTCAGATACGGCTGAGTATGGAGTAAGGGCTCCCTTGATAGGACTTACTAGAATGGGAGAAGGCTCAAATATGTTTCAAGTGATGCTTCTTCACATAGTATCCCATTGAAGGCCTTCTTCGGGGACTTGGAAGAAGAAATTTGGCATTTGTCCGCTTACTTACTGGATACGAATCTGAAGCAGCGACGATCCTTCCGTCGGTCTTTGAACTTCCTTTATACGATAAGCGAAGGCATGCCAGGCACAACCTTTATTTTGTGCGATTTGCCTCGATTCCTCGGGTGGTTGACTTCTGAAACCCGGGGAATTTTCCGGCTGATACTCCGAAGGCACACTTGGTTGGATTCAATTTCATGTTATGAATTTCTCGAGAATCTGAGGCGCCTCGGGCCAGTTGAAGGCTATGTGGGCTCCATTTGTGTTGGTTTTTACCAGCATGTCATCTATGTACCTCGGGTTGTGCCCTATATGCTTACGGAACATCCAGGTTCACCAACCTGCGATATATGTAGCTCCTGCGTTCTTGAGCCCCAACGACATCACACGATAACAATGGTTTTCTGTATTGTGGCGAGAGCGAGGTCTTTTCTTGTGCTGGTCCATCTTGTCCCAGTTTATGGCGGAGGCATCCTCATGAGGAGTTTCGCAGCGTGATGGCATCTCTGATGAGGTGGTCCCTTGTGAGAGAAGCTATCCTTTAGGCACACTGTTGATGTCGATTAAAGTGATCTGATCGCCACTTACGTTTGCTTTTGACGATACGGCGGGTGGCTAGCCATTCCAAGGATATTACCTCACGATCGCTCACGCACAGAGGAGTTTGCCGACTTCCTCATTGATGGCTTTTTGTCTTTCTGGCGCAAGCTCCTCCTCTTTTGTTTGATTGGCTTGAAGGATGGGCTGATGTTCATCCTGTGGTGGTCTTGTAGGATCAATTCCTCTGCGTATCACTTTGCTTCCATGCGAGGCGTCTTTGTTACTGTCCCGCCGAAAAGCAGGTGAGGCTTGAGACCTGCTAGCTTGGAGCCGATGCCGGCGGGAATGTTACGAGTCGTCATCCAGCGACCGCAGGTTCCTGGATTCTTCGAGGGCTCGGGTGGGTGGAGGCACCTCGTCGCATGTCGAGGCTTGTCCATGTATATGTTGTCAGCAGCTTTACGCTTCATGAATGTTTAGTGGCATTCACTGGTACTCGTTGATCTCCTCGAACCATTCCTACTCCGCTTATGGTAGGAAACTTGATCATCGTGTGGTATGCGGAGGGGATGGCTTTTATTGCATTGAGAGAGGGTCTTCCTAATAACATATTATAAGCAGATGGGGCGTCTACAACGAGGAATCTTGTTGTCGTCATTGCCTAGAAAGGAGGATCTCCCAAGGTGAGGTACGGTTATTGACCCGGAGGTAATACCACTTTTCCCAGAGGAACCCCGCGGATGAGTGTTGCCGGAGTTCAGTTTCCTTCGATGCCCATTTATCGAGGCTAAGTAGAAGATGATGTAATTTGAACTCGTTGTCATAGGACCCAGATGAACTGTTTTGTTGGCCACATTTATGGAAACTACCAATGGGTCGTCATGAGGATGTTGGCATCCCTCCATATCTGAGTCAGAGAATGTGATGGATGTGTCGAGCCGCGGTAGTTTGGACCGCTTGTATTTCAGCTATCTCTGCGACACGATCTTTCGTGTGGATGGCCTTCAGTGCAATTTGGATTCCTCCTCTTGAGATCCTCTTGGGGATCAGGTAGTTCTCCCCAAGAGTTTATTGGTGCTAAGGTTGGCAATCTGCGGGGTGTTAGTTCTGGCCGGTCGGGGCTGGTTGCAGGCTTGATTAAGGACTGATTTTCGGGGGGATGGGCGTCGGGTACCCGGCGCCGTATTATGGCACTCTATTTCTCTCTTGGGTTGTGTCACGGTCGTCAGTGCGGTGCCGTAGTCCCTACGGAACTGATTACGGGTTATCTCTTGTGAGTGCGACTTCATTTGAGTTGACCACCTTAGGAATTTGTTCATTTTAATTATGCGGGAAGATTAACGAGGCATATGAGTGAATTAAATAGTGAATCAGTCAATAATCTTGGGATGTGGTTTGAACGATCCACGGTTCTATTGAGGACAGATCTGAATATTCTTTTGAGTACTCATGTGGTCATTTTGTCTTTTAGGAGGCTTAGTCCTCGTCGCTATGCAGCTTTTTTGCTATGATTAGGATGAGGCTCTCTTTCTTGGATATGAGGCTTCTTAAGCATTAATATATTTTTACGCACTGCGAGCACCTCGGCCATGCTTGCTTGGGGATTTTTGGAAATGGAAAACATCGAGTCTTTCATTGAACCCCCCTAAACTGACAATAGATACCGGTGATCGCAGACTTCTGTCCAGGTATATACCTTTGAGACTCGGCATTTGAATCTACGAACATAAGACCTCGGGCTTTCTTACGAGCTACCTTGATGGGTCGAGATGGTAACTTGAAACTCTATCGATCCAGCCCCAATGGGAAATGGAGACAAATGCAATGGATAAGCTCTGAATGAGGAGAGATTGACAGCGGTGGAAGTCTAATGGCAATTGAAAAATTTGGGCCTTTTAATGTGATAGCAAAGTACGCAGCCATACTGGGATCTTGATACCCATGCGGCTCCATTTGGTTTTTGTAAGTGTTGAGGTGATGTGGATCCTTGACACCATGAATGCTTCCACTTGTGGCAATCACAGTTCTTGGAAGGGAGTGAAGCACCTCGGCTATGAAGGGTGATTCAGTTTGTTGTACCAAGGTGTCCATAGTGTCAGGAGCGCGTCCTCTTACTATCTCCTTCACACGGCTGAGCTCTTGCTGGAGACTCTTGAACCTCTACTCCCATGATAGTTCTCTTGCCCCTTGTTGAGGGTTGCGTAGTTCTTCGTTCCCGATATGCCCTCCGAGCGTTGCTTCGTTGCCCTCCTCTTTAGGGGCCAATTGTGGTCCATGCCCACGGCTCGAGTTAGACTACACTTCTTCATGGCACCTCGGGAATGTCGGGTTGTGTTGCCCCTTCGGGAGGAGGAAGTTACTTAACCTTCTGAGCTTGTAAAGTATCTCCCAGTGGGCGTTGCACCTTCTGGTAAGTTGCTCTAACTCTTCTATCGTGTCGGTTGTGGTGAGGTGCAGGCGCCTCCACCTCGTTACGTGTTGGCTTGCATTGCCACAGCGCGCCGAAGTCGCTATCCGCATCGCACAGTAGATTCTGCATTCTTGGTGGATTGCGTGGCTCCTGCTTGTGTTCTGGGTTGATACCATCAATAACTGAGAAATCAGTCTTTATTTATCAAAGAACTGTCGTTCCCACATACGGCGTCAACCCCAGTGATGCCTTTTTCCAGCCGGACTAATTTGGAGCGTGTCGGTCGTTAGGCGGACTGGATTGTTGTGAAGCTGGAATGAAATACGGACCGTCGATCCAAGTCAAGTTGTTTATTTATTGATCTACATCAGCGTGGCACTCTCTGCAAAAACAAGAAGAAGGGGGGTGACAAGGGCTTGCGTGGCTGCTCCCGATGCCTAAGTCAATTTCTTTTTGAGAAAAGAATTTGCCCAGAGGGCGGAGTGTGTTGCGTATGTTTGCGTACCTTTCACCGATGGGGTGGCCTTGTATTTATAGTATGTGTTTTCCCAGTTGGATGGTGAATAGGACTCTTTCCCATTGGATGGGTATTATTTGCCTTTATCGGTATTGGATTTGATAAAGGATATAGAAATAGCAGTTTATTTGGGATAATCTTCCTTCCTTATTGGGGGGATCCGACTTGATCTACATGATGAGCTGTTATGTCGTGAATTATCTTTCTTTCCTTATTGGTGAGATTTGGTTGGATTTGCAGGATAATATATTATTGGGGATTATTCTATTTCCTGTATCTATGGGAGACTTCCCATGATCGGCCTTGGGCAGCGGATTCGCCTCATTCTGAGGCATTCATGAACTTGGAATGATCACAGTAGTCTCTCGCTACCAGGTTAATTGGAGCTCGTGTTTAGATTCTGGATTAGCCTTTTCTTGGGCTTTGGCCAGTGGGCTGTGAGCTTTATTTTCGCCTCTTCAGAATGCATCCTTACTCTTCTTTCCTTGTACTCTCAAAATCTATCTTTTTGGAATTTTAACTTCAATCTTAAAAGTATTGTCTTGACTTTGCATCAAAATACTACACATTGTATTACAAAGTGAGTAAACGGAAAAAAAAATCAAATTTCTTAATTATATAATATTTTTAGAAATATGTTATTATTGCCCACTGAAGTAATATCCCATGTCCGCCACCACTTGTGAAGACAAATATCCTTTTGTTGGAATTTCCATTTGTTGGAATTTCCATGTATCAGCGTATGCAGGCACACCTTCTTTTCTTTTTCTTTCTTTCTTTTTTTTAATATCATAACATAAAAACTGCAAATTATAAAAAAAATGGTTCATTTTATTGCACTTTCATAAAACATTGTGTTTCATAAATAGATATGCAAAGATACTTATCAAAATATCATTCTTTAATAAAAACTTTTCTTAATTTTTATGTGATGAGTCATTATTTAATATTTTTAATACTTTTTTTAAACTAATATTTTTTAGTACTTAAATTGGATACACGATTGTGTTTTTTTAATGCATTATAATTTCAAGATAGTAAATTGTCCGATTAACCTAAAACCTTCTCTTTATATCTTTTGTGTGTTTCAACTGTTAACGATGGTGCATATTAAAAGCAACTTATTTTTCTACAATTATCCACCCTTGTCGCTTTTCCAAGGATCATTAACACAGATCTTGGTGCTTTTTACAAGTTACGATGCTTTCTTCTAATTGGAAATTGATCATAAACCCTATCCTCAAATCCCACTATTGAGAATCGTAGACCCCACACAACTACGACATGGGCAATCTACCTTCGAGAAACGCCACCAAAAATTGCCACTGGTCGACTGCCCAGGTTTTATATTTTAGGTCATTTATAGAGAAAATATGCAGTGAATTCTCTGGTCTTTGTTCGATTTTCTTAGATGTGGACAACTTTTTAACTCTTTGATCTTTCTTTGATCTGTATTCCAAAAGTTTATGAGTTAATAAGCGTGATTAATTCTACATAGCAGCAAAAGTGCATGAACGAAAAGGGCAGAACTTAAATATTTTTAGATATAGTAAAAATTTTAAGGTTTAGCTTAGCCGTAAAATATCCCACGCAACAAATCTAGGGCACGATTCATCCATATGCAAATATAAACACTAGCCCTAATTCTTTCGATCTGATCTTACAATCGAACCAAAATGAATCAAAGTACTAGAGACGAAACGAACTGTTAGGGTTATGACCTCTGCTTTAGTTATCTTTACATTCTGACAACATAGTTAGTAATACGAGCAAAAAAAGACAGTGGGATTGGATTTTCATGTTATCCGTCTGCTCTCAATCAGTCTCTCAGAATTGGTCCTTTTTCCTATGAAAATATGCTTACAAATGGCACGATTAATTTCTGCCCAAACAAACGTAGGGTAACAAGGGTACTGTCAATGTTAGCTTCTCCTATTGCTCTGGGTTGGAATATAATTAGAGGAAGATTTGACCCTAGCCTTACTTTGTAGTTCCTTTTCCTTAACTAGATCTGTGAATCACCGGCATTAAGAAAATACCAAAAGCTTTATTCAATTTTTTTTATGATCAACGAGCCGAAAAAGGAAAACCAAAGAAAACATGCACTCATACAAAGGAAAAATAAAGGAAGAATAAGAAACAGACAAACTTGAGCGAGAAATCCTTTCGCGTCTTCTTGGCGAAAGTAGAGTAAGTCGAGCCCAAACTCAACTAGCAGGAAAGATTTAGAGCATTTTATATAGTATCTATATGGCAGCGGTCATACCCATGCGTCTAATGGGCCATGTATAGCAGCGGCTTGAAATTATATCGTGGCGCCTATGTCATTGCCCGGCTAAAAGGTACTTTTAGTCATGAATTTTGTTCACCCACGACACCAAAATTTTGTCACTATACCTCATTTGTTTTGTAGTGAGAGCAATGACTTTAGCTGCAAGCTTTCTAAGGGAAACAAGAGAGGCAAAGCAAGAGATCAGAAGATGATGAGGAAAAGAGAGATAAAAGGTGTGCAACTGCAAGCTCTTTAATGGAGTTAAAAGGTAATGAGTGATACAGAGACGAGAAAGGGAGCAAAAGATCCATGCAACTGTAGAGACCTTGATGAGACTGGTTCTGGTGCTTCTGTTTGCACTTATTGTGATGCTCAAAAACTCTCAGACCAACCACATAGTTAAGATCTTTGAATGTAAAAATATTTTTAAAATTCTCATGCAATGAGACAATCAAATTTTATTATATCAAACAGAAAAACAGGAGCAGGAAAAAGAAGAAAGCAAAATAAAGAAATACACTCGAGAAATTATTTCAATACTGGCAGGCCACCTCCACCTGCATGCATCATACGAAAAACAGATCGAATTAGACGCTTAATTAGAAGAGTGCCTTTATGGCGCTCTCGTCATGGCAGCACCCAAAAGTGATGTACTTCTCCATGATCTGGAGGCACTCTGGACACTTCATATTCTCCGGAATCCTTCCAACTTCACTCGGGAACTCAAACCGGCAGCAGGGCAGAGAATTACTGTGAAGCTTACTATGGAAATCCATGCATGCTATGTCGAAGCCCTTTGGAGGCACGTCGTCTTTCCATGCATTGTACTGCGTAAAGGTAGACAAAACAGTGCTGCTATGCCCATTCACGAATAAAAAAGATCCATTGCTGAGTATAGCCCATCCTCCTTCCTTGTCGTAGCTCAGCAATTTCTCGATCTCCCGCAGCAGAGGGTCGACGTCGACAGTAATCCCTAGCTGGATCTTGGAAAACATCATGCTTTCCAGTCGAGTCCAGAAGAACCAGACCATTGCAAGATCTTGCCAGCAGTAGCTGAGTTTCTCCACGGTGATGGTGTTTGTGCATTTCCGGACTTGCTCTCTCTTGTTGCTCTTTCCCACGTACACCATCTCTAATGGGATCCGTGCTGCCGATGCAACTGTCTTTGCTGTGGTCGTGAATTTTCTGATCCACTCCATGTCAATGCCTCCATACAAGTAAATGAATTTTCCTTCTTTCACCTGATGATCCAACAAAAACATTCCCCAGCATATTATAAAAACTTCTGAATTCATTCGACTGCATGTAACTCTAATTTTAGATTGGTAAAGTGAATTACCCAGTTGAGAATGGTTGGGTCAAGGCCATCGACCAGCAGCTCAAGCCTCCACGTCTCTGCCTTCCACAGAGCTTCCTCTCTCGAACTGGTAAACGGGAAGGCGGGGCTTCCCCATATCCACATCATGTGGATAGCATTATTGCTCACCACTTTTCCTTGTGGATCTAGCACCACAAGAATGGGCTTGTTCCGGAAGTGCCACACCTCCTTGATGAACCTGATCACTGCCTTATTAATCAGTTTAGGAGTGTAGACTGAATACCATGGCATTGTGGCCTGCAGACTCTCAAACCGATTTTGCATGGCATCTGTCCACACGACTGAGCGGTCCACAACTGGGACCCACACAACTTCGTACTGACTCTCCCTCCTAGTCCGGTTGACCCGAGACTCGTTATAGATCTGTTCAAGAATTGAAAGCTCGTCTTGGGAGATGGGTAGGCCTGATATGAGCAGCAAAACATTCTTCCTCCTCAGCACATCTATGTTAACCTGTGGCATTAACGTTACTACTTTAGGTTAATTAGTCGTAACAAAAAGGGAAAAGAAAATGCTAGTAATTAAGAACTCTGGGTCGTGATAATGGTTTTTTTTATATATGATAGTTTCCCAGGATTGTGCTATTGTCAATGCAGTGATGTGTTTGGAGAGCTAACCCTCGTCTTTGTAGAGCCTTCAAGCAGTGGCAGCACATCGTCCTTGGGACAAATCAGAGTCCTGAGAATCATCATGTTGTCAATATGAATACTCTCAATGAGACTCAGAATCTTTTGATAAGTTTCAGCTTCAATCCTCTCCTCTGTGTCAAACAGAAACGCTGGTCAGTTTTAAAATCCATTTCATTGGTATCTACCTGATGATCAGCTCTGCAACACTTTGCTTTCATACGTTTTAAATGGGTTGGTGGTGTTACCTATGTATTGGTAACAAAGAGCAAGTTGCTTCTTCAGAAGATCCTGTATGCTATTGATCTTGTGAGCCAAGGTGGAGAGTTCCCATGCCTCACTTGTAGCAGATATCCAGTGCCTAAAATCATTGCAATTTTCATAATTTGTAAAATGATTGCTGCCTAAACAGCTTTCCCCTTGATTGAGTGGCATTTCATATAATTTAACTTTCAAAAAATTAGAGGCATTTATTTAATGATATTTGGAAAATTAGCACATGGAAAAGATATTCAATTAGAAATATGTTGCTTTACTAAGAGCATGATATATCAGAAAAGATAATATAGCATACTCATGGCCCATGCTTGTGAGGGTGGAAATCTGAGTTGCGCAAGCCAAAACACTCCGGATGGTCCAGTAAACAGCAGTGGGGATATGGGTCATTGCTTTTGCTAATGCTGGTAGGTCCTGGCTAATGTACTTGGGCGGTAGCTCCTTGAACTCAACAATGCACCTGGTATTGTCCATCATAGCCTTAATGAGATTGTTAAGAGCATTAAACCGTGGTTTCAAGGGGCCAGAATGCTCCATGATGACAGGCAATTGCTTAAGGGTTGCCATTGATTTCGCAAGTTGGTTGGTTGGGTAGATCTGAGCAAGAAGCCAGAATTCACCATAGTTCACGGCAAAAGCTGACAGGGTTAGCACCAGCTTTGCATCCCATGAATAGCTTGATACCAGGTTGAATATTGAGAGCGTTGTTGCATGAGCATCACTTCCGCTCGAACTCCTGTATGCTATCTGAATACATAGTTGACTCCCCCATATGTCATTGAAATTAACAAACAAATAAATCATATTCATGCCATCTTTTATAGTACATAAAGATATGAGTTTTCTATTATTTATTCAAAGAAACAAATTTTTGCAGTAGTTATTTGTTATAACCTCGTGGGAAATTCGATCTATGGTAAATGACAGTGCTTCCAGCAAAGCAATGAAACTGGCTTGATTAGTCCTATCATCAGTTGTTTCAAGTGTTTGGGCAGCCTGCATTAATGAAATCACCACCGGATTAGTTACTATACATGCATATATATCAGATTGTATCTGCATATCCTTTCGTACAAATATATTTCCTGCATTGATTTGGATTTTCAATTGCTTGCTCTTAACTAAAAGACCAAGTAAATGCAAGGGAAGGTTATAATCTTCTTGATGAATTAAATGATTTCACCCTAGGGAAGCGGGTCAAACATTTGGAAAAAGAAAGAGAAGTTACCCTTGAAACATATAATCAGAAAAAGTTTTATTCTTCTGAAAATATTTTTGATATTGTAAGATGTGCGCCCAAAGTCCACACTATTAGGAATGAGAAAGATTATGAATTGATAAGTACGGATAAAATCTAATTGGTATGGAGTCTTTTATGAAAAAGCCTAAAAACAAAACCATGAGAGTTTTCGTCCTTTATTGGACAATTTTTTTACTTGTACAAAGGGAAGGGTCCAGATGTTTCCCAACATTTCCCAACAGATATAGATAAATGATTATATATATATATATATATATATGGCGTTAGGAGTCCTTGGTTGGCACATGCTTTTACTCTTGTTTTGAGCATTCAAAAAACGCAGCCGAATAAAAGAAACTGGCAAAAACCGTTATATCTTCACTAAATAAGAGGTTAAAGCAGTGTTTTACCGAAGTTAAGGGATCGACAGTGAGTGTAGCGCGATTGAGGATGTCTTCTACGAGTCGGAAAAGAGGCCTAACATTAAACTCACGGCCATCAGGAGCATGGGTTTCGTGAATTTGTTTCAGCATCATGTTGTCATCGGACAAGGTCATCATGCCCCTATCACGCTTGATCAGTTGCTGCAACGAAACTGGGTTGATTAATTTTGTAGTTACTTCGGGCTTCAGCACTTGCTGCGTTGGAGATGGGTTGACGGCTTGCTGCGTTGGAGTTGGAGTTGGGTTGGCGGTTTGCTCTGCCATGGCTTTGTTGGCAGTATCCATTTTGGGTATGCAAATTAAGGAATGCAAGTAGCTAAGATTAATTGAGGCAGAATGGAGAAGGAGAAGATGGTCTGTGTTGCATTTTCAGACTTCTTGCCCTTTATATACCTTTCACAAAGGAATAAAGCGGGCCTCACCAAATCAACTTCTTTGCTTCCCTCGTAATTAAAATCCAAAAGCTTTTGGACCAAGACTTGCCTTTGGTGACTATTTTATTCTTGTTTAACGATTTTATTCTTTTCGTTGGTCCAAGAAGAAGCAGTTACCTAGGAATCCAGATCCCGGTAGATCTGGTCCCACAAATTTGGCACCAAAGAATTTTCCTCTCCCATGTTCATTATTATTATTATTATTATTATTATTTTTGTCAAAACATTCAAAACCACAATGCATCATTCCATGGGCTTTGTGAAATATCATTATTTAGCTTATAATGGAATATAAAATGAGTCTTATCGAATTTTTTGATATTTATTGCAATTTTAATAATTTTATGACGCAAAAAACTAGACTAATTCAAAATGTGTATAAATATAGATAGTTTCTCTTTTTTTTTTTACAATTAAATGCTTTAATTACAATATCCTAAATTATCCTCACTGAAACTGGAATCAGGAATACCTCTCTATGCATTGCCTTTTTTAAACAAAGAATGTTCTACAATATGAGTTAAATAGTTTCCAATTATAACTGTAAAATTTAGGCAAGCTAGATGTCAAACTTCAGAGAAGGGATCTTAGGGTGCAAGTGAGATGGAATAGTAAAAAAAAAAAATTAATAGGGTTAGTGGTGATGATAACATTTTCTTGAATTCCTTCTTCGGGAAAAGAAGTTGTTCGAAAGTTGTCAAAAAAGAAAAAAGAACTGGTTAATAACTCTTAACTTGTATACGAATACTTAAGAAGGAATCACGAGGGTTCCTTTTTTACTTTGAAATGTTACTTGTCATTTCTTACTTTAAAATGTTACTTGTCAATATTAATATCATATTTTGAAATGTTCACTCATTAATTGAATCCCATTACATAATCCCGAGCTATGCCTTGCCTTTTTTAAACAATGAAAATGTTCTACAATATGAGTTAAACAGTTTCCAATTATAACTGTAAAATTTAGGCAAGCTAGATGTCAAACTTCAGAGAAGGGATCTTAGGGTGCAAGTGAGATGGAATAGTAAAAAAGATTAATAGGGTTAGTAAGTACAGTAATAACATTTTCTTGAATTCCTTCTTTGGGCAAAGAAGTTGTTCTAAAGTTGTCAAAAAGAAAAAAGAACTGGTTAAGAACTCTTAACTTGTATACAAATACTTAAGAAGGAATCATGAGGGTTCCTTTTTTTACTTTGAAATGTTACTTGTCATTTCTTACTTTAAAATGTTACTTGTCAATATCAATATCATATTTTGAAATTTTCACTCATTAATTGAATCCCATTACATAATCCCGAGTTTCACCAAAGTATCCAAAATGTTAGTCTTTTGAAGATCATCATGAGATTACATATGACTATTTCAAGTCAAAAATGACTTTCACGTTAAATGCTTGAAACATCCTTTGGGGACCCCATGCTTCATCTGTAATTAGGAATAACAAGTTCTATAGTTTTATAAGTTCAATATCTCAATTGTTTTTCCATTATATGACTTTTCAAGCCAACTACCTCTAATTCATTGAAATTATTTTGAAATAAAGATGAACCTAAAGTTGCATGCAAATAACAAAACTAAATGTTTCAATCTTAATAGGAAAAAAATCCAATGGTAAAAAAAATAGAAACAATTAAAAAGTAATGACAAGCAAAATAAGAGAACATAAGTGGAATATTCAATATTTCCAGACCTCCTCCTTTGGATCTTCTATTCTCCACACAGTTAGCCTTTAAACAAAAGATGAATGAACCTCTTTCAATAGCTGTCTGTCGCCCTTTTATACCATTCCCCAAATTAGCCCTAAATTCCTTTACATGAGAGTCTTTCTTATACAATTCAAGAGCTGAAATATGACTTCTGTTTCCCAAATTTATGTCTTAAGGAAACGACTACCAAAAATGACGAAAAATGGAATATTGAAGTGACAAATCAAATAAAATTTGTTTCAATTTAACTATACATGTTTAGCCGGCCCCCTTAACCACTTAAAAAAAAAAATCTTGGTAATTAAGACATGATCAGAACTCAAAAATTCCTTGTATATAATTAACTTTAATTTTTCAGCTAGAATTACCTTCAGTTCTCTCATCTAAATATATAATCATTTCCCCTATTTTTATACAAAATATGACATTCACTACAAGAAAAATCCTGACGGTAAAATCGCGAAAATTTTTTGCAACGGATAATTTATTAGTAAAACGCTACGCATTTGCAACGGAATTATAATAAAAGTCTGATAAGTAAATTGCACCAACTGGTAATTGTGACTTCAAATTCGAAATTTGCAACGATTCATTTCCGCTGCAAACATGGCGGGAAACCTTGGCGCTATTGGAGTGACGACATTGCAATCGATTTATGCTGCAAGTTTGCAAATCTGAACGCATTTTTATTGCAAATCAGAACGGATTGACAACAAAATTACAGTTGTTACAATTTCAACCGGGTCAGATCCCAATCTAAGTCGAAGTCCCTTCTACATTCATGAATTTATTTACACAAAAAGTGAAATAATACTAATAATAATAAAAGATTCAATCAATCCAAAATCAATTTTTTTTTTCGTTTATGAACATTTCCAAATTGATGGTTTTCCCAAATTTTAAATTAATGTGAATAAGCGTTCCCCAGCATCACATTAGAAATTAAAATTTTGAACACAACATTTATACTATAGTAGTAGTAGTGGCACAAAGAACAATTTCAAAAAATAAAAACCAAACATAACCTAAGTGTTTATTGAATGATGATGATATTGTAAAAAATCCACTTTAAGCCAACTTAAGAAAACTCATTTATTGATTGTAGTATTCTTAAAGTAAAATTGAAAATTGTTATTAATAACAAATTTAGAAGATATAGAGAATACTATTTTTTTTCTTGTTGAAAATTTGTTATATATATATATATATATATATATATATATATATATATATATATATATATATATATATATATATATATATATATATATATATATATATATATATAAAGTGAAAATTGAAAATTGTTATTAATAAAATTTTTTTGAAGATATAGAGAATACTATTTTGATGTTTTTTGAAAATTTTTGTTATATGATCAAAGGTGTTTTTTAAGATTTTTTTTACAAACTTCATGTTTTTTTACAAAAATAAACTATTATTTTAAGAATTAATGTAAACACATAAAATAAAAATATACATTTTTGTCCACTTCTGACTACTTCGGGTGAATTCTGGTCAATAGATCCAAAGTGGGCGCACCCAATATGCTATTAGGAATCATGTGTCAGGGTCATGACCACCCGCCTTCGGTAAAGCAACACCGCAAATGAGTATAATATGTAATTCTATTAATAATACGTATTTTATTAAAAGTTTATTATATGTTTCAACATATATACAATTTAGTTTGTGTATTAAATTTAAAATATGGTTTTATTCTTGAGCCTATCAAAACCACCCGTCCTAGGCCCGCTTAGTATATAAAGCTTGTAGACTAACTTACGGACCTTTAAAAAATGCAAAGCTCAGGTTGGGCCTCATTTCTCCGGGTCAGACGGCTTGGTCCTTTGAAAACCCCTAATTGGTGTCTTATTAATTAAATTGTAATTTTTTATATTATTGTCATAAAAATATATATAGGGAATATAAGAACCTTATATATATATTATATATATGAGATTGTATTTTTATTTTAGATAGTTATTCAGTTTGTATATTAGTGTAATAGTTGTTATGTTTTATTTTATTGAAAAGATTGGCAAAATTTTCAGAATTTAAAATTATATAATCTCTATATTTAAAAAAAAGTTATATAATCTCTATATTTTAAAAAAGCTATATATATTCTCTATATTTAAAAAAAGTTATATAATCTCTATCTATAGTTGGAAATAAATTTACAAATAAGCTTATAAAAATATTTAAAGATAATTTATTAATTATAAATTTTATATTTTCCCTCCATTTTTTTCATACTAAAATAAATTCTAAAAAAAATCTCAAATTTTCAAGCAGGAAAATATAGTAAAATTTTTTTTATAATTATAATTACTCTTTATATATAGAAATTAGATTACCCTGTATTTTCCTTCAACTTCTTTATCAAAGGCCCAAAGAAGGCGAGGGCTAGCCGGCGAGGTTTTTTCATTGCCGTCGCCATCATCGTCGTCGTCGTCAAGGTTGTTTAAATTAAATTAAAATTAGTGCCGTCGTGAGGTAGGTTATTTTGTGAAAATATTTCAATCTCTCTGTAATAGTTTATAATTCCTAAGTTTAGGGTTTCTTTGTGCCTAAATCTAATTTGATTCCGTTGTTACAGTGTAGAATTCAGCCATTGATTTCATTCCGAAAGAATTAATTGATTTCATTGGTTTCCCCTGGCTGAACTGCTTCATTATTTCCTGTGGGGTTGGTTAATTTCAAATGGTTTGGTGTATTGTTTTTTAGAGTTTCAGCACTTAAAATGAGTATATATCCCATGGGGAATAATTATTTATAGATTTATGTATGATCCCAGTTTTCATAGAACTCGTTCCCAAAAGTCTGATATGTAGATTTAAAAAATTGATTTGCTCTTCTTTGCTTGTTCATTTTGGTTTTTATTTGTTCTCTTCTTGATTTTATAGTTTGGATGAAAGTTAGAGATTTTGGGATTTCGCAAAATGGGTAGAGCAATGAATTAATTCCTTAGTGCAGTTTCACCCTAGGACAAGATGGAAAATGATAAATTTGACGAGCTAGTAAATTATTTTCTAAAACTTTGAGCTAATAAATCAATGGGTTCTTTCTGTTTGATCAATTGACGGAATAAATATTTATTTGGTTTTTAGATGAATTGATAAACAATCTTGTGAAATAGGTCGTTTGTATAATTATAGGTGTTTATTCACGATAATTTATATAATTATATAATAAAGGAAATGACTGGAAGTTTGTCTGTTTGTATTTTATTTGGTTTAATTCCAGTTCATTCGAATGGATTATTCATAACTACATATTTGCATGACTTAACTAAAAAGAACTCTATTTTATTAGTCAATCTTCTTAAGATTCTTATATTAAGACATAAAGGGCAATATGATCTGGAAGGCTCTATCTTGTAGGGGTTTAAGGTGTTCTGTTTGCTCGACTACAACACTTGTATTCTTGAAACGAGAGACCAAGAACTCCTATTTTGTTTGCTGTGAAATGCCATTAAAACTCTGAACATTTCCATCATGAGTGCTCTTTTAATATATACGCTTCCATTTTCTAGTACTGTTCCTTAATAGCTCATAACTACCCACTGAAACCATCCTTTAAATTAAGGATTTGACCAGTTAGAATTAAAGTCATTTTGATTGATGTCTTAAAATTTTCAATTTAAAACTAATATTAAAGTTTAAGTACTGATCAATATGTACTTGTAGATCCTATGAATATTGACAAATCTAAATGATTAAAATGGTTGGTAATATTATTTGGTTAAAAAGAAGGTAAAAATAGTGAGCGAAGAAAAATATATCAATTAATTCGTGATGTTTAGTGATCTCCATTAATTATCTATTAAGGGCAGAAAAAAATAAAAGTAATGAGGGAATCAAACATTTTATGCTACAATACAAGTTATGATTAAGAGTAAACAAGTTTCTTATTAGATAGTTCTTCAAAACCATAAAAGATTATTATTATTATTAAATTTTTATTTGATGAATAAAAGATATAAATCTAAGTAGTTCCTATTTATATTTTATAGTTATAATCAATTAGATTAATTGTAAAGTATAATTAGAGAATAAGAACAAACTAAATATTTTTAAAATAACTAGTCAGCACATCAAATATAATATGCTTCACTTGCAAATAAAGTGTAAGTTGTTCATCTCAGCATAAACATGTGACCATTCTCTAAGAAAATCTAATTTTCTTAATTTTCTTAATTTTCTTAATTTTCTCTCTTTTTCTCTTTCTCTGTTAATTGCTTGGAAAAAAAAAAAAACCATGATATGCTCATGATGCTCTTACCATTCATTGCTTTTATATATACTAGGTATCGTCCACGTGCAAGTCATTTGCAAATGGTTTAATATATAAAATCCAATTTCATAAACAGATTATAAAATTTCAATACCAAATAAACACAAACAAATTAGATCAGTACCAATATGAAATTTCAAATTAAATTCATAATAGGAATATAAGTTTGGGAAGGACTAGTGGGAAAGAGAAATCACTTCCAGTCCCTACTCATTTATGTGTTTGAATTGATTCTTAAGAGTGAGAATAAGAATTCTATACGATGGGGATGGGGTGATATTTTAATAGGGTGATTTTACTCATTTAGGACTTCTTACTCCTATTTTGGGTTGAGAAGGCCCATCACTGAAGCGTAGGTTCAAGTTCGGAAACTGGAGTTGCAACAGTTGGTTAAGATGTTCCAGCATGAAGCAGAAACACATGCTCAGGTCAGTAAATCTCATACCCGGAATAACATAACCCCAATTGTTGCAGATATAATTCCTGCTGATGTTGATTATTGGCAATTACCATCTAGTTTGATATTACTGAATATTGCAGTAGGACAGACACGTTTATCATTTATTATTGAAACATAACATGTCTGCATAATTAATCTCCATTTCTTTACTTTTATATAGAGGAAACTTATTTCCAAAAGAAATCTATTAATAATAAGAATTTTAGCGACCTTTTGTATTTTTATGAACATCTTTGTCGTACTTTGAACATGTTGCAGGTTGCTAGATTGAGTGGTCCCTAGATTGCCAATTATTGCCAAAGTACATTTGATAGGCAAGTACTTTAACGCAATTTGGTTTTTAAATGACCTTTGTTTCCAGCTTTGATTTTTGTGTACTAGGAATGCTAATTTTTGGTGGTTGGCATTCTGTGTCTCGGTCTTTAAGGCTATGTTTGGAACCCGGAACCCGAAAAATGTGAGGGAAGAACCGCAGCTGTAAGAGAGGATGTATCTTCATCTCAATCAGTTGATGCAACTCAAATCTATCTAGATGAGGTTAGGGGAGTCAAGAACAAACGGGTATATGGCCTTGGATCGATGGGATCTGTATGCCTACGATCTCAGACATCATCCAGTTCTATCAATATGCCTTCAACTAGTCAACGGTTCAAGAATCTCAGACACAGGCACAAGAAGATAGTCGAATTCAGGCTTTGGAAAAGGAGATGAGTGTGATGCGTGAGCAAATGATGCAGCAGCAAAGGGAGCATTTACAGACTGTGCAGAGTCTCACTACAGCTTTTCATGCACAGATTTCAAAGCTTATTAGGGGTCTGCCTATTCCACCAATCATTGCTCTAGAGTCAGATATACCTTCTACTGAAGGATCCCACTGATTGTTAGACATTTTAATTATTAAACTGTTGTACAAGGGAACTATAAACTTAAATTGTGGTTGAATATGGTACATGAAACTATAAACTATTAGCTATCAAAAATTTTGTGTTGCATTTTTTATTATGATGCAGGAAATTTTAGGGTAATCACGAGAAATTTTGAAATTTACAAATTTAACAAAAATTAATGAAATTAAAAAAAATAATCATAGCGGATTTTGCAATGGATATTACATTTGCAACTAAGTAGAGTTTAGAAAGAAAATATTCGTTCTGTCTTTATTCTGCAATTTGCAGCGGAATTGCAATAAATTACAACAACATATTTTGCAACGACTCGCAGTGGTTTACCGTCATTATAAGACTACAGGAATTGCAACAAAAATTGCAATGGTCTTGTAATGAAACGGTTGCTGATATGTTGCAAATTTGCAACAGAATTGCAACAACTTTATCTTATACATTGTCTTTCGATTTTTGGGATTTAGCAACTGAATTAGCAACGGATGTGAAATCGGGTTGCAATACTCTTCTTGGAATAGTGCATTGCAAATCCGTTGGTCATTGCAGCGAATGCCAAAGTGTAAAGTGCAATAAGTTTTACCGCGAAGCTGTTCTGTTGCAAATCCGTTGCTAAAATAGATTTTACCCAGCAGTTTTTATGGGTTTGCAGCGGTTTGCAGCGGAAAAATCCGTTGCCGCTTTATGTTTTCTTGTAGTATATTAACGAACATGTATTACTCTAAGGCCTGAGGTTAAAATTTTTTAACATGTTATAGATGTTAGAGCTCATAAAGCTTTCGTCAATGAATTTGCTTAGGCCCTAAGATTCTCAAGACCCCTCGACCCTATCCGAAGTGTACCTTAGCACAAGGATACAGAAATAAGCTCAAAAACACGAAAAAAATGCTTCTAAAACTTACCAAAATGCATAACATGTGTCACTGGTCTTGTTGGCTCTACCTTGAAATCCACCATCAGCTGCTTGCCTCTGCAGCGGAGAAAATAAAAGGAATAAAGTCATTCCCAAGAGCAATATGAAGTACCTAAAACCACAGCCAACATATTTATCCTATAACTTAACAAAGGTGTTTGAAAATACAGTGAGTAATACTACATTCCTTCCCATACCTAATGCAGTCAATTTTGTTCCCAAATAATAGTTATTGTTATGAAACAAAAAATTATAGTAATAAATAGATTAACAACAACGAGGGCAAGCGAGCCATAAGCCATGACATTTCGAAAAATTAAAACAAACTAAAATAAAAATAAAAATAAAAAGAACAAGAGTCTGACCATAGCTGCTATGGATGTTTCTAATATTCTTTTTTCCCCTTTTAAAAAAATACAAATAAATACTAGGGTTTGAAGAAGAAACCAGTCTATATATTGTCTTTAATAATAACCGAAAAAGAAAGCCATATTCCATGGGTGTTTTGTCTTGATTAAAAATAAAATAAAAAGTAAAAAAAACCAAGGAGAAAGGAAAAAGAAAAGAGAGTCAATTTGGGTTTAGAAGTTGTTTGAGGGCTAAGGAGGAGGGAAAACAAGTGGTTGGGTTCTTCCATGGAGAAGAAGGATTGTATTTTGAGAATTTTAAAATTTTTGTTGGTGATTTCATTTTCAATCCTTGCTAGAGTAGCTATGTAACTATGTTATAAGAGGAGGTTCATGTGATCAACCTAAACCTTAGGGGATGAGAGTATGACTTTTGAAGAGTATAAATGCAACAATTAGTCGATATTATGCTTACCGTAAATTTGAAAACTATAATGCATTTCATGTCTCTATAGCACATTGTAGGTTTTGTTTCATTATTATGAATAATATTATTATTATTTTGATAGGCAAGCGAGAAGATATCATTAAAACAACAAAAAATGGAAGCCAAAGAGACAACCACGATGTATCTGAGGGTAAGAAGGGAGTCAGGCACGTACAAGAGAATCGAAACTTCCAAGCAAATTAAGAAGAAAAAAATTAAGAAGAGAGGTGGGAATGAAACTTCAAGCAAATGCCAAGCCTTGAGTGGATTGAAGGAAAAATAATATGAAATATCTACTAATCAACCAAGCATTAGAAATTTCCAAAAGGTGAAAATTTTCTCCTTCAAGTCAGAAAAAAATTTCTAATTTGATTATGCAGAAAAATCCCGGAATTATCGGCATAAACAACAACTTTCCTTTGTAAATCCGCGACAATAAAAAAATAGCGACCTGAGAATTCCCTGTACATTGCAGGGAACTCTTTTTCTACCCGGAAACAAAAACAAACCGTATAATACACTCACAAAAAAAACCCTAGATCTAATCATAGCAATCTCAAAACCAAACCAATCATAAGAAAAAGCAAAACACGTCGAAACAAAAGCGACTTAGATGATCGTCCGGAAGAATCGGACACGACAACGGTGGCGGCGAATCGTGCATTGAATCAAGCGGGGGAACACGGGATGACACATTACAAAATCACAATCCAAAATCGATAAACAAAGCAACAATAAAACGAAGCGAGACCAAAATACCTCGGGAGCGGATACGGGAATGGCGAGCGGAGACGAGGCGTACGGTTCGAGAGAGAAGAGGAAGAACGATGGAAGAAAGGATAGGAATCTTTTGCTATGACTATGAAAGAAAGACTAGTCTTCTGCAGTCCAAAGCCAATTTACCCGACGGTTTTCCATTTGGGGATGAAATGAGGCGGTTAGGGAAGTTCAGATTCTTTCATTCTTTCAAGCTATGCCGGAGTGAGGAATGAAATTAAATGAAATGTCCAATTAGTATTGGGTCCACTATATTAGCGGTTTCCATTCTTTCAAGCTATACGGATAAGTATAGCCACGGTCAATTAATTTACCAGCTAAAGTCAATCGAAATTCCATCGGTAGCATTAATTATATAATCGCATCTATATATATTTTTTAGTCTTGAAATTTTTTGACCCCTGCTAAAAAAATGCTACCATATCCCAATTTTCTTGTAGTGAGCCCATCCTCCTTGTCGTGGCAGACGATTTCTTGATCTGTAGCGTGGTCGGATCGACATAGGCGATGAAATCTGATTGGATCTTGAAAACATCGAGCTATCGGTCGGGTCGGAAGAACCACACCATTGCGAATCTTGCGGTAGCTGAGTTTCTCCACAATGATAGCGGTTGTGCATTCCGAACACTCTCTCTTGTTGCTCTTTCCACATTACACCAACTCTAAGGGGATCCGTCTTCTTGCGTCCTATTGTCTTTCTTTGTCAGTTGTGAATTTACTACGATTCACTCGATCCCGATTACTTGTCTGAATAAATGAATTTTCCTTCCTTCCTGATCAACAGAACATTCCCCGACAATTTTATAAAAGCTTTGAAGTCATTCATGCATGCTGGCATGCCTATATATAATTGTGTATGTAAATTGGTAATAAAGGCGAATTAATTACTTGATTAGGTATGGTTGGTCGATCACGATCAACCCGGCGACTCAAGCCTCCACGTCTCTGCCTTCCCGCAGGCTTATCTCGGCGGTAAAAGGGAAGGCGATGCTTCCCCAAATTCACATCATGTGGATAGCATTAGGGCTCACAGCTTTTCCTTGTGGATCTAGCAACACCAGGATGGGCTTATTCCGGAAGTGCCACACCTCGCCCGATGAACACGATCAACACGCCACATCCAATGCATTTAGGAGTGTAGACTGAATACCACGGCATTGTGACCTGCAGACTCTCAAATCGATTTGCAGGCCTCGGAGTCCACACGGCGACGATCTAGTTGGGATCCACACAACTTGAGTGTGACTCTCCGTCTGGTCGCGTTGACGGGACTCATTATAGATCTGTTCAAGGGTGAAAGCTCGTCATGGGAGATGGATAGGCCTGAGCAACAAAACATTCTTCCTCCTCAGCACATCTATGTTAACCTGCGCGCGGTATTAAAGTTAGAACATTAGCTTAGTAGTAACAAAGGGGAAAAATGAAGTGCACGTAAGAACTTTAATGCAGTGATGAGTTGGGAGAGCGAACCCTGGTCTTTGTAGAACCTTCAAGCAGTGGCAGCACATCATCTTTGGGACAAATCAGTGCCCTGAGAATCATCATGTTGTCGATATGAATACTCTCGCGAGATTCGAGATCTTTGAAGAGTTTAGAAGCTTCAATCCTCTCCTCTTAGTCAAGCGAAATCCTAGATCAGATTTGAAATCCATTTCATTGGTATTTATTCACCTTTGCTGTGCAACATTTACTTCTGAAGTTTGAAAGGGGTTGGTCGTCTTACCAATGTATTGGTAACAAAGAGCAAGTTGCTTTGTCAGAGGATCCAGTATGCTATTGATCTTGTGAGTCAGGTGGGCCCGGTTCCATGCCTCATTTGTGAAGACATCGATTACCCTAAAATCATTTGCAATTCTCATAATTATTAAAATGATTGCAGCCATGACTCTTCCTGGATTGAGTGGCATATCGGATAATTTAATTTTCATCAAAAATCGAGGAGGCATTTATTTAATCGTCTTTGGAAAGCTCTTTTATAGAAATAATATATATATATATATATATATATATATATATTATTTACTCTATGTGCTGAACCTCAAGCCCCATTAAATAAATGCCTCTCATAAATGATAATATAGCATACTCATGGCCCATGCTAGTGAGGGTGGAAATATGAGTTTCACAAGCCACAACACTCACTGACAGTCCAGTAAAAAGCAGTGGGGACATGCGTCATTGCTTTTGCTAATATTGGTGCCTCCTTGCTAATGTACTTGGGCGGTAGCTCCTTTAACTCAACAAGGCACCTGGTGATGTCCATCATAGCCTTAATAAGATTGTTAAGAGCATTAAACCGTGGTTTCAAGGGGCCAAATTGCTCCAGGATGACAGGCAATTGCTTAAGGGTTGCCATTGATTTTGCAAGATGCTTGGATGGGTAGATCTGAGCAAGAAGCGAGAATTCACCTTATTTCATAGCAAAAGCTGACAGGGTTAGCACCAGTTTTGCATCCCATGAATAGCTTGGTACCAGGTTGAATATTGAGAGCGTTGTTTATTTAAAAAAAAAAAAAAAAAAAAAAAAAAAAAAAAAAATTTTAGACGTCCCACTTTCGCTCCGAGCTCCTGTATGCTATCTGAATACATAATTTTGATTCCCCCATATGTCAATGTAAATTAACAAACAAATAAATATAATTTATTCAAATAAATGAATTTTTGCAGCAGTTCTTTGTTATAACCTCGTTGGAAATCCGATCTATGGTAAATGACAGTGCTTCGATCAAAGCAATGAAACTAGCTTGATAAGTCCTATCATCAGACGTTTCACTGCGTCTTTTGCCAGCCTGCAATGAGATCTCCACTGGATTAGCTACTACAAATGCATAAATAGACTGTATCTGCGTACCCTTTAATCCAAGTATTGGGCAAAAATTTGGATTGTCAATTCCTCACTCTTAACTAAAACAACAGGTAAATGCATGTGAAAGTTATAGTAGTGTTTTACCGTAATTAAGGGATCAACACTTAGTGTAGCACGATTGAGGATGTCTTCTACGAGTTGGAAAAGAGGCCTAACATCAAACTCTCAGCCATCTGGAGCATGAGTTGCCTGAATTTGTTTCATCATCGTGTTATCTTCGGACATGGTTATCATGCTTCTATCATGCTTGATCAGTTGCTGTAAGGGAACTAGGTTGATTATTTTGTTGGTTACTTCGGGCTTCAACACTTGCTGCATTGGAGTACTTGGGTTGACCGTTTGCTCTGCCATGGCTTTGTTGGTAGTCTCCATTTTGAGTATGCAAATTAAGGCAAGTAGCTGAGATTTGAGGAAGAATGGAAGAGGAGAAATGGCTTGTGTTCCATTTGCAGAGTTCTTGCCCTTTATATATCTTTCACAAAGGAATAAAGCGAGCCTCACCAAATCAATTTCTTTGCTTCCATCATGATTAAAATCCAAAAGCTTTTTGACCAAGGCTTGCCTTTGGGCTTTGGTGACTAATTTTCTTGTTTAAAGATTTTATTCCTTTGGGTGGTACAAGAAGAAGCAGTTACTTAGGAATTCGAGCAAGATCTGGTCCCTCGAATTTGTCATCAATGAATTTTCTTATTAATTCCGTGTGGTTTTTTTTTTGGGTCAAAACATACAAAACCGTGATGTTTCACTTCATGGGGCTTTCATCATGAAATGTCATAGTTTACTTACAATGAAACATTCAATGACACTTTATTAAAAGTTTCGTTATTGACAATGTTACTAAAAATTTCAAGACATTATAGCTTCCTCTTCCCCGATTTATTTCTTCATATGTATTTATTTAACCCACAACTTCAAAAATGTGGAAAGTAAAGATTAACTGTGTGGAGAATTGATGATGAAATAAGTAATACACAACTTCAACATGGAAAGTAACATCTATTTGCAAAGAAAATAAATAACAAACTGGAGTTCAAATATACGACCCAACAGTTGTGTCAATCATGTCATCCACTGTAACGGCCACTTTAACCTTACCATCACCAATCAAATTCATGAGCTGAAAGTTGTGAAGTATATGAAGGGAGATGTTAGAATTTGGATCTCTTTGATTACAGATTGAAACATCTCCCTTCATATACTTGATACTTCACTAATTATCTTTCAGCTCAGATTTGATTGGTGATGTTAAACAAAGTATTTGTATGGTGGATGACATGATTGTTTCACGGCTAATAATTCTGTTTGTGCTTATTTTCTTTGCAAACAAATGTTATTTCCATGTTGAAGTGTGAATACATCATCAATTCTCCACCGGTTATCCTTTACTTTCCTTGATTTTGTAAAGTAAAAAAGAATCTGGAGTGGAATATTCAAAATTTTGCAAGAACTCCTCCTCAGCCCTTCAATTCTCCACAGTTTATAGCCTTTTATTTTTATGAAAAAACACTACGAATAAAGAAATCTATAAATACGATTAATGATTCACAATAATCTTCAAAGGGAAAAGGCAAATTTTCTAAAATCTTTAAGAAAATTTTACCACCAAATATTCGAATCAGTAATACTTTTTTAGCTAATTAAACAATCGCCGTTTTTCTATGGCAAGCTATTTGTAGTCCCTTTTCATGTGCCCAAATTAGCCTAACTTCCTTGACATGACAGTCTTTCTTATGCAAGTCAAGGGCTCAGTAACTAATTAATCCCAGATGCTATTGCTCAATCCATTTCCTTTTTGTAAAGCAATCGAATCGAGATGAGATTAGGCCAAAAGGATGGATTGCGGTTAAATGTGAGTCATTGTGAAGACCCTTAGTTATGCCTTTATGAGCTGAAATTGTTGGAATGAAAACTTGATTTTAGATTTAGGTGTTCCAAGTTTGTGGAAAGCTTATTTTGGTAGGAGATTTGATTTGATTTAGTTTGAGTTATTATAAATAGGAGATCATGTAATAATTGATATAGATAGAGTTATAGTATCCAATAAAATTTCTTGATTTTCCCAACTTTATATTCTTTGAGATGGTGTGTTTTTGTAAAACCCGATAAAAATTCAATTTTTCTGAAAAAGGGTAAAACGGTAATTTTGATTGAAAACCATAAATTCTCTAAATCTCGAATGACGAAACGGACCGTCTTGGATTAAGTCGTCTCGAAAGCGTGACCAAGAGAAAAGTTTCGTGAATTGTATGAGACAATCGGAATATTTACGATTTTTAAGATTTGATGATCTGATAACCGGGGGCGAGATTTTCACAAAATCTCGGAAGTCGAAATAACTTAGGTTAAATTCATTTAAAATAAAAGTAAAGCCGAAAAATAAATTGTTTTGGAATGGCGGACCGAATAAAGCAATGCTGACCATAAATATCAAATAATAATATAATAATAGAATAATAATACAAATAATAATAATAATCAAATAGAAAGGAGGAAAAATGCCGTTTTAGCGGAAGGCAAACGAGGAGGAGAGAAAGGGGCGTGGAGAGAATATTATTTTAATTTTTTTCTTCTCTTTGTTTCATTCGCAGATCTACGAAAATCGGACCGTAAGTTTTATCTCATTTGAGAAGGCAATGTTGATGCAGCGGCCCGAAAGGCTAACTATTGGACACAAAAATCTTGGGTTCGTCAAACTCCACCCGAGGGTAGGAATTTTCCTACTTGTGTTATTTCTAGCCTAAAGGCCATTTAAATAGTTGTGGATTGGCTTAGGCGTGGCCGAAGTAAATTAGGTTCTCAAATTTTTAGACTAAGTATGAGATTTTAGAAAATTTCGAAATTTGTTTTGGACCAGATCATGTGAGATTTTCGAGGCGATCCGGGCTGTGTTGAATTTAGTTTTGATCCGGGACTGATGTCTTAGGGATTTGTGGTGTGGTATCCTGATATTAGGTGATAGTCGTGAAGGGATGAAATTTTGTTTATATGGGTCAGGAATTTGAATTATTTTGTGTGTTATTGTTGGAAAGTGAATAATATGGATGTGCGATGAGTGTGTAATGCACATATGGTTCTCATTATATATGTAGCACTTTGTGGTATGAATAGCAGTGTGCCAATTGCGTCTCCCATGCAAAAACATGCCTCTTGTGATTGTGGTGCATAGTTAAGATCATTTCTTGTGTTGGTGTTCGATGGTGTGTCGATGAGTATACGAGTTGTGGATGACAACTGCGTATAGTGTTGATTAGTAGGACCTCAGTTAATGGATGATATCCAAATGGTCGTGCAGGGTTAAGGAAATGGAAATGGCTCATTGCATTTCATAGGCACTAAGGGCACCCCCAGAGCTTGATAGGGTGAGTATGAGGTGGTTTCTTGAGAGAATTGTTTCGGAAGATTTGACCAATGATATTATTTATCGAGGGTGGCCTCACTACAAACATCGGAGGGTTATCCATATAATATCAATCGTCGAGTCTGCCAATTAGTACCACATTGGAGGTTGTCGCAAAATAGATTAACGGATAATAATAGTGTTTATATGGGAGGGTTGTGCGTTAAAATAATACTACTTTGGACATGGATGGTTTTCATTCTTGACAAAATGTGGTGGATTATGGAGCAGGATTCCAGGAAGTATGGTTGTAAATGAAAAATGAAAAAAGATTAAAGGAATAATCTTAGGTTGTCATGGAAAATGTGATGGTTCACACTTGCAAATTACGTGTGTGAAGGAGTCGGTGAGGACTCGGGATGGGATAGGGTGAGTCACATTCTCATCCATGACATGTAGACATTTAAGTAGGGATATACATGATTCACTTGAATGTTTGTTTGTTTGTTTGGATGTCATTGCATGTGCACTTATGTGGGGAGTAGCCCTTGTAGGAGATTATCACTACTGGGATTTGCTTACCCTGTCATAGGACCCCCTTTTTAGGTATAGATCGAGGTCAGGCGGCTGTTTTATTCAGGTGCTTGCATATGAAGAAAAGCCCAGGATTGTGGCTTTGATATATATTTGTAAATATATATGGGTTGTATTTATTTGTATAAAGTGATGGAATTTAAGCTCTTATGGACTATGGTTTTATAGTCACATGTGCTTATATGTTTGAGTATGGATAAATGGGCCCTCATTGATCATTTTCATATATGAACAAATGTAATTAGTTGTATAATATTAGGCCATGTTGCCATGTAATTGTACATGTTGTATTTTGGGTAGGCACCCAGCCTAAGGGAATAGGTCCTGACCAAATCATGGGTCCGAAAAAGGGGGACACGATGGTGTGGTCAATCGGGTTACTCGACATCCACCCAGATCCAAAGGTTGTGGGTTTTCACGGATTTGAGGTTAAGTTGTCACGGGATTGTTGTGGAGTATGATTATCCTGACTACCTGGGGCTTGGGGACATGGGCTTAAGCCATTCTTGTTAAAGTGAAATTGATACTAGCTTCATAGCTTGGTATCGGGTTTAGGTACCGCGATATCTAGGAGTTCATGGGACGGGTTTGAACCACATGCATGGTGTGTTTAGGTGTTGTGTTCGGATATGTGTTCGTGTTTGTGATTGTGTGTGATTGCATGGTTATTCTTGGGGAAAATTCTTAACTGACGTAATGTATGCCGGAAAAGTGAAATGCTAAGATTAGGAACTATAACGTAAGAGTTGGAAGAAAGATGAAATGAGGCTTGAAATATTCAGATTTTCTTAGGAAATAAGTAAAGAGTGGATGTAGTGGCACCCTTAGGCGATGAAGCGGGTCGAGTTCATGGTTATTTAAGTCCTATTAAAGTAATTAGCAGAGTGCATTACTATAGTTATTAAATGAGATTAAATAAAGTTTGTTGCCATTTGACATGTGTAGATGGCAAGTCGGCGAGGACGTGAGGTCGATCCATGAGAGGTGCTAGCGAGCACCACCGGTATTTGACAATGATTTGTTGAAATTTGTTGGGGTTCACAATTTGTTTATGTGCCAAGTGAAGTACGGTGGTAGTCGGGAAGATACGTGTAACCTCGATTTAAGTCACATTATCCTCCAGGCGTTTCTACGGGGAGGATCGATGGTGATAGACCATTGGATTACGGATTGAGAGAATGTATTGGGCCGTAGTTAGTACATAAGATGATCACGATCAAGATCTCAGTATTTGCGTTCAGTAGAGGAGTGAATCAAACTCTTGGTGGTGCAGGTTAGGCCTCCAAGGATTTAGAAGCGATGGCAGACGAGGTTTCACGGAGCTCTTTATGAGCAGAGTATTTTCAGGCCGCTGCTAAGACATTGAAGGCCTAGAGTTCCTAGGTGAGGCGGGGGCAGTGATGTGATGAGTCCGTAGCGGATTCACGGGTTTGTGTTTTGGTGGGTGACTTATGTGTATATGAATGACGAGGTCGAGATTTGAGAATGGACTAAGTTGTCCATTCGGGAGGAAAGATTGTGGGCCCCTCTTTTTATAAGACATGTACTACATGAATTACCGGGGCCATTTCTACGCCGTAGAGAGAAAATGGAGGGCGCCCGCAGAGGCATTCGAGATCTGATCTTAAATTAGGAAGAGGAAGGAGGATCGGCCTTCTTTGAGTTTGGGCTTAGAGGTTAAGGCCTGCAGGAGCGACCGTTGTATGGGAATTCTCCCCTAGGATCTAGGGTGAGAGTTGGTCAGATATGGTAGACATATCGAGGTTTTGATGTCAGTCTTGACATGGGTGAGGTTAGTGACCCATCGGGTTGTCGATGAGTATGACTGAGGTGGGGTGATCATGCAGGCCTTGATCTTGGAGTTGTAGAAGGAGTAGCATATCGTGTTAGTAATGCGTATGTGCGTGAATTCGGGGACGAAATTTTGTTCAAGGGAGGAGAATAAAACCAGAGAAAATTGATTTTTGAAAAAGGGTAAAGCAGTAATTTTGATTGAAAGCAGGAAATTCTCTAGATCTCGGATGGCCAAACGGGTAGCTGGTAAAATTCGTCTCGCGCTGATGACCCTGAAAAGTTTAAGTCGGTCCCAAGAGGACAATCGGAATATTTCTGTTTTCACAGGGTGATACAGTATGGTGACTTCGGGGGCGAGATTTTTACAAAATCTCGGGTGAGAAGCAAACTTGGGTTAAGTTCATTTTAAATAAAGTAAGGCGAAAGAAGTAAATTATTTGGGATAACGGACCGATAAAAAACAATATAGACATAAAATATCAAATAATATTATAATAATAAGAATAATAATAAAAATAATAATAATAATAATCAAATAGAAAGGAGGAAAATGCCATTTTAGCGGAAGGCAAACGGGAGGGAGAGAAAGGGAGGCGTGGAGGAGAGAATATTATTTTATTTTTTCTTCTCTTGTTTCATTCACGGATCTCACGAAAATCGGATCGTAAGTTTTATCGTTTGAAGGCGAAGTTGATCTACGTGAGCTGAGGCTATGTGTGGACACCAAAATCTTGGGTTCATTCAGGCTCCACGAGGTAGGGAATTTTCCTACTTGTGTTATTTCTAACCTAAAGACCATTTAATGGCTGTGGATTGGCTTAAAGGCCGTGAAAGGCCGTAAATTTCGGTTCTCAAATTTTTGGACTCAGTATAGGAATTTCTAGAAATTTTTGGGATTGTTTTGGAGACGATCACAGGCAATTTGGAATTTGTTTTCGAGCAGGTTCGAGGCTAAATTACCGAGGCTTGTTTTTGGGCCGGTCATGACGAATTTTCGAGCGTCCCTATGCATTTGTGTTGAGTTTAGTTTGATCCAGAGACTGATGTCTTAGGGTTTTGTGGTGTGTTTTTGGTATCACAACCGTGGTGATGAATCGAGTGAAGAGGGACGAGAGGTTACTTACTGTTTTATATGGTCAGGATTTTGAGTGTTTTATTGTGTTATTGTTGGAAAGTGAATAATATGAATGTCCAAATGAGTATGTATGCACATATAGTTCTCATTATATATGTAGCATGGTATGAATGAGCTTGATGGCATAATTACGTTATCACATTACGCAAAACGCTCATAGCATGGGTGTGAGTGCACATAGTCGAGATCGACTTTCTTGTGTTAGATATTTGATGGTGTGTCGTGAAGTACACGCAGGTTGTGGATCAACCGCTGCGTATGGTGTTGATTAGTGGGCTCGATTAATAAGACAAAGTCAAATAGAATTACGTCTTGGTTAAGGAAGTAAATGGCTCATTGCATTTCATATGCTTGGGAGCACCACAGAACCTAGGGTGAGTGATACATGAGGTGGTTTCTTGAAGAAATTGTTTGGAGGGTTGACCCTGACAATATTATTTATCGAAGTGTGTCCCTTTACAACATCGGAGGGGTTGTCCATATAATATCAATCGTCGAGTGCATGATTGATATACATCGGAGGGTTGTCCATATAATATCAATCGTCGAATTACGCGATTGATATACGCCGGAGGAGTTGTCCATTATAATATCAATCGTCGAATTACGTCGAATTGATGATACATCGGAGGGTTGTCCATATAATATCAATGTCGAATGCGCGATTGACATACGCCGGTTGTCCACAAAATAGATTATCGAATTATTAATACACACTATTTATATCGGAGGGTTGTCCACGATTAAAAACAAATACCTTTGTTTGGAAATGGTTTTCATTCATGGTAAATTGCATGTTTGAGGGAGTCAGTGAGGACTCGAGGCGTATGGTTGTAAATAAAAAATGAAAAGATTAAGAGTAATCTTGCAAGGTTGTCATCGAAAATGACAATTAGTTCCACACTTAGCAAATTGCATGTGAGAAGTCGGTGAGGACTCGGGATATGGGATAGGGTGAGTCACATTCTCATCCATGACATGAACATTTAATGGGATATACATGATTCCTTGAATGTTTGTTTGTTTGTTTAGATGTCATTGCATGTGCACTTAGGTGGGAGTGGCCCTTGTAGGAGATTATCGCTCTTGGGTTTTGCTCACCGAGTCATGGGACCACTTTCGGTCTGGGTCGGGTGCAGACGGCCGACCGCGTGAGGCCGCATATGAAGAAAGCCGGATTGTGGCTTTGATATATATTTTGTAAATATATATGGGTTGAATTTATTTGTATAAGAGTGATGTAATTTAAACTTTTATGGACTATGGTTTTATAGTCATGTGCTTATATGTTTGAGTATGGATAAATGGGCCCTATTGGCCATTTTACTCGTATGTGGACCCGGTGTGGTCGTTGTATAATATTAGGCTATATTGCCATGTAATTGTACAAGTTGTATTTTAAAGTAGAGCTCCCATATAGGGGCTCTACCGTTTCAGTGGATCATGGGTCGGGACACGGTGGTGTGGTGTCGGGTTACTCGACATCCAAGGGTATTCCGAGGGTTGACGGGTTATCAACGGGACCCCCGGGATAGGGGTGTCACAGTTTTCTTCCCATTTTTTCGCATCTACCCAACAAATTGGTATCAACTAGTTGGCGACAAATTTAATTATCGAGCCATACGAAAAAGATGGCGAATGAAATGTATTCGTTTCAAGTTCCCCAACTCGTCATAGACAACTATAACAATTAGAATATCATAATAGAAGGCATTGCTTAGTTCCACAGGCGCATGGGAGGAGGTTGTAGAAAAGGGCTACAAAAGGCACGAGATGAAACCACTATCCTCGACCTCAAAGAGATCTTTTGAAAGCATGAGAAAGAGAAACCAGAAAGCTCTCACTATTATCTATCGGCGATGGATGAAGGCATTTTTGAGAACATTTCAAGTGCAACCACCCCAAAGGAAGTTTGGGAATATTACAAAATACACCTGAGGGAGTTGATAAGATGCGCGAGAAGTTCATCTTCAAACTCTTAGAGGAGAATTTGAAATTTTGAATATGAAAGAATCAAAGTCAATCTCGTATTATTTTTCTCTGAGTATTGGCAATTGTGAATTTATTACAAAAGGAATGGTGAAAGTTTAAATGATACTTGTGTGATTGAGAAAATATTAAGATCTTTAGATTTAAAGTTTGATTATATTGTTGTGGTCATTGAAGAATCTAAAGATTTAGATACTATGACTATTGACCAACTTATGGGGTCATTACGGAAGGCCCGTGAAGAGAGATTTAAAGAGAAATGAAATTGAAAAAATTGAAACGAGTCCTTGAGCTAAATCTCTCATTAAAGAGAATCTGAGAAAATTCTAATGAAAGAGCCAATAATTGTGGACGTGGCCATGGATAGTTGTGGACATAGTCAAGGTAATAGAATAGAGGTAATTTCAATTCATGTGAGTAATGAAGGAGCAAAGTCAAAACTCGAGTTTCCCAGTGTGGAAGATGGCTAACCAGGGAAGGTATGACAAATCTCAAATTCAATGTTATAATTGTAACAAATATGGTAATTATGCTTATGGATATAGAAGTTTACTAATAATTCGAGAAAGGACAAGCCATTATGTTTTAAAGAAAGATCAACGAATCCACTCTTTGTTGGCTTATAAAGGAAAGTGAAAAGAGAAATATATAGTATCTTGACAGCTGGAGAAAACAATCATGTGTGGTTTAAAAACATGTTAGTGGAGCTTAATGCATCGAAAGTGGTCATGTTACCTTTGGAGATGCTTCTGGAAATTCCGATGAAGGGTAAGAGTAAAATCTTAATTCGTTTGAGAATGAAAAGCGTCGATTTATCTCTAATGTCTACTTCATCCACGATATGAAAAGTAATATACTAAATTTGTGACTTTTGGAAAAGGGTTATGATTTTCATATGAGAAATCAAAGTATTTCCATAAGAGATCAACATGCCAATATAATTGCTAATGGGCCAATGAAGAAAATATAATGTTTTTATTAAACATTCAAAATGATGTTATAAGATGTTTGAAATCTTGTGTTAATAATTCTTCTTGAATTTGGCATCTAAGATATGAACATCTTAATTTTGGTGGATTGAAGCTATTGACGAAAAATATGGTAGAGAGAATTGCCTTCCTATAGATCCTCGGATCAATTATGTTGGGATGTTTTGCTTGGAAACATGCTCGAAGATAGTTTTCAAGCGAAGCGAAGTACAAGAGCAAAGAAGTATCTAAAAGCTTTTCATGCTTTCGTATGTGGCTTGGTCATCCCACTTTTTGGTAAAAATAATAAATATTTCACCTTTTCATTGAAGATTTTTAGTAGAAAGACTTGGGTATATTTTTTGAAAGAAAAATCTGAAGTATTTACTACCTTTAGGAAATTTAGAACATTTGTTGAAAAGGAAAGTGCATATTTTATAAAAGCAATGAGATCTTATAGAGGAGGTGAATTCACATCAAAATAATTTAAAAGATATTGTGAAGATCATGAAATTTGTTGACCTTTGATAATTCCATATTCTCCTGACAAAATGAATTGTAGTTGAAAGAAAAAATAGAAATGACATGACATGTCACCGAGTATATTTGAAAACTAAAAGATGCTAAGAATTTTTGGGCTAAAGCGATTGATTATGCGATTTATTTGTTAAATCGGTCTGGTTGGAAGTGTATAGAATAAAATACCATAATAAGCTTGAAATGGAAGAGAAGGCAGTATTTCTCACTTGATAGTAGTTGGAAGCCTTGTATATGCTCATGTCTTAGGATGGCTATCAAAAATTTAGATATGAAAGTGGAAGTATGTTTTTGTGGATTTATGAGCTCAAGCTCCAAGGCTCTGAGTTGGCACAATCCAAATAATGGTGATCATCCATTAGTAGAGATGTGAAGTTTAAAGAAGAACCATGGGATTGGGGTGCTCGAGAAGAGGAGTATAACCTCCTCCATATATGAAGAAGAAGAACAAACAAGAGAGAAAATTTGCAGAAATTGCTACTCCATTTTGTCATCATCACTAGCCCCATCGACTAGTGAGTTTGATAATAACATCTTGTCGGGCTCAAGTGAAAAGAACACCCCGATATAGAAGTCTACAAGAGATTTATGACATAATTGAAAATTAGAATGACTTAACTCTTTTTTGTATCTTTGCTGAATATAAACCAATAGATTTTGAAAAGGCAATTCAAGATGAAAAAAGGAAAGTTGTTATGGATGAGGAAAAAAAGCAATAAGGAAGAATGACACGTGAGAACTAAAATCATTTTCAAAAGTGAAAAAGGAAATTGGAGTAAGATAGGTGTCTGAAAGAAGAATGAAAAAAAGGAAAGTACACATGAATCTGAAAAGGAAGATTGGTGGTCAAGATTACCAGCAACAAATTAGTTCCAAATCGCTTGACTTCATTGTATCGAAAGAATCAGGTTTTTTATAGTCAAAGCAAGCACATTGATACAAGATATCACTTTTTTAGAGATCGTGTTTTGATGAAAGAAGTGCAATTAAAATTTGCAAAAATCTCAACATCAAATTGTGGATATTTTTACCAAACCTCTCAGGTTTGAAGTTTTAAGAGATTGGGGATGCTACTTGAAGTCATAAATCAAGTTTAAGGGGGCATGTTGGAAAGTAAACTTGATTTTGGAAACTATTTGAATTATATTAGTCTCTAAGATCATGTTGAAGAATATTTTATTTAGTTGTCATATTTGGTTTCTATTTTGAGTATTTGAGAATATTTAGGTGTTCAAGTTTATGAAAAGTTTATTTTGGTAGTAGATTTGATTTGATTTTGTTTGAGTTATTATAAATAAGAGATCATGTAATAATTGATATAAGAAGAGTGATAGCATCCAATAAAAATTTCTTGATTCTCCCAACTTTATATTCTTTGAGATTGTGTGTTTTCTTCCCATTTTCTGCGTCTCCCCAACAAATTGGTATCAAGCTTCTGATGGCCAACAGAAATATCACTCATGTTTCTCAAATTTAAAAACGACTACCAAAAATGATGAAAATAGAATATTTAAATAAAAAAAATGTGAAGAATCAAATAAAATTTGTTTCAATTTAAGTAGTCATGTCTAGCCCTTGAACAACTTTATTAAAATATTTTGTTGGTAAGACATGATGAATACCCAATTTAAAATTCCTTGTAATTTTAATTCTTCGGCTAAATTTCCCTTTCGTCCTCACTTCCAAGATGTCCCATGAGGATACCAACCAAACATACATAGAATAAAATATATAGAATTGACATATAGAAAATAACATATAATTACTTAGCTGAAAGTAGTTTTAAATGTGAAATCAAATTAAGATATAATCATCGTCCCTACTTTTTACAGAATATGACATTAATAAGATCCCCAACCAAGCCATAGATAGTCCCTAGCAAAATAGTGACATAAAATAAAAAATATATGCAAATAGATGTCACTAGTGCTTAACCCATGAAGACATGATTCGTGCTAATTAATTGCTGTTGAAGAAAGTAGTCCTTATTTCAACTCTTGTCCATGGTCGACTCTTAAGAGAAGCAGTTGAAGTCTTATCTGATATAACAAACTCAGTTATTAAGAGATAAGGCTGGAGGTTAATAAAATGACAAGCCTTGAGAGCCCATTTGAGAAGAGTTGATGGTATTAGTGAGTGTTGTTACCTTCTTGATGGCTTGCACTCTGGACACATCAACCAGCCTTGATATGAACCTAAAGTAGACGTCCCGATGGCGGTTGTGCTATTGCCTCTCCAGATGAGATTAAGTTAGCCAAAAAAGGGGAAGAAAAAGAAGCAAGGGGTTTGCATAGTTGGAATTATACCTCTCATGTGGGGATGCTTTCGATTTATAAGGCGGATTCACAGAATCTCCTCCACATCTGCGAAGGAATCTCCACCTATTTTTAGGGATAAATATGTTTTCCTTATCTAGGACTGATTTTCCATTATTAAGGACTAATTCTTCCTTATCAAAGATTATTCCTCCGAGAAGTTCGGGATTTGGAAACTAAGAAATTTGCAAATAAATATCCTTTGCATATTTCCCACCTTTATCTATTTATCAGTAACGAACTTGTCACGGAAGAATTGTCGGTTGGGGGACTTAAAACTCTAGACGAGCCGCCCTAAAGTTGGCCTATGAGAAGACACCCTGGCTTTTACAGGCAGGCTTTCGGATTCTCCTGTCAAAGTGGTGCCCCCCGGTTTTAATATGGTAGGTGGGCCCAAGCCACCTCACATTGTGGGTCAGGTGGGCCTTAGGCTGAGGAATGGGCCACTAGACGATGAGTAGTGAGTATTAAAATATGGTACTCCTGATGCCCTCCCTTTTCCCTTCTTTGGAACTTTGTACATTTTAGTTGGGAAAGGGTCACAGTATTTTAAATCTCGAGTATTGGAAGGGTGAAGAAAATTTGGAAGATTTGTGTGTGCCTCGAACTCGCCAAAAGGTGAAACGTGTTTGGTCATAAGGCGTTTGAGTAGTGCACATCTCCTAATATCACGCCATGATGACCTGACGGCACATTTAATGCGTTTGTTGATACTTTACCCCCATATATAGGGGTTAGGTTACGAATGTTGCTTCTTTACCATTCCACGAGGCTTTCACATTCTGATTTCTTCTCTCACATTATGCGTTTGTTACTTCAAATCCATTATCGAAGCCTCGCCGGCTTCTTCGATTTTTCGTGAGTTTCTGAGCTTTGTTTGCATTACCTTTCTTGGGGTCGTCGCAGTTCATCGGTGGGGCTACGATAATAGTGTAGGGCGATTTCTAGGGTATTCCTTTTATCTCTCCCGGGTTTTGACACCCTCACTCCTTTGAGGTTCTCAAGCTGATCCTTTTCTTTTCCTTTTTTCTCCTTTTTTTTTTTTTTGGTTTGTTTGTTTGTAGTATGGCGAGAGGTCAGGAAGAGACTTCTACCGGTGGTGCAGGCGGCGTGGGAGGCCCCGGGATCGCCCGCCTGAAGCCGACCCAGTTCTTGCTATGTGCGTGGAGGAGTTGAGATCCTTTTACTTGAGTCCGATTTGGGCATTAGTGCGGGTTGTTAGACATAGCGGCTGTCTCAACTTTAGGATTGGCAGATAACATCTTTTACTTCACCTAGGAGCAATTTGCTGCGGGACTTTGCTTTCCCATCTCGTCGTTAGTGAAACAATTCTTGCACTTTTCCCAGGCACCTCCTGTGCTCATACATCCGAATGTCTTTTGGATTCTTATGGGTTGCAGTGTGTTGTACTCTCCCTACTAGTTGGATATCTCACTGGTAGAGATTTGCTTCATTTATACTTTGAAACTTGGGATTGGGGGTCACCTATCTATGTTGACCCATAGTCCCCGGCTACTATTTGTAATCGAGTTCCCGGACTCCCCTAAGACCGAAGCAAAAGGGGTCGTTTTGGTTAAGGGTCCATGGTAAGAGACGTCGGGCTCCCAGGGCTTCCTTTTGACCTGAACTAGTCCCTCTCCTTCCCAGGTTTGTTTTCAACTTGGCGGGACTTATGCTTCCCTAGGCCGTTTGTGTTTTTGACATGTTTTTTTTTTTTAAATTTTTGCAGGTAGGTGCAAGCATGGCCAACTAGTTAGCTAGGTTGAGAAGGTCAATCTGGAGCGCATCAGGCATCTTTTAGGGTGCAGGAGGCGCGACCATGAGCTTCTCTTAGCTGTGTGAAGAACTTGGAGGTGGGGCTGGCCCCTTCCTATATGGTGCCGGTCATTCCCACTTGTGGAAGAGCTCGTTAAGGTAAGCATTTTGTCATGCGGAGCCTTTTACGGTCGTGCGGGTAGCTCCTCCTGAGTGGGATTCTTGGGGAGCCTCGCGAAGATCGTTGAAGGAATCTCGGTTAACTTTGCCCAATCGGATCAATCGCCTTTGGTGGAGTCTAAGACCCGAAATTACCCCTGGGTAATGAAGAATTATGAAAAAGAAGAAGGGAAAAATCCTGAGACGAGTCGAGACCGTTGAGTGCCAGATCGGAGGAACCCCGTGGGTGGTTCGTGGCTCGGTGGTTGAAGGGAGGGGGGAAGATATGTCTAACCTTGTTGTCGGATTTGCCGCACGGATGTGTAAGCGAGCGACGAGCGCTCATGGGGAGACTACCCCTACCTCTGAACTATCTAGCGGGAAGCATCCTAACCGGTATGGCCCGGATGAAGAAGCTCATAAAAGCATAGCAATAATTACTATTGACTCCCCAGATGACACGTGTCGTATCAAGTAATATAGTATACCTTAGTACAGATATCGATCCACAGGTAGTGCGTTGACCTCTTTGGAATTATTTACGATGTGCTCACAGACTTAAACTCTTAATGAATTTCTAATTAATGTATAGAATTAAAACTAAATCTAAATAACTTGCGAAATTACTTTTTGTGGAAACTAGGGTTTTACCTCCCCCTGCCACATTTGATGGATTATTATCTAGAGGAATTATTATTCATTCTATTAATGAATTCTTGTTGACGGGGTGATCGTGCCTACAAGATATCCTCTCTTGAGGTATATCCGCCTATTTTGCCAATAGGGTTGGGAGTATCTCTACCACGATACGGACTACGAAATGTAAAATGCTCTCGAGCCTAATCGCCACACTTTCGGGCAGGGATATCTCTGTTAATAGATTGACGAAATTATCAACTCTACCGAGATCCGTGAGTCCTTATCTCTCAATCTCGGATATCCCGGCAGAATCATATCAATGTTGGCGGTTTTATTTATGAAAATAAACCCACAGACGTAAAAACAATTGATATAACTCATGAATAAAACTTAACATAAATTAATCTCTAATCCATCTGGCTGTGGCGAGGGTTAAACAAAACCACAGAAAGAAATCTAGAATATAATGAAAATTATTACAAACATGTGGTTCTCTCTGATCATTGATGGTTTGGAAATAAAACATGAAGGTTTTTCTGGTCTCTGGAGTGAAACTTACATGATGTTGAAATATATATAAAATTAACATGCATTATGATATAAATTGATTATCATTGGCTTTTATAATTGCTAATTAAGTCTTGTGAAAAGAGGTTGACAATCATAGCGTCGTAGATCTTATTAACAGATCTTCTAGCATTCATGTTCATTCATTCAAAACTAAAAACATATATTCACTTTGGTATTATGAGCCCGAAAAATCCATATATAGAGCCGACATTGCCATTAACCATACCAAATAAAGCCAAAACCGTAAAGCCGAAGGTGTGACATGATATTTCGACGCTCTCACACCCCAAACTTAGCTTCTTGTGTCCCCGGTAAAACGGACTCTAAACCAGACATTGAAAAATATTGCATACTAAAACTCAGCGTACGGTGTAATTCACATATTGCCAAGGAAGATCAAATGTTGACTCACAATCCTTGCCACTTTGTTTAATTTGGAAGGATCTTAAGGTTAATTGACTTTGAATTAGTGGAGCTGCAGTTGGATTGTGAGTGCCCTCGACCTCTGAGGTTTTGATGGCCTCCAGTCTATCATTCGTTTTGATGGCATGATCTGCACATAACTGAGTTAGATATCTGACTTGATTAACCACTGTTGGAGTCTAGAATGGAGGATAAAGGCATGTGTTTTTTGTTCAAGACTGACTTCCTACCATGAAAATAACTAGTTTTAAAAATGGATTATGTGTTTGAGTGTTCTATGTGGGGATTGGTGGTGACTCCCATGGGTTAGTTAAGACACAGACATTGGAGTTATATAGACTGAACACTCATTATTTAAAATTTTCAGACTATCAGGAGGCTTTATCTGTTTCATTCATTGGACAAGATTGAAGTGATGTTTCCGATAGTTAAACAGTGTGGAAGACTTTGAAGGCCTGGTATTTTTGGGATTCACATTGGAAGAAGATCTCTTAATTATTCATTACCTTTCTTTTTTGTGTTTTTCTTTCTTAAATAGTTGAGATTATTAATGATCATCATTTCTAAAAGTTTGATATTACATCATGATCTGACAGAAACCTGAAGTTTGTTGACAATGTAATGAAATGGTTCAGACTAAACCTTTTCTGAATCTTTGTGTATTGATTAATGTTAATCGGGGTGGTTTCTTAGAACTGGGAGGTGAGCTGCTATATACCCACTACCTATCAACATTATGATTAATAACTGCCGTGGATCTTTCTTGATTTATCAATGTTTTGAAAAGTTGAAGAGATTCAAGGATCATGATTAAAAATGTGGCATCATCACATGTGCCCTGACACGTACCAAGGCAGGACAAACTAAACAGACGATGGCTTGAAACTTATGATAGCACAAAAGCAGTTGTGAGCACCAAGAAGTATAGCAGAGCATAAATGGGCAGTCTTGGACACCTAAGTAAAGCACGCAATGGCTGAAACGAGCCAGTCACCCCCACTTTGATAAGCGATATTATCATAAATTATCTATGACCGCGGGAAATGGTGGATGAACTCACGATGATACTCGGATCCATGAATGATGATTGAAATTGGCATCTATAGCGAGAGCTGAATGACTACTCTGGATGATTCTTTAGTTCGAAGGATGAAAGATTATTGATTGTGCTTTATATGTTTCAGAATTGCGTCCATATCCACAGTTGTTGTTATTTTGGTGTCTGAGATCTAATAAAAATATCATCAAATAGAATGATGAGAGGTCTTTTGAGGTCTCGAGGTGAAGTGGAAGGATTATTGAGGTCTCCTGGGAGATAAGGAGTATGTTGAGGTGAGAGGTTGAGGTGGAGGGGCTGCAGATTTATATGAATTTACTATTGGGATCTGAACCTGGTGATAAGCTCTAAACCATTCTCTCATGAAGGGCTCATTTCCGAGTGGTACCTCCTTTAGTATTATTTTCCAGTTTTGTCTTTTCTTACATGATCACCAGTGGGTGTATCAGAGGAAGCCTCATTGTCCTCTGAAGGCTTTGACTTCATGGTACCGCTAAGGAAGGTGCAAAGTCCATCTTTGCATCCTTTTATAGAGGGTTCCTTATCTCCTTAACTTTTCTTCATCAAAATGGATCATCTTGGATAATAACAGATTGAGCTTGGGCCTCTTGTGAGTGTATACTTTATTAATGGCTGAAAATGAGACTGATGATGATGATATCATCTAACTCAGGGAGTGTAAAATTGATGTTTGGCCTTAAGTATATATATACTGTGTTAGTTTCCATCATGTGTGGATGGTGACATCTGGGACATCTGATGGTTCAGGATGCTCAACGAACTCCATCATAAGTCACGCCCAGGTTATTGGTTCCAGATTATAGGCCGGGTTGATGAACCTCTTTGAGTCTCTCAACACCGTGCCGCTGAGACCATACTCATTATTAGAAGGATAGATTGTAAACTCTATTACCGCCCATTGGCAGGAAAGTGACTCAGAGGTTGACATGGTGCATGTCCCTTGTTTTATGGTGTTTCAAAGTCGTGAAAGACAGGTGACCTTCTCGTAGTGAGGACCTGAAACTTCTGGAGATATGAGGTAGATTTCTGTTTGCTCTCAGTGATGAGTGATCAGCGATCCTTGTAACTGTTAAGATGCTGAACGCTCAAACTTCTCTTTGAACTCTCTGTTCTTCAATGGTATTTGGGGCGATAGGGAGGTTGCGAATCGTTTTAACTTCACCTATCTGTGTTGGCCTCTGGGCCTCTTGGCACCAGTGATTGGCTCGACGAAATTGCCCGATGAGACCTCTGAAATGGCAGCAAACTATCCTGGCACTAGTTTGGTGGTGGTGGTGACTCATCATATGGTGCATTCTGATCTTCATATCAAGATGCATCTCTGGCATGACAGGCCCGAACCTTAATCTGAGTGAATGGGGCATATAAAACTAAAGCCACTAATTGGATCCAGCTGGGTGGGCATTTATTGATAGTTGGATCTGGGTTGTTAGAAGACTTTGGGGTTCTAGGATCAGTTGGGAATTGGAAGCTTGGATCAGGTTTTCTGAACATAACTGCAGAAATCGAGACGTGTTAGTTCCTCAGTTGAGACAATAAAGAAGATAGTTGTTCTTAAAGAAACGGACGTAATCATTGCGGCGTTCTGAGTTATGTTTATGGCGTCGACAATTGAGATCAATGATGCGGTGTTCGGATCCGGCGTGGCGAATCGTTGAGAGTCCTTAGCCGAAGCCGGTGACGTTGATCGGCGTCGGCGTTCTGAACATATTGAATTGATCGCGCGCGTTGATGTTGAGCCGGCGATTGCGAGCGCATTCACGGGACTCCCAAATCGTATGGTTTGCCGGCGTGTCGGGCTTTGACGATGTGGCGATGTGAAGTAGAAACATCTTTTTTATATTTATAATTAATTAGTGGGTTTAAACTGTTATGGAAGTGATTTAATTTTTTTTTTTTTTTTTGTTTTTTACAAAATTTTCTAAGTTTGAGAAAACTCCTTGAATGAAGTTCCAACCCCTTTGTACTCCTGGAATGAGTTTCTCGAACTAGCTCTCTCTGCCACTGCTATCTCGGGTCCTAAAAACAAACAAATAAACAATTTTGATTACAGAAAGAAACAAAAAAACATGCTAAAAACAAAAAACACTCAAAACAACACTATGGAAAGAAAAACATCAAAAAGCTTGGGTTGCCTCCCAAGTAGCGCTTTGTTGAATGTCGTTAGCTCGACTTCCCTGAATCTCAATGTTCCTAAGATCACGGGACTATACGAACTCCCTATGGCACTATTTTTGGTATGCTCAGATGTATGGCCTACTTACTTGCATGAAACTGCCCCCAGTATGGCTTCAATCATTGTGTGTTAACTTTAAAGGTTCCTTTCTCTGGGTGCATAATTTCCGCTCCTCCATACAAAAAAACCTAAGTCACAGTAAATGGTCCCAACCACCTTGACTTTAACTTCCTTGGGAAAAGTTGAGTCGGGAGTTAAATAAGAGGACCCGTTGACCCGGCTCAAACTCTTTCCTTACAATATGCATATCATGCCGGCTTTCGTCTTTTCTTTATATATCTTCACATTCTCATACGCCTCATTGCATAACTCCTCACAATTCAGGCTTGACATGCGTTTCTTCCGTGTCTTACTATCCATATTGAGTGCCTAGTTGCTTGATGTACTCTATGCTCGATTCAAACCCAAGTGGCCAGCTCTGAACATAATAACACGAAGGTGACATTCCTAATGGTGTCTTGAATGTCGTTCTATATGCCTAAAGCACATCATCATATTTTAAGCGATCTTTCTTGAATATTGTTGTTTTCTCTGGAATGATTTGATTTCTCTATTTGATACTTATGCCATTAGTCTAGCCGTTGGTACTTCTAGAAGTGCGATCAGATCTTAGAACACCATATTTCCTCAACATGTTGTCAGTTTGTGCTGAAGTGTGTTCCTCCGTTTATGATCAATGCCCTTGGAGTTAGAGCCAGAGATTGAATAGATATTGTCGGGAGAAATCTTTGCTACCACTTTGGCCTCATTGGATTCGGGTAAGGTATGGCCTCCACTCATTTAGAAAGCGTAATCTGACGAGAGAATGTATAGGTTCTTTGAAAGATGGAGGAAAATGACCATCAAAATCATCCCCGGTCATCAGAAACTATTTCTACCTCACAAAATAGGTTGCAAAGGTGAAAATATCTGTTTTGATAGCTACATTCTTTGGAATTTGTCACGAGTGGACAAAAATGGTGTGCATCCTTGAATAAGGTGGAGCGATAGAATCCGATTGATACCTTTGCGGTTGTCTATTTCCCCCCAGTCACCCCCTACATGCTAGAGCATGACAATGATTTAGAATACTTTTCATTTCCTTTTCTGGGACACATCTTTTTATCACCTGATCAGCACAATGCTTATACAGGATGGGCTCCTCCTAGTAGTAGTGCTTCAGCTATGCGAAAAAATCTCTTCTTTTGCTGATAACTAAATTCTCGAGAACACTCTTGTTGCAGTCGTTCCTGAAAATCCATGTTCTGATGCGGCTCTTTGTCTTCAATTTCGAGTTGTTCATTAGGAAATCATCATTGATCCTAAATTTCTTTACTCGACCCTTCGATCGTGAAAGATGGTCGATCTGCTTCGGAGTCCCTTTCTTATCTTTAATTTCTAGTTCGGACTCCTGGAGTAGTAACACCCACCTTATCAGTCTCTGTTTTGCGTCCTTCTTAGTCATCAGGTACTTTATAGTTGAATGGTCGGTGTGCACTATTACCCTATTACCAATGAAGTACGGGCGGAACTTGTCAAACGCAAACACAATAGCTAGAAATTCTTTTTTAGTTGTTGCATAGTTGAGTTCACGCATCATTGATGTCGGCTCGCATAATGATCGGCAAATGTTCTTTCCCTTTTTGGCACAACATTGCCTATTTGCATGAGTAAACGCATCACACATTAGTTGAGGAAGATTCCCGAGTCGGTGTTCTTCTGATAGGTCTTGATACGGTTCACATTTGAAACAAAACGACACTGGTAGTGATCATCAAACTCGGCGCTCCTTGAAAAACTGGTCGACGGGGGCTTAGCTATTTGGAGAAATCGCTTTATGAATCTCACACGGCAGAATCTGCGTGTTTGAGAAGCTCCTTATTCCTTTCAGAAGATGAGAGAGCGTGGCTTCCTCTATGTTTCAATCTTGGCTTTATCTACCTCGATTCCTCTTCGATATCATTGCCCTAGTCTGATGACTTCCCTTCACCATGGTGACACTTTTTCCCAATTCGGCACAAGGTTGGTTTCTACATCTTGTAGATTTTGTCTTCGGAGTTCTCAGGGCAATTATCAAAGGATTTCCCTAGCACAGAGAAATCATCCATGAACACTTCATTTGTTCTCTCGACCATGTCTGAGAATATGGCCATCATGCAACACTGAAACATGCTCGGTGCGTTACATAGCCTAAAAGGCATTCGCCTAAAAGCAAACGTACCATACGGGCACGTAAATGTTGTTTTCTCTTGGTCATCCAGTGATATAGTGATCTGATTATAACCCAAATAATCGTCCACAAAACAGTAATACACATGCCCTACCAACCGGTCTAGCATTTGATCAAGGAATGGAAGTGGGAAATGATATTTTCTGGTTGCCTTATTTAATTTCCGGTAGTCTATGCAAATCCTCCACCCTGTAACTGTTCGAGAAGGTAGTAGTACATTATTCTCAGTCTGTATCACTATGGTCCCTCCCTTTTTTACCCACAAACTATCAGAAATGGGGTAGATCACGCCTGCATCTAACCACTTAAATACCTATTTTCTCACCACTTCCTTCATTATCGGGTTTAGTCTCCTCTGAGCTTCTACTAACGGTTTGTGCCCATCCTCTAATAGGATAGATGAATACCGCATGGAGAAATTGGATCCCTTCAAATCAGCTAGAGACCACCCGATAACAATCTTGTGATCTCGAAGCACTCTCAAAAGCTTATCTTCTTCCACTGCTGTGATGTTGATATGATAACTGGTAGGGTTGAGGATTTCCCTAAGTAAGCATACCTTAAGTGACTAGGGAGTGACTTTTTTGCTCAAGCGTAGTGATCACACTCCAGCCAAGAACGCGAGAATGCAGTGTTCTCTCCCAACGGCTCATAATACTTCCTCCTGTTCGGTTGGAAGGAGTCCATCCACTTCATTGACTCTTCGGCTTCTTCACTTAGTTCCTCCTTAACATTCTGCACGAGGCTAGCCTCCAAAGGGTAGGTCAAACCACTCTGGCTAGGCACTATAGCCTCTATTGGCTCTATCATAAAGCATTCATCGCTCTCTATTGGATGCCTCACCGCATTAAATACACTAAATCTAACTTCATCATCCTGCACTCTTAGTTTCAGCTCTCCCTTTTGCACATCAATCATAGCCTTGCCAGTTGCTAGACATGGTCTGCCCAGTATGATGGGTATCTCTTTATTATCCTCCATGTCTAACACTATGAAGTCAGCGGGGAAGATAAACTTGTCTACCTTTACTAGCACATCTTCTATCACTCCCCAAGGATGTTTCAATGATCTATCTGCTAGTTGTAGGGTGATCATAGTAGGTCTAGCTTCACCTAAACCCAGCCATCTAAAAATGGATAAAGGCATAAGGTTAATACTGGCTCCCAAGTCACATAGGGCTCCCTCAAAGATTGAGCTCCCTATCTTACAGGGGATTGTGAAGCTGCCTGAATCCTTCAATTTATGTGGCAATTTTCTCTGAAGTATAGCACTGCACTCCTCAGGAAGATTCATTGTCTCAAATTCTGATAACCTTATTTTCCTGGATAGTATATCTTTCATGAATTTGACGTAGCTAGGCATCTGTTCTAATGAATCTACGAATGGAATGTTGATATGCAGTTTCTTAAACACTTCCATGAATTTAGTAAAAAGCGCATCGATTTATTCTTCCTCAAGCGGGGATATGAATGTAGTGCATAAGGTTCAGGCGCCAGTTGCCTATCTCTTAGTCTTTTTCCTCCCATCTGGTGTCTCTACTGGCTTCTCCTCTTGGGGCTGCTCCCCTTGCCTCTGATCTTCCGGGCTTAACTATTCCACTACCTTGGTTTCCTCTTCTCTTACTACTGATGGTTACCCCCGTGTAGCTAGCTCTCTACCACTTCTTAACATGATAGCCTTAACATGTTCCTTGCACATTCACTAGGGTTTTTCTAACGGAGTAGCGGCGGAACCTTTGCTGCCTCGAGTTAGTATATTAGCCATTTGACCCATTTTCACCTTTAGGTTTCTCAAGCGTAACGACGATTGTTCAACTAGGTGGCCCTAGTTACGCATATTAAGCCTTGTCTCATTCATAAAGGCGATGAGAAATAAGCATTTGAGCAAGGGGCTTGTTCCAAATCCACTTTTCTCTTGTGGGCGGTTCGCTCGCTCAGAGTTGGTGGCATATTATTGATTATTCCTCGATCCACCAATTGATTGCCGCGAAGTTATTACGCCACCCCTTGGCGCGATTAAGTTATTAATTTGCTCCCATCTTGGCCTTGTTGTGGCTGATTAAGCCTCCGACAGCACATGCCCGGGGCATGCTCTCTTGTTTTATGCGGAATGACATTCGCCATACTCTTATCTTGTCCTCCGCGGAAGTCGCATAACTCCGTAGGTGCAGTGCGGCGGCATTCGGTACCTTGTTTAGTGAGTTGCGCGACATGAGTAACCAAATTGCTGAGGACTTTGTTATCTGCGCCTCCCACAACCTTTCCCGGTGTAATCATATCCCTAGGCCATTGATTGCTGTTAGGAGTTGTATCCTCCAGGATTTCATATGCTTGGTCTGTAGTTTTCTTCATTAGTGCACCCCCTGCTGAGGCATCTATAACTGTTCTAGTTGCATCCCTCAGACCGTTATAAAAAGTGTGGACTTGCATCCATCTGGTCAGCCTGTGGTGTGGACACCTCCTTAATAATTCATGAAATCTCTCCCATGCTTCAGTTAAGTTCTCTCTCTCCAGTTGTCTAAAAGTATTGATCTCTTTCACCGGTGTCTGCGATGCCGCGAGGCGGGAATAACTCAATCGAGAACTTTTGCACCAAGTAGTTTCCATGAGTAATGGAATCCGATTAGGTGACTCGTAAGCCCAGGTGTTTAACTTTATCACCTAGTAGAATGACAATCTCGAGTCTAAGCGCTGCATTCACCCCATTGTACTTGATCATGTCATATACTTTGATGAAGTTGGTTAGATGCATATTCGAATTCTAACTTGGCAATCCATGGAACATAATGTTTTGAAGCATCTACAAGGTTACTGCCTTTAGCTCAGGAAATTTGTTTGCTTAGAATGAATTGGTCTTCGGATGTGACGAACAACTGCAAGCCAGAGTAAGGCAAACTCTTCTTTCAACATAAATGGATCATACGGCTATATAAACGGCACGAGCATAAGTTCCACCATTGTTTATTAGGCCTTGCGGCTCATTTTAAATAACGTCGTGATCTTGCCTTCATTATGCGCATGGTTTCTAGATTTCTTTGATGTGCTTCTCTTTATTCTCTGCGTAATCAGTGTAAGGTTCTTTCTGGTTCAGGATCAAAAGGAAGTAGTTCGACTTGACCCCGTCTTCGCATACATTCACTATAATCACACGCACAAATGCAAAGACCAAATTACAAGCACTTATATAGAAAAATGAAATGAAAAGGAAAAAAAACAAAATAAAATTCCAGAGTAATATCTAATTGCACTATTGTCAATATCAACACAAAAACTTCTCCCCGGCAACGGCGCCAAAAACTTGATAGCGCAAAAGCGTGATGTGTGACTTATATAAACTGGGTAAAGCACCTATGTGCACAAGTGCACGCGTCATATCAAGTAATATAGTGTACCTCAATTTGGATATCGATCCATAGGGAGAAGTGCGTTGACTATTGGAATTGGCCCTACGATATTATCTAGACGTAAACTCTTAATAAATTTCTAATTAATGTATAGAATTAAAACTAAATCTAAATAACTTGTGAAATTACTTTTTGTGAAAACTAGGGTTTTGCCTCCCCCTGCCACATTTGATGGATTATTACCTAGAGGAATTATTATTCAGTCTATTAATGAATTCTCGTTGAAGGGTGATCGTGCCTACGAGATATCCTCTCCCGAGGTACATCCACCTATTTCGCTAGTAGGGTTGGGTGCATCTCTACCGACCCTAGACTCCGAAATGCTTAAATACTCAAGCCACTGTCGTCATAGGAGGCAGAGATATCTCTATTCGGTAGGTGGGCCGAGTCACTCTACTCAGATCCCTAGGGGTCCTTATCTCTCGATCTCGGATACCCAGCAAGATCATGTCAATGTTGGCCAAACATTACCATGAAAATAAACCACAGACGTAAAGAAATTCGATATAACTCATGAATAAACTAAACAACATAGAATTAATCTCTAATCCATACAACTGTAGCAGGGTTCAACAAAACCCTAAAAAGAAATCTAAAACATAATGAAAATTATTACAAGCATAGTTCTATAAATCATTGATAGTTTTAAGAAGAGAAATACAAAGAAGTGAGTTTTAACGATCTCTCGGGTCACTCCTGCTTCGTGTTCTACTCCTCGTCCATCCGTCGCTCGATACCTTGAAAATTGGGTCTCCCGTGCTTTTTATAATTCTGATGCAGGAATCGCGGAACCGTTGTGACGTCGCAAGGTCGCAACGTTAAGCTGCTCTTTGACTTTAACTTATGTTGACCAAACGTTACGACATTGCAACGTCACGATGCTGGAACATCGCGACATTGGCACGTCAAAACGTTCCTGCTGGGTCTTCACTTCTTCTTCTTCACATTTCCAAAAACCTTTTGAAAACCACCATATTCACTTGCAATGCACAAAAGACCCAAAAATCAGATATCGGGCAATAATGCACTTATTAATATATAAAATAGAACTAAAAGTAGTAAAGACGTGGGTATGACATGAGTATTTTAGACACTCATCAATGGCCCGGATGAAGGGGCTTATAAGAGCCTGGCGATAATTATTGTTGTCTCCCCATATGAGGCCTCCGGTGCTCTGCCGGCTTTGGAGGGTGCCTCTCAGGATACGTTCGGAGAGGCTTGTTCATCTATCTAGGATGGGTTCCCAACCGAGGGGCCTCTCAATGCTGATGGAGTTGTGGGGGAGGCCCCATCAGAGATAGCCGTTGTGTCGTCATTCTCGACTAAGCTTGCAAATGCCTATCCTCGCAGGCTAAGGATACTTGACCGACTTGTGCTAGGCTCGTATGTTCTACCACAAGAGTGGGACTGTCCTTCAACGAATGTGGCGGCTCCTAACCTAAAGGCTGCCCAGGAGATCATAGACCACTTGAGCCCCTTTAACAAGAGGGAGTCTTCAGTCGCACACATGTGCGACCTCTACCCCACTCTTCTCCGAGTGCTTGTGGTTGCTCGTGTTGAGGAGTAATCTGTCCCCTTCCCCAACTATTTGGATAGGAAATCCTTCCTGCACGTGGTCGAAGACGAGATGTTCATCGGCAACGACGACTTTAATGAGTCGACTAAGCTGGTATGTTTCAGTACACGAACATGAGTTTTCTATTATGGTTTCCTTCTAACGTCTCCTCTTCTACGGTACATCCACGGCTATTCGGTGCATGGCCTACCAGCATAGGGGAAATTCCCATGCCCGTTGGGCCCGATGCCAGAGGTTGAGGCTCTGGCTCGATCCGGTCGTTCAAGCACGAGCCTTGGACGCCTCATAAATCAAGGCCCGAATCTAGAATTTGCTTGGGAGCGGAGGCTAAAGTGGGTGCAAAAGAAGACTGCCAAGGCGAAAAATGAGAGGGGTGAGGCTAAAGAAGAGGCCCAAGTCGCCCGGCTTGTTGTTGTTGTCTTCGGTGACACCAAGGCAAGGGCGGAGGATGACTTAGCTAAGGTTTAAGAAGCTCTGACAGTTGTAGAGGAAGGCAAAGGCCAAGGCTTCTCACTTAAAGGTTGAGCGGACGTCACTCCTGCTAGAGCTCGAGACGACTAAGGATGAAGTGCCCTCCCTCCATTATAAGGTAGGCAAGGATAAGGAGGCCATGGAGGAAGACTACCAGAAGGCCCTAGAGCTTATTTTTCTTTTGGCTATAGGTGTTGTGCGTTCAAACACAACATTTGCAGAGACCAACCAGAGGTTCTGGATGGTATGCCTAACTCCTCCTACCCGCTACATCCAGAGTTTTTTACGAACCCCAAGTGTCCACTGGCCCCGACAACCCTTGAGGTCATGACAGTAGAGGTTGAGCAAAGCAAAGCGACAAAGGAACCTGAGAAGAGTGCTTCGACTGGGGACTAAAACTGATTTTTGCCTTTCTTTTTCCTCTCTCCCTCTTTTTGGTAATTAGCCTTTTGGCCGCCATAATAGTTATGTAATTATTGACTCTACTGGCATATTTATGAAATAGAACTTTATTTTACTTAATTGGTTTCCTTTATTTCACAACTTTTTCCCTCAAATTCGGGCTAGGATAGTTGCTTAGGGATGTCAATGCTAAATCTTTTAGGAGCTAGAGGCCCATAGGTACCGCACGTGGGTCAATAGGCAAGTCCCTATTCCTAGGTCTTGGCTTTGGCACAATCGGTATTTTGAAAGTGTTAGCAGGCTAAGAGCCAGAGTCTGGTCTTTTGAAAGTATCAGTAGGCTTAGAGCCACAAGGAATGCAGGCTAACTTGAAAGTGCCCGACCAAGCAGGCCACAAAGTGCAGTCTTTTGAAAGTGCCCGACAAGCTTAGCCACAAAGTCTAGTCTTTTTGAGAAAGTGATAGCGAGCAGGCGCATGAGTTTGAGGTGCTCAAGGGGTAGTAGGCATACTAGGAGCCACAAGTTTGGTCTTTTGAAAATGCCAGCAAGCTAGGAGCCACAAGTATGGTCTTTTGAAAGTGCTAACAGGCTTAAATCCACAAAATTACGGTCTTTTGAGAGAGGTACCGACGGAGAGTGCCGAGCTACAAGTCACAGTCTTGAAGTCTTGGCGGGTTAAAAACCCACAAGTCTTGTCTTTTGCGTGAGAGGCGATTGCAAAGATTGAAGGAAACACTTCAAGGAAAATTTTATTAAATAAGGTCTTTATTGATGATAATACCCTCTTAAGATGTAGCATTCACATTTGGAAATGCGGAGTCCGTCTAGTTTATTTGAATGCGTGAGCTACAATTTGTCCCCACCTTCACTATCATGTTCGACCCCTCCTAATTGGGTTGGAACTTGCCATCTGTCGGATTAGTCGTGTTTTCAGGAGCCAGCTACTTAAAAACTAGGTCTTGACTCTCGGGAGCGTCTGTGACGCCCCATGGGTTATCTGGTTTTATCATCCTTTGTTTGTGTGCGAGACGCTATCGATCACGGCCCGGCTACTTCCCGGAGCTCGTCTACCACATCTAGGTCTTTGGTGATGGATTCAGTATTAGTCTTTCCAGGAATTTCAATCCGTAGTATGGGCATCCCAATTTCTGTAGGAATGATGGCCTACATTCCATAAGTGAGGGCGAATTGTGACACTCGGTGGCTTAGGATGGTTTTCTATGAACCCCGAAGAACTCACGGTAGCTGATCCGCATTTTCTTTTAGCGAATGTAGACGTTTCAAAGCTATCGAAGGGTTTTGTTGGGCGTCTTAGCTTGGCCGGTATTGCTTCTGTGGGTACCTCGGGGTTGAGTAAAAATTCATGATCTTCAGCTCTTGGCAGAAATTTCTATATACACCGCTGTCAAATTGTGGCCCATTGTTAGTTACAATCGATTGGGGTATTCCGAACAGGCAGACGATATTCTTCCAAACGAATCGGACGACATCCTTATCCTTGATGAAAGCAAATGCTTCAGCTTCTATCCATTTACTAAAATAGTCGGTGGCAACCAACATCACCCTTTTCTGAGTTAGGGCGGTAGGCAGCGGTCCAACTATGTCAATTCCCCACTAAGCAAAGGATCAGGGGCTCATGATGGTGGCTAGGTCTCAAGCCAGCATCCTTGACGTGGGGGTTTGTCGTTGGCAACTGTTGTACTTCCTGACGTAGGCGGCCGCATCGGCTTTCATAGTTGACCAATAACACCCTTGTGTATGGGCCTTGTGAGCTAAAGTTCTGCTGCCCGGATGGTTTCTGCATACCCCTTCATAGAGTTTTGTTGGTATATATTGTCCCTGCTAAGTGGTGAGACATTTAAGATACAACCCGACCAGAGACCACTTGTATAATTGACTATTTACCAAGAAAAATCTCGCCACCTGGACTTGGACCTTGTGGGCTTCAATTCTGTTATCCGACAGTTCTCCCGAGCTCAGATAATGCATTATAGGTGTTAGCCAAGAAGGGCATGCTTCATTTATCTGACTTACCCGATCGATTGTAATAGTTGACGCCAGTTGGTAGTAGATTAGGAGGAACATGGTTTCTTTTTTTGGGATGGATGCGGCCACTACTGCCAATGCGTCTACCCTTTCTTTCGAATCCCTTGGGATGTATTTCAAGCCTCAGGCAAAAGTAAAAACTCCTAGTCTCTGCTTGACCCAGGACAACCCACATACCCTAGCCAGCCACCTTGCTTGGTCTCGTGTTTCGTATTCTCAGTTTTGTCTACTACCGGGTTGAGAGTCAGCTGCGTGTGAGGAGTTTTTTAATTAATCACAGTTGTCGCGAGATCTACGCTGATACAAGATTGCTTCATATTTTGTCTTGTTATTGAACGCAGGGAAGTCTAGCCATATGGCTTGCTCTACCCTTTCCCCAGTTGGGGCTTTAAGTTGCAAGCCGACTCCAGCTCCCGTATGGCAAAAGAAGCACGTTTTAGTTAAGAATCACCAACCAGATTATCTGATCCACATCCGGTAAGACCAGTCTGTAAAAATCTGCGATACCTACCCCTTCAATGCAAGCGAGGTTTATACTGAAGATCGAACTCGCTCAGCTCAATCGCCTACCGAGCCATCCTTCATGATAGGCCAGGCTTGTGTATAATGTTTCGCAAAGGGAGATTGGTCAGCACGACGATAGGGTGTGCCTGGAAGTAGGGGTGAAGTTTCTTGGCTTCCACACGGAGGACCAATGCCGCTTGTTCGAGACGAATGCATCGAGTTTCTACTTCTACCAAGGATTTTCTTACGAAGAATATTAGCCTCTATTTTCGGTTTTTGTCTTCCTTGAACAAATCTACACTTACTGAGACTTCCGACACTGGTAGGTAGCGAAAGAGTGTATCGCTTGCCCCTAGGTTAGCCATATTTGGTGGTTCGGTAAGATATTGTTTGATTGCCATGAAAGGTCGATCGTATTCCTCATTCCAGTCGGCCCTTTTGGATCCCTTTATAGTGATAAAAAAATGGTTGTAGCTAATCTATGAAATGGGATATGAACCGCCCGAGGGCTACCAACCGACCAGTCAGTATCTGCACTCCTTCCCTGGAGGTAGGAACCTGAGAGTCCATTATGGCTTTGAGTTACACGGGGTTGGCCTCTATTCCTCTCTAGGTCACCATAAAGCCTAGAAACTTGCTCGAACTGACTTCGAACGCACATTTCAAAGGGTTGAGTTTCATGTTGTACCTTTGTAATAGCTCAAAGGCCTACTGTAGATGTTGGATGTGATCGAAGGGTTCTTTGGATTTTACAAGCATATCGTCGATATAGGTTTCCATGGTGTTGCCCAACAACGGTCGGAATATCTCAGTTACCAATCTTTTATAGGTTGCCCCAACATTCTTCAATCTAAAAGGCATCACATTGTAACAGTATAACCCGTGTGGTGTGATGAAGGCCGTTTTCTCTACTTCAGGCAGGTGCATAGGAATCTGATGATATCTAGAGAAGGCGTCCAGGAACGACAGTATCCCTTGTCTGGCTACGGAGTTAACAATTTGATCTATATGTGGCAAGGGGAAGCTATCTTTTGAGCACGCTTCGTTGAGGTCAGTGTAATCTATACATACTTGACACTTGCCGCCCTTCTTTGGAACCACCACTACGTTGGCTAGCCAATCGAGGTACTTTACTTCTCTGATAAAACCTACTCTTAGTAAGTTATCTACCTCCATCTGGATGATCTGATGACGATCCGAGTGAAAACGCCTTACTTTCTGTCTCACTGGTTTGGCCATGGAGATGATGTTTAGTTTGTGAGAGGCCACCGCTTGATTAATTTTAACCATATCCGAGTGGCTCCAGGTGAACACATCTATGTTACTTAATAGCGCAAGTCGTAATTGTTCTTTTCCGTTATCAATCAGAAAAGAACTGGCATAAATGAACTTCTCAGGCCGTAACATTACTTTTCTAGGGGTCGCGGTTAAGCGGATCCTTACTCCTCCCCTAATCTGGGTGGCAAGCGCGATTGCCTACCTTGAGGGTCACAATCTCGAGGGGAGGACTTTACGAAACTGCTACTCCTCTCTCTACTCCTGCATGGATAACTAATAACACTACCTTGCACCCAGTTGACTACCCAAAAGGTCAACCTGACCAACGTTAGTCAAATAATTGACCATTTGGTGGTAGGTCAAAGGAACAACTTTCATTGAGTGTAGCCAGGCCCTCCCTATTATGGCGTTGTAAGGACCCAAATCTCCAACGAATGAGAACAGAACTTGCTAAGTGATTGGGCCGACCCTTACAGAGAGCGTGACATCTCTTAGTGTTACGGTAGTCGCACCATTAAAATCAGAGAGAATTCTCTCGGCTAAATTCAGCACCGCCAAGGAAGGCCTCATCTGGTTGAAGGCGGGTAGTTGCAACAAATCAGTTGCGCTGCTAATTAAGATCCATCAAAACCGCTAATACAGAGGGTGAGTACTAATGCATCATAGTGAGGCATAATAATCATGTTCGGGTTGACATAAGGGAAGATATTAAGCCATCTATGGGCTTGGTTTCTTCACGACTGCCTTTTATGTGGATAGCATTTACCTTGGCTTTGACTATGGCATCTCTTAAGATCATCTTCTACTAGCGCTTCGACTGATACTGGTTGTTAGACGGGCCGCCCAATATATAATTTATGATTGGTCTAGGTCCTGACGAAGTTGCGGCTCCAGTTGGAATTCTATCTGTTGTCGGCCCTGACTCCTCTCTATGGTCTGCTTCTTTAATATACCTCCTGAGGTGTCCATCTTTGACAAGTTTTTCCACTAAGAACTTTAGGCTTCGGCACCTGTCAGTCTCATGCCTATGATCCCTATGATAATTGCATTGCAAGGATTTGTTTCTTTGGGAAGGATCTGTCTGGATCTGTGCAGGCCATTTAAACTTTGGCAAATCACAAATGATGGGCAATGTCCTTTCATACGAGATGTTTAGGAGGGTAAACTGCGGGGGCACTCTCTTTTTCTGTGACTGGTCATGGGATCGCTTTTGGTCTCTACTCTACCCTTCTTTGGACTCAGACGGCTTCTTTCCATACGACTTATGTCCCTCGGCCAATTGACTTGTAATCATGACAGTTTGGGTTGTTGCATGGATGTTGTCCTCCATCGTTGAGTATTTATTGGCCCACCTATATAATTCTTCCATTGTCTCTGACGAGTCTAAAGACAGCGACTGGAAGAACGACCCGGATGTCCCAAAGCTTATCATAAAGTTCTGGAGGACCACATCCATACTGTAAGATTCTACTTGTTGAACGGCTTGCCTAAATCTCCTCGTGAAGTCTCGAATAGATTCTGCTTCCTACTTAAGAATAGTTTGTAAGGAGTTGATGTTCCCGTTTTGTCTCACCGAAGAGAGGTATTACAATACAAATGTCGTCCACAGGTCATTGAATGAGTTTATTGAGTTGCGCGGGAGCTTATGGAACCAAGCTAACGCGAGCCCCTACAAGCTAGTCGGGAACACTTTACACAATAGACAATCATCACCGATATTTAGTATCATTGCCTGATTATAGTGGAGCATATGATCGTAAGGGTCGGCAGAGCCGTCGAACATGGTAAAAGCGGGTATGACGAACTCGCGTGGTGGCTCATTGTTAAGAATATGTTGCCCTAGGGGCAAGGAAAACATGTCATCGGGTCCTCGAATTGGAGCCACTAGTGACATGTAAAGTATCGACCCTGTGCCGAAGGAGGGGTGTACAAACGGTATTGATGGCATCGCGCCTGCAGGCAATACCGACCCATCATTGAGGGCTCGGTCTAGCTACTGGTACTACATCCTACCTACTTCTCTCCTTGCATGGCGGGACGCGTCGCTAATGGCATCGGTAAGGCATGGCGATGCGAAGTCCTCTTACGCGATTTGGCTCTCACAGTCTTTGGTGATGAGAGGCCCAAAGGTGGGGAACTACTTGAGGACAACTCATCATATGCTGGGGCATCGGCCTCGTCCGAGATAATGGACTCCTTCCCTCATTGCGAGGGACTGGATGCAAAGCTCGATAGCTCTCTTGCACATGTCTTTCACCAAGATCACGTCTTTTTTCTACCTAGGCCTGCAACCGATCGTTCTCACACTGCAGGCGTTCAACATGATTCTGTAATTCCTTCAACTACCTTGCTTGTTCCTTCTGCTTCTTCACCATGTCCTGCTGCCAATGGAAGAATCGATCTTCTGGCGCTTGGGTCATCGGGCTGTTTGACATTACTACTGCCTCAAACGAATCAGACGTGGGAGGGGGAATTGACTGAGCTACCGGTGATGGAGAGCTGCTAGATAGCCGTTGAAGCCAAGCCCTTGCAGCCTATAGACAAGGCTTTCTGTTCGGTTCTCACAGACGACACCAATTGTTGTTACCTCGATCGCCTGCACTCTTGGGCATCAGTAGTGCAATATGAACCTGCAAAATAGGCGATCCGGAGACGGTGTGCTGGTAGCCTCTCTGATAATTAAGTTAGCAAAAAATATGGAAGAAGAAGCAGGGACTTGGCACAGTTTGAATAGCATACCTCTCCCTCGTGGGGGATCTTTTTTATTTTTAGAAATTGGTTGTTGAATCTCCTCTCTTATCTCTGAAAGGAATCTCCTATTTTTAGGGATAAATCTGTTTTTCCTTATCTATGACTTTTTTTTTTATTTTTTTATCAATGACTAATTCTTCCTTATCAAAGATTATTCCTCCGAGAAGTATTGGGATTTGGAAACTAGGAAAGTTGCAGATAAATATCCTTTATGTATTTCCCACCTTTATCTATTTATCAGTAACATACTTGATTCATAAAGATGGTCAGTTGGGGGACTTAAAACTTTAAACGAGTCGACTTGAAGTTGGCATTTGACGAGACACCCTAGCTTTTATAGGTGGGCTTTCAGATTCTCCCGTCTAAGTGATGTCCCCTGATTTTAATATAGTAGGTAGGCTCAAGCCGCCTCACATTGCGGGCAGTGGACAGGCAAGCCTTAGACCATGGTACTCGTGGATATAAGGTAGAAGAGAGAGAGTAAGCTATGCATGCTATGACTGCATAGGATGTACGTAGGAGACAAGAACCCAACAATTACATTCTGTTAATTGAATCCACTGTCAAACCTTTGTGCCAAATCTTAATTCCACATCATGTGGATGCAATGAGGCAACCAAATTTTTATTACATCACACGGGAAAACAGAAAGGTGAAAACCAAAGAAATTATTTCAGCAGCGCACAAACTGCGTACATCAAATGAAAAACGAAGGCAGAGGCTTAGTAGAGTGCGTTTAAGGCGTCGTCCTCATGGCAGCACCCAAAGGTCATGTACTTCTCCATGATCCGGAGGCACTCTGGACATTTGATATTGTCTGGAATCTTTCCAAAGTCGCTCGGGAACTCAAACCGGCAGCAGGGCTGAGAATCGCTGTGAAGCTTATTATGGTAATCCATGCATGCAATCTCGAATCCCTTTGTCGGCACGTCGTCTTTCCATGAATTGTACTGGATAAATGTGGGCAATACAGTGCTGCTATGCCCATTCACGAACACGAAAGATCCCTTGCTCAGTACAGCCCATCCTCCTTCCTTGTCGTAGCTGATCAGTTTCTTGATTTCCCGAAGCATAGGGTCGACATCGACGGTCATCCCTAGCTGGATCTTGGGAGAACATCATGCTTTCGATCCGAGTCAGAAGAACCACACCATAGCAAGATCTTGCCAGCAGTAGCTGAGTTTCTCCACAGTGATGGCGGTTGTGCATTTCCGAACTTGCTCTCTCTTGTTGCTCTTTCCCACATACACCAACTCTAAGGGGATCCGTGCCGCCGATGCAACTGTCTTTGCTGTGGTTGTGAATTTTCTGATCCAATCCATGTCAGTGCCTCCATACAAGTAAATGAATTTTCCTTCCTTCACCTGATCCAACAGATTAAAACATTCCGCAGGGCAATATAAAATTGTTCATTAAGAGATTGGGTAAAGAGAATTAGAATTACCCAGTTGAGAATGGTTGGGTCAATACCATCCACCAGCAGCTCAAGCTTCCAAGTTTCTTCCCTCCACAGAGCTTCCTCTCTGAGACTGGTGAAGGGGAAAGCGTTGCTCCCCCAAATCCACATCATGTGGATCGCATTAGGGCTCACTACTTTCCCTTGTGGGTCTAGCACCACCAGGATGGGCTTGTTCCGGAAGTGCCACACTTCCTTGATGAACCTGATCACTGCCTTATTAATCTGTTTGAGAGTGTAGACTGAATACCATGTCATTGTGGCCTGCAAAGTCTCAAATCGATTTTGCATGGCATCTGTCCACACGACAGAGGGGTCCACAACAGGGATCCACACAACTTCGTACTGATTCTCCATTCTATTCCCAGAGACCCGGGATTCATTATAGATCTGTTCCAGAATGGAAAGCTCGTCATGGGGGATGGATAGTCCTGATATGAGAAGTAGAACATTCTTCCTCCTCAGCACATCTATGTTAACCTGCGGCATTAACGTTAGAACTTTAGGTTTGTAGTAAGAAGGGGGATCTTAGAACGTTAGAATCATGCTACTATCAATGCAGTAATGCAATGATGTATTTGGAGAGCGAACCCTTCTCTTTGTAGAGCCTTCGAGCAGTGGCAGCACATCGTCCTTAGGACAAATCAGTGCCCTGAGAATCTTCATGTTGTCAATGTGAATACTTTGAAAGAGATTCTGAAGCATTTGAAAAGTTTCAGCATCAATCTTCTCCCCTGCATCAAACACAAATCCCTTGTCAGATTTAAAATCCATTTCACTGGTATTTGCCTTAGCTTCCATAAGTTCTGAAGGGGTTGGTGGTGTTACCTATGTGTTGGTAACAAAGAGCGAGTTGCTTCTTCAGAAGATCCAGTATGCTATTGATCTTGTGAGCCAAGGTGGACAGCTCCCATGCCTCACTTGTAGAAGATAGCCAGTACCTAGGATCATAAGTAAAATGATCATTGCGGTCCAAACTGCTTTCCCATTGGACTGAGTGGAAAATCATATAATTTAATTTCCAACAGAATCAGAGACATTTACTTTTTGTATCTATATACTTAGGAAAAAAGATATTCAGTTAACAATATGTTGCTTTACTAAAGTTGAAAGGTTAAAGCATGCTATATCAGCAAAGATAACAATGTAACATACTCATGCCCCATGCTAGTGAGTGTTGTTATCTGAGTTGCGCAAGCCACAACACTCCTGATGGCCCAGTAAACAGCGGTAGGGATATGCGTCAATCCTTTTGCTAATGCTGGTACGTCCTTGCTAATGTACCTGGGCGGGAGCTCTTTGAACTCAATAATGCACTTGGTAACGTCCATCATAGCCTTGATGACATTGTTAAGAGCCTCAAACCGTGGTCTCAAAGGACCAGAGTTCTCCAAGATTACAGGCAATTGCTTAAGGATTGCCATTGATTTCGCAAGTTGATTGGTTGAGTAGATCTGAGCAAGGAGCCAGAATTCACCATAGTTAACAGCAAAAGCAGCTAGGGTTAGCACCAGCTTTGCATCCCATGAATAGCTTGATAACTGGTTAAATATTGAGAGTGTTGTTGCATGAGCGTCCCCTCCGCCCAAACTCTTGTATGCTATCTGAATACATAACGCATTGGCCACATGTCAAAGTAAACCAACAAATAAAACACAGTAATTCCATTTGTAAAATGCACTTGTATGAGTTTTCTGTATTTCATTCCAAGAAATGAATCTTTGCAGTAGTTCTTTGTTATTACCTCGCAGGAAATTCTATCTATGGTAAATGACAGTGCTTCGAGCAAAGCAGTGAAATTGGCTTGATGAGTCCTATCTTGAGAAGTTTCAATGCGTGTTTGGGCAGCCTGCAATGAAGTCACAAGTGGATTAGCTACAATCGAGCGTGTAGAACATTTCTATATATCATGTATCCTTCAAACATGTAATGAAAAGAAAACATAGAAGTTGGCTAATTCGCTAGTATGGGCAATGTGATTGTTTTGGCCATCCAAAAAAAGAATGAACATAGTGAACAAGTCATTAATTAGAAGCATCCTGAACAAAAGAAACTAGCTAAAAACATTACATCTTTTCTAAATAAGAAGTTATAATAGTGTTTTACCGAAATTGAGGGATCAACAGCCAGTGTAGCACGATTGAGGATGTCTTCTACGAGTTGATAAAGAGGCCTAACATCAAACTCTCGGCCATCAGGAGCATGGGTTGCCTGAATTTGTTTCACCATCATGTTATCATCGGACATAGTTATCATACTCCTATCATGCTTGATCAGTTGCTGTAACGGGTTTTCGGGCTTCAATACTCTCTGCATTGGAGTTTGGTTGATCACCTGCAGCGAAGCTGCTGGGTTGATTGCTTGCTGCATTGGGGATGGGTTAACGGCTTGCTGCATTAATGGAGTTGGGTTGATCACTTTCTGCATTGGAGTTGGATTGGCTATTTGATCGATGGCTTTGTTGGTAGTCTCCATTTTGGGTATGCAAATTAAGGAATGCAAATAGCTAAGATTAATTGAGGCAGAATGGAGAAGGAGAAGATGGCTTGTGTTCCATTTGCAGACTTCTTGCCCTTTATATATCTTTCACAAAGGAATAAAGCGAGCCTCACCAAATCAACTTCTTTGCTTTCACCATAATTAAAATCCAAAAACTTGTGGACCAAGACTTGCCTTCGGTGACCAATCTTCTTGTTCCGTACTGATTTTATTCTTTTGGTTGGTCCGAGAATAAGCAGTCATGTCGAATAAAGAGATAGACCCGGGTCCACGAATTTGGCATAAAGAATTTTCTTATTCGGTATAAACTTTTTTTCTGAAAACCACCCACGAATTTTATTGTAGGATATATATATATATAGGCTAAAAGTGCCATCCATGTTTATTGTAATTTTCCTAATTTTATGGTGTCAAATACTTGACAGCACCAAAATTACGTATAAATATTGACATAGTTCCGTGGGATCCTACAGTTGAAAGAAAAAAAAATACAAAGAAATTAATAGAGCTGGTGATGAAAATTTCTTGATTTTTTTATTTGGGCAAAGAAATGGTCGAAAAGTTAGGTGAAAAACAACAATGGTTTCGAACTTTATCCAACTTAAAACTAATAGTTGAGGAAGGGAAATCACCACAAGCTCTCTCCTTCAACACTTTATAGACCTAAATTTCACTAAAATATCCAAAATATTATCGATTTAAAAATTATTTTCCAGCTTACATAGGGCTTTTATCAAGTCAAAGTAGCTTTTCCTGTTAATGCTATAGAATAGTACTCTACGGAATCTACACTTCAGATTTGATTTTAGTGGTTTTATGAGTCCAGCATGTCAATCATTTGTCCCATTTGGGTATTTAGGACTAACCAAGGTTGTCCCTAGTGAAAATAGTTTTACCATGAAGTGATTGAGTTATTCTACAGCCAAATGTTTAAATGAGGTGATGTGTATTAAATGAATAAGATTCTCTCCTGATATGTTACTTTGAATTAAAAGCCATTTCCAATGAAAAGATACATTCTAATGGAAGAATGGGAAGCCCTAAGAATCCATTGACATTAAAACCATTTTATCAAATTGAAATAATGTTGGATAAATAAAATTTAGCATTAAAATATTTAAATCAAATCTAAAATTGATTCAAAAAATAGAACCAAATGGCTCAATCTTAATTGATAAGAAAATCCAAGACTAAGATTAATTAAGAGAAACAATTCAAGAACAATGACAAGCAATTAAAGAACCTAGGTGAAATCAAGATTTCCAATACCTCTTCAATTCTCTCATGAACAGCCTCTAGTACCAAAGGTGAACCAACCCTTTTCAATGGCTTCCATGGCCCTTTATATCATTCCCCAAAATACCCATATGTGTCTCACATGAAAGCCTTAAGAATGGGATAGAATTAGTCCCTCACTTTGGTCCAAGTGTCTAACCGATTCCCTCTTTTTAATACAATTAAAAGGCCTATCACATGGTGCAATCACATAAGTTTTAAGACCAAATTAAAGTACGGCCGCAAGTCATACAGTCAACATGGATCCCTTGGTAGTGTCTTTATGTACTAAAATATTGCTCTTTTTTTTTTTTTTTAAAAGTTAAATCCTTTAGTTTTTTTTTTTTTTAAATTTTTATTTTATTTGTTATGAAAGAAGAATACCGTAGAGCTTACAAACATGATTGAAAAGAGAACTACAATAATAATAAAAACTAACATTTGTAACGTCTTTAGGGAAATTTAACCACCAAGTACTTAAATCTAATTTACTAAACCCTTTTTTAGGAAGACTACTAGCAATCTTATTTGCTTCTCTGTAGGCATGATAACGAACATAAATATTTAAACCCTGAGGCAAATTCCAAATATCCTCCATTAATAACAAAATAGAACTAGGAATATTAATCTTTTTATTACAACAATCTATCACAATTTTTTAGTCAACTTCAATCTCTAAATTAAAAAAAAAAAAGAAAGAAAAAAACCCTTTTTCTTGGTAGCTAGCATACATCTCTTAAAGTAATACATTCAACAACAATAATTGAGGAATTACCAATATGTCTACAAGCAGCCAATTTAATAATATCATTAGAATCTCTAATAACCTATCTTAAAGCACTAATATTTTGAACTCTTGAACCATCAAAATTTAATTTGAACTTATTATTAATAAGGGGAATCCAATGAATCCATTTTCCACCGTTCGAAAGACATCACGTCCTCCATTCCAGATATCAGAGTCAAATAAATACTCTCAAAGGTTTTGGAAGATTAAAGTGGCTTTCTCAATGACGAGAAAGAGGTTTGGTTGCATCTCCTTAAAGACAACTTGATTTCTATATTCCAAACATTCCACATAATTATGCTAGTCTTTTCCATAAAGTGATTGAACAACTTGCAATTCGTTTTAGAATTTGCATAAACCATTTCTAACCAAGAAAGGAAGTCCCTCTCATAAAAGAGTAGAGTGTAGCAATTATATTTGATCTGATCCCAAATACTTGTAATAGAAGGATATTTTTTAAAGACAAGGTCGATATTTTCAATATTATGATTACACATATAACACCTATTTGGAATTTCCAGCCTTATGGCAAGCAAAAAATCACAAGTAGGAATGGCATTTCTAATAACTAGCCAAAGGAAAATTTTATTGTTGGAAGGAGCTCTAATCTCCAAATCCAATTCAACAACTTGGATCTAGGATGGGTCAAAGCCTTTCTCATTGCCCAAGTAGCTGACCTAAGATTAAAATTACCATCTCAAGAGTAACCTCAAATAACCTTATGCTCCATGGGAGAGGAAGGAATATGAATATCTTTGATGTTTGCAAAAACTTTAGAGGGGAAAAGTGAACCAATAGAATGGAGATTCCAAATCTTGGTATCCTGCTCTATAAAATCATGAACTTTAGCATCTTTGTTAATAATATGCAAATTGTTTTCATCCATGAACAAAATGAGAGGGCTCTAGCACAAAGGATAAAAATGTAAGGTGATAATAGATCACCTTGCCTAATGCCTCTTGAAAGATAGATTTTTCCTTTTGGGCTACCATTAATCAAAACTGAGTAAGACACCATGGAAATACATTCCATAGCCCAACCAATCCATTTGGGATGAAACCCTAATCTAGTAAGGATAGTTCAATGAAGTCTCATTCAAGTCTATCATAAGCTTTTTCCATATCAAGCTTAACTACCATTTAACTCGTCTTGCCTTTTCCTTTTTAAAAGAATTCATAATTTCATGGGCTAACATAATACTATCATTGATGAGTCTACCTGGTGCAAAGCCCCTTGAAGCAGAGAGATAATTTTGTTTAGAAGAGGTTTTACTCTATTTGCTAGAATTTTGGCTATTTTTTATAACAAACATTGCATAAACTAATAGGTCTATAGTGATGTGAGGCTTTTGGGTTCTCGAACTTAGGGATTAAGGTGATAAAGGTCCTATTTATCTCTTTTTTAGAAAATGTCCATTATGGAAGAAGGTTCTAACCATTTTACAAATAGATTTTCCAACTACCTTCCAATAATTCTTATAGAAGCAACCTTGGAGTCCATCAGGACCAAGGGCTTTGAGGCTACTAATTTGTGAGATGGCTACAAGAATTTCTTCCATTGTCACTTCTTTAATTAAAACCCTGTTTTCCTCCTCTGGGATGTAGGGGTTGAAGGATTCAAACCACTTTGGGATCATCCTCGGTTTTTCGGATTTTAACCTTTTAGAGAAGTCGTTGATGAATTCCCTTGCAATATCATTTTGTTTGTCAAACCATAATCCATCAATCTCTAATTTCCAAAATCTTGGTTTTCCTCCTTCTATTGAATGTCATTTTTTGAAAATGTAGATTATTTTTGTCTCCTAATTAGGTCCAGTTATGTCCTGATTTTTGAACCCATTTGATTTCCTCTAGCTTCAACACCTGATCAATCTTTTGAGACAAATCCATATTCTTTTTTTGGAGAGGAACATTATGAGGTTCTACCATTAAGGATCCTTGTACCAATTAAATTTCTTTTTCAATTTGCTCTATATTTGTTTCTAATTTTCCAACTTCTTGTTTATTCCAGACTTTAACTATTGGTCTAAACCATTGAATTTTTTCACTCCAAGCTTCTTTAACAATATCACTAAAACCTGGAATATGAAACCAAAATTGTTCACATCTAAAAGGTTTAACTTTACTCTCCAAGATTCTTTTGTCAAAGTGCAAGACAATTGGCCCATGAGTGACAATAATGGAAGATTTCAAACCTGTGAGATCCTTTGCAAGAGGAGCTCCCATTGTTTAAAATTTTTTATAAGCACCACATCAACTTTTCAAAAATGGAGATGGATTCTTTTCTCTTATTAAACCAAGTATAGGGTAAGTCAAAAGATTCCAATTCTAGCAGGTGACAATTAGAGTTAATGGCGGAGCAGGAGTCGAGTCAGTATTAGGCGGGGCTGGCTCGAGCAGGTTTAAAGGAGTAGGCTCGAGCTTGTTCTGGTGTGGCCAGGATTTGAGTGCTCGGAATTTCGGCTCGTTTAACTTGCAGTACGTTCCGCGAGCTTGGTTCATGAGGCTACTCAGGCCTGGTTGCGAGAGCTTGCTCACGAGCCTGGTGCTTGAGCTTGTTCCACGAAACTATTCCGCGAGCTTTGTTCATTAGCCTATTTACAAGGCGGCTTGAGCTGAGTTTGAGGGTGCTTTCGGGCTCTCGACTGGATTTAATACAAGAATCTCAAAATGATGTTCGAGGAATTAAAGAAAGTATTTCATCTAAAATAGCCAACTTACAACTAAATTAAAAAGATAAGACAATAAAAGTTCAATTAACTTGATTGAAGTTCAAGAGTTAAAATATTCATCATGTTCATTTGTAGGAAAAATTTGTTGTGCATCAAGCCTTCTCCATGTTCACGAGCTTGTTCACGAGCTTGGTTCACGAGCCTGTTCACGAGCCTGGTTAATGAGCTTGCTCACGAGCCTATTCACGAGCCTGTTTACGAGCTAACGAGCCGAGTTTGAGGGTGCTCGGGCTCGGCTCATTCTAACTACGACGCCTAAAAATGATGTTGCGGGCTCGACTCGGTACAACTTAATAAGCGGCGAGCTTAGCGGTCGAATGCGGCATTTCGGCTACGATTACGACCCTAGTGACAATTATCATTAAATTCTCCAAAATCTTGCATTCTAGATGTGTTTCCTAGATTTCCCCCTATTTTCTGATGGGATATAAGATTTCATTGAAATCACCAATAATAGCCCATGGTCCACCAATAGAGTCTTTAATATGAAATAAGATATCCTAAATCTTTTTTTGTTTATGATGTTGAGAATATGCTAAATATTTTAGTTATAATTTAGTAAATTGTCTTCATTAAGACTCGAACCCAGGACCCCCCTTTTCTATACCCTTGTCTTTTGAAACTTTGAGCGCTCTATCACAACACTACAAGAAAAACTGGAATTAGAGACGGACAAGTGTTCGTCTCTAAATAGAGACGGATTAGAGACAGATTGCAGACATAAAAAACCTTGAAATTACAAATTAATTAGAGACGGAATTTCCGTCCGTATTTAGAGACCAACCAATTCTGTCTTTGATTAGGGACGGAAATTCCGTCTCCGTCTCAAATCAAAGACGGAAATTGAGACGGAATTTTCGTCTCTGATTATACCTCTTGAAAAGAAAAAAAAAGAGTATGATACTAAAAAATTCAAAATCTCTTTGTCCCTCAAAGTAATCTTAGTTTTTTCCCTAATATTTGTTTTATTTTAGAAAATATTCTATTTGTCCATCTATCTTTCGGTCCTATAATATCTATGTATTTTTTTCTACTTTTTATAAGTAATGTTTGTAAAAAAAACATAAAATGAATAAAAAGAACTAAATAATTTGTTTTTAAATAGAAAGTCTAGAATCTAGCATATACTAGTTAGTCCATTCCAAGCTTGCATACCCTAATAACAATAAATTATAAAAGGGTCCAAAATTTTCCCACATCATATCCAAGGAAAAAAACTCTTGCAAATATGCGCAAATAAATTATAAATTAGTCCTTTTAGTTTTAAAAAATGAATTAATTAAGCTTTCTTAATTCAAAAACCAATAATTAAGTTTTTTGTCTACTATTGTTGACTATGATTAATTTAAAATTTGTTTCATTTTTAAAATGTCGATTGCCCATCGTCTTTATATATATATATATATATATATATATATATATATATATATATATATATATATATATTATTTTTATAAAAAATGTTTGGGAAAAAAAATAAAATGAAGAAACAAACTAAATAATTAGTTTTTGAAATAGAAATGATTACTTAATTTACTCAAAGACGAACTTACCTCTTTTTTTTTAGAAAAAATATAATAGAGAAAAAATAACCTTCAAGAAATGGGACATATAGTAGACATAATTAGAAATAGCAATGGAGGTAGTTAAATGATTAATTAGTTAATTGTAACTAATTTTTGACAAAACAAATGTATTTTGAAATAGTTAAATAAAAATTAAAAACTCTTTATTCTCTTGAATAGGATCAAAATCCTATTGTTATTGAAAAGAATAACTAGAGAGGGTGGTAGAAATAACATGACACACCTTTCTCATGAATGCTAAAAATGGTTCAAGTGGAATCTACTCTTAAAATTATAGAATTTTAAACTTAATATTGAGTAAATTATAAATTAAGCCTTTAAGTTTTGAAAAAAAAAATCAATAAATTCCTTCTATTTTAAAAACTAATTAATTAGTTCTTATATTTTTAAATATACTTGTAATTTAGTCCATTTTGATATTTTTCAATTTTTTTTATTTTTTTATTTTTTGTAAGAACTAGTAAAAGAAAATAAATAAGTAAAAAAATAGAAAGATATATAAGAAAGAAGATATTTTTGAAATAAAATAATATTAAATTAAGTATGATAAACATTAGTCAAGAGACTAAATAATTAGTTTTTTAAATAGAGAAAACTAACACTACAAGAAAAAAAGTCATTGTTGACATATATTATCTTGACATAAGGTAATATATGTTAATGTTGTCTTTTTAAATGAACAATTATGACATATACAACTTGTTTACACCTATAATAACATATATAAAAGTTATTGAATTATTCTATGACTTTTATGATAGAACCATGATAGATAATTTTGCTAATAATTGAATCTCTTAGAAACAGAATCTGTTCATACCAGATCTTTAATCTCTTAAAAACAGGATTTGTTCATACCAGATCCTTAAGTATACCAAACAAATAATAGCGGAAACATACCTGAATTCTCCATTGGTAAATCTATCTTTGGAGTCTTGTGGTTTTGTCTTCCAAATTAGAATGCAGCTCTCAAATCCTCTTTGATGATGGGATGTCAAAAGAATGGGCATACTTTTAATTTGGGGACCATAACCATTTATATAGGGTGAAAACCTAGGTTTGAAACCCAAGGTTATAATTTCTAGTATGGCCCAGCATAGAACTAGAAACTATAGCTCGGTCTTTACACATATGACGTCCACACTTAAATTAGATGCATAAAGCCCAAAATACCTAAACCATATTAGACCACTTTATTTAATTGGGCTCAGAGCCTTATTGATATTTGTATACACACAATTATACATATAAGCCATATGATAGTCTAAATTAAGCGGCAATCTCCCACTTGAGTCTATATCACGTTACCTTTGTTGTGTATTAACCTTATGAGCTCAAAATTTTGCTATCATTAGAATGCATCTATGAACAATCCGGTCCATCAATTATACTAACATAGGATCAAAGAAACTTTTGCTATTTAATCAGTAACTTCAGCCCATCAATGCAGTGCAAATCTTAGATATAACAAAATGACATCCGGATGTCCATGGATGTGTAGCATGGAAATTACAGCTGACATGATCTCGGCGCGTGCTTATTTCAAAAGCGGTCCTACCTTATGCCTTAGTGAGATAAATTTTAAATAAGTTTAGAGACAAAATAAACCAAACACTTTATAACTGAAAATGATCTCAAATGAATCAACCAAAAAACTGTATCCAAAATGACAATATAATATGTCTAGTCTGAAAATCATCTAAAATACAAACTCCCACTGAAACTAAATATCTTGAAAATATACAACACCCTTATGAGCAGTGTGCTCATGAAAGACCTTGGGTGGCACTCCCTTAGTAAGCGGATCCGCAATCATGGAGTTTGTCCTAATGTGTTGAATAGACAACTGTCCAATCTGAACTCTCTCCTTAACAATCTGGAACTTGATCAATATGCTTTGACTTTGCCGACCTCCTGTTGTTATTGGAATATAGTACTGCCGAGTTATTGTCACAAAATATCTTAAGTGGTCTTTCCAATAGTATCGCGTCGTAGCCCGTGACAAAATTGCAGCCATATCCATGTGGTTGGATGCCTCAAAACATGCTATAAACTCCGCTACCATGGTGGAAAAAGCTATGAGTGTCTGCTTAGCACTCTTCCAAGAAATAGCTCCTCCAGCAAGCATGTAGATATAGCCCGAAGTGGATCTTCTACTATCTTGACATCCGGCAAAATCAGAATCAAAATAGCCAATGATCTCCAACTGATCCGATTTTCTGTATGTGAGCATAAAATCTTTAAATTCTCTTAAATACACGTAACCCGTTTGGCTGCTTTCAATGATGCAATCGGGTTACTTAAGTATCTCTAGCATTCTGACAATGTACACATGTCGGACGCGTACAAACACGAGCATACATCGGACTCCCTCGTAGATGCATAAGTCTTTTTCATTTCTTTAGTTTCTAAGTCACATTCTTGGGGCATTAACATAAGCTGAACTATCTCCCTTGGAAGCGAAAGGGGTGTCACACGGCTTACAATCCACATACCAAACCTTTAAGTACCTTATCGATATAGCTCTTTTGTGATAATCTAAGAATACCTCGAGAGCGATCTCGATATATCTAAATTCCCAAAACAAAAGAGGCGTCACCAAGATCTTTCATTTCAAATTGCTTTGATAGAAATCTCTTGGTTTCGTGCAATAAGCCTATATCATTTGTGGCTAGCAGTATGTCATCAACATATAAAACCAGAAAAATGTACTTATTCCCACTAAACTTGTGGTATATACAATCATCCACCAAGTTCATCTCAAAACCGAACGAGATGACAACTTGGTGAAATTTGTAATACCATTGATGAGTTGCTTTCTTGAGTCCATAGATGGATTTCTTTAGTTTGCAAACCATTTGCTTTTAATCTCCTAACACAAAGTTTTCTGGCTGCACCATATAAATTGTCTCATCAATGTCACCATTGAAAAATGTTGTCTTAACATCCATCTGATGTAACTCAAGATTAAAATGTGCCACTAATGCCATTATTATCCTGAAAGAGTCTTTCAAAGAAACTGGAGAGAAAGTCTCTTCATAATCGATGTCTTCTTTCTATGTAAAGCCCTTTACTACAAGATGAGCCTTGAACCTTTCTTCATTGCCTTTTGAATCCTTCTTGGTTTTAAATATCCATTTACAACCAATAGGTTTCACACCTTCAGGCAATGGGACAAGATCCCAAACGTCATTTTCCTTCATAGACTTTATCTCTTCATTCATGGCATCAATCCACTCTTTAGATTTAGAACTTTCCAGGGCTTGGCAGAAGTTGATTGGATCATCTTCCATCGCACCAATGTCAAACTCATGTTCTTGAAGAAATACAATGTAATCATCTGGCACTACACTTCTCCTTTCTATAGTGGATCTCCTTCATGGCGTAGGTTCTGGAGGAGTAGATTTGTTCTTCTGGAACGGGAGGTTCTTGGATATTGTTTTGATTTGGATCTGCTTCTTGAACAATGTCAGGTATAGGAGCCTGACCAATGTCAATAACGGTTTGTGGGGCATATCAACATATTCCTCTTTAAAAACAAAATCCCTATCCTTATCTCCCCCATCAAACTCAACATCCTCAAAGAACCAAGCATTTCCCATCTCAAAAATTGATTTAGTAGTAGGATCATAGAATTCGTAACCCTTGGATCTTTCAGAGTATCTTATAAAATAGCAACTAACCGTTCTTGAATCCAATTTCTTTTCATAGGGCTTGTAAGGCCTTGCTTTAGCTGGACATCCCCAAATGTGTAAGTGCTTTAGACTAGGCTTCTTTCTAGTCCAAAGTTCATAAGGGGTTTTAGCAGTTGCTTTAGTTAGTACTCTATTAAGGATATATGCTGCAGTCTTTAATGCTTCACCCTAGAGTGATATTGGCAAGTTAAAATGACTAATCCTTACTTCTTTACCATGTCTTTGAGCGATTGTTTCGCCTTTCCAACAACACCATTCATGCTTGGAGGGCACGGCATGGTGTATTATGGGACGATACCGCACTTCTCTAGGAATTTAGCAAATGAATGGGCGTTGTTCACACAGATCATATACGCCCATAGTACTTGCCACCATGGTCGGACGGCTTTAATCCCTTTTGTTGAGTTGATTCTCAACTTCATCCTTATAGTTTTTTAACACATCCAAAGACTGTGATTTGTCATGAATAAGATAAAGGTAGCCATATCGAGAGAAATCGTCTATGAACATTAGAAAATATGTTTGACCATTACAAGAAGCCGTAGGGAATGGCCCACAAATATCTGTATGTATAAGTTCTAAGACATCTGAAGCCCTATTAGCACCCAATCTCCTAACGTTTGTTTGTTTCCCCTTAATACAATGAACACAAGTGTCAAAATCCATAAAATCAAGGGGATCGAGAATTCGATCAGACACAAGTCTCTCAATTCTCCTTTTGGAGATGTGACCTAATTTCTTATGCCATAATGAGGCAGAATTCTCATTGGTTAATTTACGCTTTATACCTCTTTGTAGCATGCAAGGATTCTGAAACTTAATAGTGTCAAGCAAATATAGATGATCATAACGCGTGGCCAAGGGCCATAACCAACCAAATTTGAATTTTTTGATAAAGAATAACATTTCCATTTCGAATGAACAACGATAACGGATCTTGACAACGAGACATAAACCAAATTCCAGTCTAAGAGACGGTACAACATGAGCCTTAATCAAATCCAAATAAAATCCAGTTCTTAACAATAATCTAAAAGTCCCAATTGCCTCGACTTCCACGGATTACCATCACAAACATAGATGTATCTTTCACCATCACTTGGTTTTTAAACAGCTTGAGCACCTTCTGCATAGACACACTAATGTGAGTGTTTGAGTAGAATCTAGCTACCCATGTGTGTGCGGTCGCATGCAAGTAGGTGTACCAAAATCAACCCAAAATTTGTATCCTGGGGTTCCTCTTGCCTGCAGAGCTCTTTGCCGATATGGTGGTCTAGGGTCGAACACAGGGATAGGTTTTCTTCGTGAGAGAAGAGTTGTAGTGGATTGAAAATGGTGTTTCCTCTTTGGATTTAAAGATTTGTGTAAAAACCAGTGTGGGTGAATGGTTAAAAACTAAAAGTAGTTCGAAATAAAAAATAAAAGAACTTCTTGAAGTCTCGGGCCACTGGGCTTAGGGTTCTAAGTCAACCGACATATCCTCGGGTCTTTTTCCTCGCGTTGGGGAGGATGACCTATAGTCATTTCCCGAACCGGATCTTCATTTAGCTTTAAAACCTAAACCCTAAAAGTTTTCCTCTTGAACAATGGCATTTAATGAGCATAAATGCTCCCAGACGGTGAGAACACACCTCCTAAACCTACCCTACAGTAACTAATAGGAGACAACCTTTGGGTATCCAGTGGATCCTAGTGATAAGAAATCCTTTGAACCCAAAAAAACTTGCCAAATACACGTTAGTGAGGACATGCACAGGAGATTTTAACCCTAAGGTGAAGCGAAGCGCAAACACCCATAAATGCTTACATCAGAAAGCAAAAGAACAGCCAGCTTACCTCAAAACTATGGCCTTCCCCTTCAAGGATGAGGGGGTTTTAGCCGAACATCCCTTGATTTTTCATCATCAAGGGGTGTTTGGCTGGTGAGAAAAATGCAAGAAAGTGAAGGAAAGGGAGAGAAAATCACACAACAGCGGGAGGAGAGGAAACTTGGCGCCCAATTTTATTGAGTGATTGATGGACTGAAAAGTTGATTGATGTTACAAGCTTGACTGAGCTTATATAGATGCTCAGTACCAAGGAAATTACAAAAATGTATAAAGGAACCAAAATTACATAAAGGGAAAATTTGTACAAAGCCAAACAAAGCGGTCAAAAAGCAGTCAAACTGGGGAGTAGTGTTGCGAAATTTCGCAACCTCGCAGTACAAGTTGCGAATTTTCGCAACCACCTTAAATTTCCCTTGTGTCTTATTCTCTTGCATTTTGCTCCAAATCTCCTCTGGTTTGATCATGCATCTTCGAATTCGGCTCGGGTTCATCGTGTTTGAATCGGATTGAAGATAATGAGGTATTTGGCCTGCAAAACTACAAAAATAGCTACAAAATGTGATCAGTAACAAATTCGGGACCTCAATGTATCAATTGGGTTATTTAAGTTGATTAGTACACAAAAAGTGCTTAAAACCTGCAATAAGCAAGGCTCAAAATAGCACTATTTGGGTACTAATCAGTGTCTAGGTACCCAAGTCAAATTAACCTCAGAACAAACCAAACTAAGAAGCATACCTTTCTTTGCACGCCATGCATGATAATTAGTGCAATGCTTCTTTACATGACCTTCAGATCCACAAAAGTAACAACCATTCGGATTTTCAACCTTTTTATGTTTCTTTTGTGGTTCTGGAATCACAGCTTTCGTAGTTTTATTTCTTTTATTCCTTTTGTCCTTAGATGCCATGGCTAAGTGAGCACTTTCTGTCTTATCACGTTTCAACCTTTCCTCTTCTTGGAAATAGTGTGATATGAGCTCATTAAGAGACCATGTCTCCTTTTGACAGTTATAGCTCACTTTAAATTGATTGTACTGTGTCGGAAGGGATATCAAAACCAAATGCACTAGCAAGTCTTCGGATAACTCCAACTTGAGTGCTTTCAATTTTGAAGCAGTGTGAGACATTTCCATAATGTATTCCCTTATGTTTCCTTTTCCTACATACCTCATTGAGATAAGTTTTGCCAAAAGTGTACTTGTTTCAGCCTTTTCATTTTTGGAAAACCTTTTCTCAATATCCTTAAGAAAACCCTTAGTCGTAGTAATCTGTTCGGACATAGTGCCCCGAAAAGCTTCTGGAATGGCGCGCTTCATGATCATCAAGCTCATACGATTTGACATTTCCCACTTTTCCATCTCCCTCTTTTAGCCAAAGGTACTCTCATGTGTAAGTGGATCTGATTGGTCAACTTGTAAAGCAAGATCCAAGTCCATGACCCCGAGAACAATCAAAACGTTCTCTTTCCATGACTTGAAATTAGTGCCATTAAGCATTGGAATGGAATTAATATTGGTAGAGATATTTGCAGCAGAACCAGGAACTAAATAGAGAACAAAAAAAATAAATAAATAAATAAACTAAATTACTCACATATACAAAACTATAATATGCAAAATTAATTAATCACAGACAATGGTAGGGTCCCATCACAAGATACCTAGTACAACATTAATATTTAGTCTTTGGACATAAACATTAGCAAGGCACCTTGGTGTAGTGATCAAACACTGATAACAAAGCATGTCAAACACTAAACCTTTCTTTGGACTGACTTAATGTTCACATTTTATACTGAAGAATTACCACATGTTTACCACCACAGGTGTATATGCAATTTGGGCCAAACATTAACCTTCCTTTGGGCCGATTAATATGCGCATGAATAACATACACACAAAACCTTTTAATATTCAAAATTAAATTAATTTCCACAACAAAGACTAATTTAATTTCTAATATTATATCCATAATTACCAAAATCTAGAATACCCAAATTGTGCATCAATTAAAATTGGGTCATTACAAATCAAACCGAGAAATTGTAAATTGATCGATCTCATTTCATATTACATTAATCTTTTTAATATACATAAACGGTATATTTCTAAATTCTCAATAAAAATATAAGCTATATACATACATGTGTAATTCATGTATACCAAACCAAATTACAAATATTGCTAAATTATCAAAGTCATATTACGTAATATGTTCAAGATCTTTAAATCTTGAAATATGTGACGGCTAAAGAAAACCATAAAACCGTCATATTACAAATTCAATAAAGCCATATTGATATTCAACGGAATCCATAAATAATTTCATGATGAAGACAATAGATCAACCATTCTTGATGACCTAATCATGAACCTACGCTCTGATACCACTTGTTGATAATTGAATCTCTTAGAAACAGGATATGTTCATACCAGATCTTGATCCCTTAAAAACAGGATCTGTTCATACCATATCTTTAATCTCTTAAAAACAGGATATGCTCATACCAGATCCTTAAGTATACCAAACAAATAATAGCGGAAGCATACCTGAATTCTTCATTTGTAAATCTATCTTTGGAGTCTTGTGGTTTTGTCTTCCAAATTAGAATGCAGCTCTCAAATCCTCTTTGATGATGGGATGTCAAAAGAATGAGCATACTTTTAATTTGGGGACCATAACCATTTATATAGGAGTGAAAACCTAGGTTTTGAAACCTAAGGTTATAATTCCTAGTACGGCCCATCATAGAACTAAAAACCTCGACTCGGTCTCTACACATATGAGGTCCACACTTAAATTAGATGCATAAAGCCCAAAATACCTAAACCATATTAGATCACTTTATTTAATTGGGCTTGATGATGCTTTCAATCGGCGGGGTACGGAGCTTCTTTGCAGGTGCTAGGCAGTCCACGTGACTTTGAGTCAGCCAAAGACTCCCTACGAAAATAAGAGCCAAAAGCCAGTCCCTTGAGGTTCGCCCGTTGCCTGCCGATGCCTGACCCGGTTCTTTTTGGTGGAAGAGAAAATCAACTACTTAGGGAATGGATTTTTGTGCGTACCTTTCACCGATGGGGTGGCCTGGTATTTATAATGGATGATCATGATAACTTTCCTAGTTGGATGATGATATGGATATTTCTCCCATTGAGTGAAGGATTTTCTTTCCTTATCGTTAACCAATTAATAAGGGATAATTGATGAACAATTATTAGGAAATATCCTACTTCCCTAATTGGTGGAGATTTAATTAGGAAAGTTAGGTACTTTCCTTTAATACGGGTTCTTTGGATGTTTACGTCACCTGCTTCTCAGACGGGGTGAACCGGGTCCCCAGCCTAGGCCTTCGTGTTTGGGCATATGTGGTGGGCCGAGCTCTTTTATGTCTTTTATTGGGCATGCTTCTTTATCCCCTCTCAAACCTATCTTTTGGGATGGCGTCTAAGCCCACACATGTGTGGTTTTGGACCCCATCAGTTGCCTCCCCAGCACTTGGCTAAAGCGAGCTTAGGCAATGGCTGAATTGTTTCTCGGATCGAGTGCGATTTCCACGTGGCTAGCTAAGGATGGTTTGATTAGGGCTTTATCACTGTCAGATGTCTTGTGATGATGATGGCCATTAGATTTTTGCACCTATTCCGGCTGTCGTTTCTTATGCTTTTAGAAACATCCTTTGTATCGTTTTCTTGTGTTCTTGAAGACCTCTTCCTCCGTGGGTTTGGAAGTGTCTTCAACTAGTGCTTAGAACTGCTTTTGATGATTTATGTCGTCTTGCCTCCCGAGATGTTTATGCTTTGTTGAACTGAGCTATTTGGTTCTTAGGCTCTTCTGCCTTCCAAGTTATTTATGCTTTTTTGAGATATTCGCTCCTGGGCTATTGCGCCTTTTGAGTTGTTTAACTCTTTGAAACTGAGTTGTTTGCTCTTAAGCTCTTTTGCTTCCTAGGCTATTACGCGAGCTATTATGCTCCCTGAATTGAGTTATTAAATCTTAGGCTATTAACGCCTTTGGAATTTGTCGCTCTGAGCTATTGTCTTTTGAGTTAAGCTGGCGAGTTGCTTGGCTCCTGGGCTATTGTGCCTTTTTTAGTAGTTAAGCTCTGAAAACTAAGTTGCTTGGCTCTGAATTTGTGTGCCTTTTAGTTGTTTAACTCTTTGGGGGAATTGAGCTTTTGGCTCTTGGGCTTGCCTCTGGGCTATTATGCCTCTCGAGTTGTTTAATGCTCCTTTGGCCCGAGTTATTCGCGGGCTATTCGCCTTTTGAATGTGTGCCTTTTGAGTAGTTAAGCTCTAAGCACAATTTCTGTAACCTTGTTCTGCAAGGTACATTATGCACTTTTAGCCGATTAAGCTCAGCGAGTTGCTTGGCTCCTAGGGTTTATTGTGCCTTTTGAGTAGTTAAGCTGCGAAAGCTAAGTTGCTTGGCTCCCCGAGGTACATTGTGCCTTAAGGCTGTCACCTCCGTATTGCAAGCTCTCTGGCGGATTGTTGGGGCTCTTGAGGTATTATGCCTTTTGAGCAATTAAGCTCTGTGAGATCTCTTGGCTCTGGGTTGTGTGCCTTTTGAGTAGGTTAAGCTGGCGGCTGCTTGGCTCTGAGCTATTGTGTGCCTTTTGGCTTGAGTTAAGCTGCGGAAGCCCCCCGAGCTCAGGGCTCATTGTCGCCTTTTTGACAGTTAAGCTTTGAAAACTAAGGCGCTTGGCTCTGGGCTGTCACCTTTTGTGATTAAACTGGCCCCGAACTACTTGGCTCTTGGGTTTATTTGCAGCCACAGGTTGTCGCACTCCATTGTTTAAGTTCTCGAGCTAAGGCTCTTTGGGGCTCTGGGTGCATTGTGCACGCGATTAAGCTTTGGCGACGGCTTGGCTCCATCTTTTTGTCGCCTCTGCTTTTTTCCTTGTGTGCGGAAGAGCTTTCCCGTTTTGACATAAGGGCTTCCTCGCTGTTGATATACTTCTATGCTTTGGCGAGCACCTTAGTCATGGTCGCCTGTGGATTCTTTGAGATGCAAAACATCAGGTCCTTTGATTGTACTCCTAGTCCGACGATGAAAGCAGTGATGGCAAACTTTTCGTCTAGGACGTCCACCTTTAAAGACTCTGCGTTGAACCTTTGAATGTAAGACCTCAGGTTCTCCTGTAACTTTTGTGATGGATTAGAAGGTGATGGCTCGACTTCCACATGTCCAGAAACTCCAATGAAGTGGGAGACGAACGGGATGGAGAGCTCTTTGAAGGACAAGATCGAGGATGGCAGAAGTCTGCTGAACCAGGCTAATGCTAGGCCCTTCAGTGTGATTGCGAAGGCTCGACATCGCACTGGGTCTTGGTATCCATGTAACTCCATCTGGTTCTTGTAAGTGTTGAGGTGGTCTACTGGGTCCCTCATTCCGTCGAACGCCTCGACTTGCAGCATTCTAAATTTTGCTAGGAGGGGGAAGTGAAGCACCTCGACCGTGAATGGAGACTCGATTTGTTGTATTAAGGTATCCATGGAGACTGGAGTCTGGATTTTCACAGCTTCCTTCATGTGGCTAAGCTCCTGCCGGATGTCATGGAACCTCTGCTCCCATGATCGTTCCTTGACTTTCTGCTGATAAGGGGTCGGTTCATTATCTCTTTATTCTATCGGGCCACTCCACGGTGATCTCTTAGCGAGGATATATGGGGGGTCATGCTTCACTGGCTTTCGGTACAGTTTCCTCTTCTCCCTCGGCATCCAGGAGCGTCGGGTGTCGTAGTTTTCTTGCGGAAGAGATATCGTGGCCTTGAGGGGCTGGCGTGCCTTTTGTGGGCGTGTGGCTATCGGTGAGTTATCGATTCTCTCGGTAGGCGTTGGTTGGTGAGGCGAAGTGCCTCCCGTCGTCGGTGTTGTGTGGGGTTGAGGTGTTTCTCGGTTGTACCGCTATTTATCGTGCGGATTTGGTCTTGCGTTCGGTGGGTGTGGCTCCACTCATATTTTGAGTCGATACCATCAGTCACTGAGTAATCAGTTTTATTTGCAAGAAGAGCGTCGTTCCCACCAGGCGGTGTAAGCGATGATGCTTTCAGCGAAGCGGATGGAGCTTCTTTGGGTGCCCAAGCGATCCATTGACTCACAGATCATCTGCTCCTATGAAAATAAGAGCAAAAGGATCGGCGGGAGGCAAAAAGGATCTGGCGGGTTCACCCGCTGCTCTCCGATGCCTAAGCCGCTATTTTCCGATGCAAAGAGAAAATCAACCGCTGTAGAATGGATTTTGTACATACCTTTCACCGACGTGGGTGGCCCGGTATTTATAATGGATGATCATGATAACTTTCCTAGTCGGATGATGATACTATATTCCTCCCATCGGGTGAGGGATTTCTTCCTTATCGCTAACTGTTTAATAAGGGATAATTGATGGATAACACAGAAATATCCTACTTCCCCTAATCGGGTGGAGATTTAATTAGTGGGAAGTCAAGTACTTTCCTTCTGATACGCTCTTTCGATGTTTACGCCACCGCTTCTCGACGCGAACCTGCCTCCCGACCCTGCTGGTTCGGGGCATAGCGTGGTAATGCAGCCTTTACGCCTTTATCATTCCTTTTATCCCCTCTCAACCTATCTTGGGCCGGTGTCCGAGCCCACGACGTGTGGTTTCGACCAACAAATGGCTCAACCTTATTTGATAGTGCGTATACACAATTATACACATATAAGTCCATATGATAGATTAAAAATTCCCAACAAATTTGTGTCAACATAAGTCAATATGTTCATGTGATTAAGGTACTTAATTAAATAAAAGTAATAGTTGTTGTAGTTTTAAATTTTTTCAATTATGTTGATATCAATTTTAATTTTTAATCAAATTGAGTAAAAAAAGTTAAATTAATATCATAACGACAATGAGATGAATTTTTATAAGTTAAATTTTTGCCATATTTTTTAAAATTCATTTATATATTCAATAATATTAATAAATAAATGTTCTATATTAAGATTTTTGTATTTAATTATCTAAATAAATAATTATAATAAACTATCTTTTTATTCATTGGATATTAAATAGTTATTTCTTTTAAGTTTGTATTAATATAACCATTTTCATATACCATTTTCATTATTGTTAAATTAGAAATTAACTTGAATTTGATTTTAAAATAATTAATTAATTCACATAAGTTTGAAAATTAAGATAATAAAAATTTTGATCATAAATCAATGAGCATAATATATGGCTCTATATACCCACCTGGGGCTCCTACTAGTGGGAAAAACTCTAATGTATATTGACATTCTCACACAATTAGCTCTATGCTATAAATTTAGAATGGTATATTGAAATTATTAAAGTGATAAATATATTCTATAAATAAATTCTCACACAATTAACTCTAATGTAAAATAAGGGGTATTTTAATTTTGGTGCCACATGATTAATTTTGATAAAATCTAGACCATTCATTTTCAAGGAACCCTAAACATTCATTTCAAGGAACCCACTTCACTGTCGTCGCCCACTCTCCCTCCCCTCTTATTTCTTTATCATCTCTTAGATTCAAAAACCTCTCTTCTTTCTTTCATTATCTCTTAGATTCAGAAATATTCGAGCATTAATTTTCCTACCCTGTTCGTTTAGATTCACATAAAATAACCCCTCATTTTCTCTCTTCAATCCTCCATTAATGCCTTCTTAAAACCACCCCCCTCCACTCCACACAACCAAACCCTTTACCCCTCCTTACTGTATCTCCATCTTCAATCTTCTCTTATCTCAACCATGGATTGGTCTCTAGCTACCACCATACTCTCCTCGCCATCTTCTTCTTCCTCCATCTCACTCAGCCGAGAGACTGGCCTACGTCCGGGTAACCTGGGCTCCCACTAATGGGTAAGACTTTGTAGCTCATCTCCAACTACAAGTCGGCCAACCTGAAACCCTTCATCGAAAAGAGGGTGACTCGGTATAGGCCGGTGTTCACGACCCATGTGTTCGGTGAGCCGACGATGTTTACGTCGACCCCGAGATGAATCGGTATTTATTGTAGAATGAGGGAAGCTATTCAAGTGCCGCTACCTAGGTTCCATTTCGAACTTGCTTGGAAGTCATTCCCTACTGTTAATGAAGGGGATCTCTACAAAAAATGCATTCCCTCATCATGAGTTTCGGGAATTCGTCCATTATAAGGGGCCACCCGCTGCTCGACATCGACCGCTTGATCCGCTTCAACATGGACGCATGGACCAGTCGGATCTTACGCATGGAAGAGGCCAAGAACGTATATACTATATACTTGCCTATATCTATATTTTCTTATTCCACATGACTCTCATTGGTCCACATCAATGCAACAACAACACATTCATAATTTCATATTCACATCTCCCTTATCTTTATGTATATATGTTTTGATTTTTTTAATTATGATTATATATCAATTTGATTGATAATAAAGAGGTTGGTGGTTGATGGGTGTTTATATGTACAAAATATGTTTATGCAAATAACATTATAGTGAATTAATTGATGAGCTTTGATCCAGGGGAGTGGACTGAGTCTCTGAGAAAAGAGTATGTGCTTGTAATTGAAGGTTTCTTCACCCTTGCCCTTCACGACCTCCACCCATAACGTCACAACAACATTCATCAGTCACAATGTTTGTACACAATTCTTTAGTTTTCAGATTTCTACATTTTTACCTTTTATGTTACCTTATTCAAATTATATTACAAAACTAAGATTTTATACTACAATTAATTATGGTAAATTAAAGTTATAAATGTAATAAATATATTATATTAATTAGATTTCATATGACTTTCATATAAAAATAAGAATTTAATATAGATTAATCTGGTGAAATCTATTAATAATTTAACTTTAATGTGATAAGATTAATATGGTAAAATCATGGCTATTCAATTTCTAATTTCATCTTGATAGTTCATTTCAAAAACCCTAAATGAAGACGTAAACTTATTCTCTCTTCACTGCAGCTGCATCTCTTTCCCTCTATTCTTTTCTTCCTCCTCTCTCTATGCCCAAGCCCCATCTCTAGCTATGTCGTCAAGCCTCTCTCAATACCCACATCACTTTCCATTCACCGGAAACAACGTCGAGACTAAGAGTTTCTCTCCTTCCTCTCTATTCGCTTCATCGACACTACTAAGAGACTAATCTTGTCTCAAAGTTGCTCAAAATAAGAACTATGGTGTGGTTCTATTAGCATGTTGTTGCTCACATTTTATAAATTTGAAGAAGATTTCCATACTTTTGAGAACTTAATGTTGTATTTGTTCAATGTCAGGTTTTTTTCTGTAACTAACAAAATGATGAAAATATCATAGGTATGCTTTGTTTGTATATATATTCTATTGCATAAAAATATATTTTTATGTTCTACTGCATATCCTTTGGTTTGTGGCTTTAATCTATGTTGTTACCTTGGTCTAAATTTGAAATATTGGTGGTATATCGATACTTGAAAATCCAATCCAATAATATAAGATGAAAAAAAGAAAAAAAAAACTGATAAAAGAATTGGTAAGAGAACCTTTCTGCCATTGATGAAGTGTTTGACAGCTTGGTGTGACATCTTGGCCATTGGCCAAATAGAAAATAGATACTTTGGGATTTTCGATTTTTATTTATTATAGATTTTTTTTAATTATAAAAGAATTTAAAATAAGGTGGGTGGGAAGAGAAAAAATGTAAGTGTAAACTACCGGCCTAAGCTAAGAATTGATAATTCATTAATGTTTTTGAGACATGTGAACGAGGATAGTAGTTTCAATGATATTATAAAGTCTAAATCAAGTAAATCTAAGGGGCTTGAATCAATTAATTATCCGGTTGTTAGTTTAGTAATAGGGGACCATCATGATCAATGTAGTTGGGTCACTCTCTCTTTGTGAAATTTTCTTGATTTTTAGTCTGAAAATCAAAGTAGACTCAGAGGCTGGACTTGAACCATCTTCATTATCTAGCAACTAAACATTCTAGATCCTCTATTTAATGCTCTCATTGTAAGATAAAAGAGAAAAAAAGAGCAAGTGTTTTGTGAAATTCTTGATATGCGGTTTCCAAATTTGGACTTGTGAGGTTGGGTTATGGAAGAGGAGCATGAGCATGGGATTTAGGTAAATGGGTCAAATTTCAAATGTCTAATCTATTAAAGAATGGAGTTTTGTGGGTTGTCTCACTATATAATATAGTAAAAAGCATCCACTGCACAGTCATTGGGCTCTACATTAGCTAACAAAAACCACTGCCAATATATGTAGATATGAGTTGCTCTTCTTGTTTTTCAAAATTAAATAATATTATATTTGGTACTATTTCAGTGCCACTCAGCCCATTAGTTTGGAAGTTGTTTAAGATTCTTCTTTTTTTTTTTTTTTTGCTCCTTCATTATTCAGAATTCAATTTCAAGCGATAGAGACCTATGAGATAAATAGATGGTTCAAATTTTCTGTCTCAATTGTTTTTATTTTTCAAATAAAAAATCTTATATTATACTTTAATTTTTTAATGGTTTCTGCAAGCATTCAAAAAGCATCTTGCTTGCCTTACAAGGCTTTTCTTTTCATCAATGTTCCAAGTCCTAAGTTCTAATTCATGTTTTCTTTCTCTCTTCCTCTTTGATTTATTCTTTTTTAGGTTGTCTTTGGATTTGGGGATGTCAAATTTGGTGAAATTCATTGCTGGAGATTAATGGGTCTGTGTAAACATTGAGACAGAATTTGGGGACCACTACTCCTTTACGTACAAAAACTAAAATGCCTTTGTTTTTTGTTACATGTATGTTCTTTCCCTTTCACTCCAAAGATCAGTTCACCTTGTCTCAAGAGCCAGAAATCTGTTGAAGGAAGGATTGTTACTATAAGAGTTGAAGTTTACTAGGTAAGCTATCTATGTCCTATTTCCCATCTATCCATCTCTACTCAAGGCTTAATCACTTTACCTTCTTTGGAGGGCTTTTATTTTCTTTCTCTTTATCATCATTGCTGGTTTTGCCCTTTTTCTTTTCACATAATCATTTATTCATGAACTTCATGATTTAATGCACCTAAGAATTTTATCAAGTAAATGTGTGGTTGACTAGTTCATGAAAGCTCAAGCATATACAATTGAAGGTTTGAAATTATAGACATTAATCCCCTGTTAAATTTGTGTTTCAATTGTCTAATTTATAAAATTGAAGGACAAATGTATGAAATGAAATGACTTTTTCCATTTGTACCTTCTTATTCATCTTTTTTTATACTTCCTTCCCTTTGAAGGCTTCGCGCTTTCTAATTAATATATATGCTGATGTGAATCTTTCTGATTTAATTTTCTATTCATCTTTTTTCCTTTATACTTCCTTCCCTTTGAAGGCTTCTCACAATTTTCAATTTGAATATATATGTTTGATGTAATCTTGCAATTGAGAGTACTTATAAATTGAAACTTATTATCTTGGTACTTTTTGCTTAGTTTTGTTAATGTTATGTCTATCCTACTAGGTACCCTAAGACACAAAAAGAGATATATGTTTAAGAATCAAAGATCTCAATGAAGATATTGCTGTTCTTTTAATAATTTATGTTTGTATATTATAAGCTATTGAATGTTTTTAGTTAGACTTTTTTGGTTTATAGAGAGATGAATAATAATTGTTAAAAGAATTATTCATTGTATCTTTTTTACATTTACATGCATATATGATGGTTTTTTTCTTTGGAATATTAATTTATATTTTTTTTAGGATCTAAATACATATATTTATAACAATTAGATCTTATCTCAATGTAATTTTGGAAGTTGGTTCATATGGCCATAAGTTCATTTTCCACTAGAAAAAGAATTATAATAAAATAAAATAAAATTTTTATAAGCAATCTTGACAAATACCAAATTCAAGTATTTGAATTCCTTGCCAAAAGTACATGAAACATTACTATTTAACACTAATTTGAATTTCTTTGATCGTGAGCTATATTTAGAGCACTAATATTACCATTTTGTTATTTAAGAATACTATTGATTTTATAATTAATTAAAAGTATTGTGTATTTCAACTTATTTAATGATATCTATTAATTTAACTACTAAACTACATCTTAATGATTCCATATAATTGGCTTAGAATGACAACGAGATCGGTAGGGAAAGTCTAGACATGTCAGCAAAAAATATTAGTATATATAAATGAATAGGAATCTGATTTTCCGCCTTGATTAAAAATAGAGATTGAAATTTTCCATCTCGCATCTAAGACTCGCTTCCAAAGACTTAGTACCTTCACCCTGATCTGAGATGTGAAAATTCAACTTAATCAGAGACAGATTTGAGAACGAAAATTCCGTGTCCAATTGGAGACTGGCTATTTACCCAGATTAGACAATGATTATTCATCTTTAACATTCAGAGATGGAATTGTACTTCACTCCATTAGATAATTTGTCCAGAATTAGAGACGAATCATAACTACTATTTAGAGATGAAATCATTTTCTCTCGGGATGATAGACTTAATCTTCCTGCCTCTCGATCAAAGATGGTAAATTAACTCAATATTAACATTTTTACACCTTAACTTTAAATTTTGAAATTTGGTTATGGTTAAGTTTATAAAGTGAAAAATCCAATAAAACTTGTTTCAACTCGATTGGATAAGTCTAGTCCTTTCAAGAACCTCAAAACATTTTAGTACTTAGACATGATCAGTACTAGAAAATTCCTTGCAATTTTGATTTTTCAACTAAATTCGTGTTTCATTTTCACATGTTGGAGGCCCCATGAGAGTACGCTGATCTGATACATCCAACAAATAGATTCATAAAAAATAAAATAAAAAAAATCGGAATAAAATATGCAAATACCGTTAAATTAAATTTAACCTCTTATAAACAAGAGCCAAAAGATTTATGTCTCAATATGAGATCACGCCTTAATAATGCCCCAATATACAAGACGCATACAAAAGGCTCAACTAAGGGTGTTGTTGCTGACCACACCAGCCACTAATGTCGATAGCAATGTCGAGGACAAAAAGAATAGAATAAAATGAGAATACTTGAAAATATGTTATAACAATGCCCTCACCTCACCCTGTGAAGGGAGAATACTTTTTGTTTAAATATTTTGTAAATAAAGGAAATCGAGGGATGATAGCATTCCAAAGCACCTCAAGTTTACAAGGTCGTTTGCTTCCACGTCATGTGGATGCAAAGAGGCGATCAAATTTTTATTACATCACACACCGAAAACCAGGAAGGTGAAAATTATTCAAGCAAAATAAAGACAAACGAAAGAAATCATATCAGCAGCAGGCAACCTGCTGGCTTCGAATGATAAAAACAAAAGCAGAGGCTTAGTAGAGTGCGTTAAAGGCGTTCTCGTCATGGCAGCACCCAAAAGTGATGTACTTCTCCATGATCCGGAGGCACTCTGGACATTTGATGTCAATCTTCAAAGTCGTCAGAACCAAACTGGCTGCACGAAGAACCGCTGCGAAGCTTATTATGGTAATCCACGCATGCTATCTCGAACCCCTTTGGGGGCACGTCGTCTTTCCATGAATTGTACTGGATAAACGTGGGCAATACAGTGCTGCTATGCCCATTCAAGAACACCAAAGATCCCTTGCTCAGTACGGCCCATCCTCCTTCCTTGTCGTAGCTGATCAGTTTCTTGATTTCCCGAAGCATAGGGTCGACATCGACGGTCATCCCTAGCTGGATCTTGGAGAACATCATGCTTTCCAGTCGAGTCCAGAAGAACCACACCATTGCAAGATCTTGCCAGCAGTAGCTGAGTTTCTCCACAATGATGGCGGTTGTGCATTTCCGGACTTGCTCTCTCTTGTTGCTCTTTCCCACGTACACCAACTCTAAGGGGATCCGTGCCGCCGATGCAACTGTCTTTGCTGTGGTTGTGAATTTTCTGATCCACTCTATGTCAGTTCCTCCATACAAGTAAATGAATTTTCCTTCTTTCGCCTGATGATCCAACAAAAACATTCCCCATGGTAATATAAATTGTTTTCAAGATTAATTGGACTCGGATTAGGAATATTTAGATTGGGTAAAGGTGAATTAGAATTACCCAGTTGAGAATGGTTGGGTCAATGCCATCGATCAGCAGTTCAAGCCTCCAAGTCTGTTCCCTCCACAGAGCTTCCTCTCTGAGACTGGTGAAGGGGAAGGCGGTGCTCCCCCAAATCCACATCATGTGGATAGCATTAGGGCTCACCACTTTCCCTTGTGGGTCTAGAACCACCAGGATGGGCTTGTTGCGGAAGTGCCACACCTCCTTGATGAACCTGATGACAGGCCTCTGTATCAGTTTAGGAGTGTAGACTGAATACCATGGCATTGTGGCCTGCAGAGTCTCAAACCGATCTTGCATCTCATTTGTCCACACGACTGAGCGATCTACAACTGGGATCCACACAATTTCGTACTGATTCTCCATCCTATTCCCAGAGACCCGGGACTCATTATAGATCTGTTCAAGAACGGAAAGCTCGTCATGGGGGATGGATGGTCCTGATATGAGAAGCAGAACATTCTTCCTCCTCAGCACATCTATGTTAACCTGTGGCATTAACACTAGAACTTTAGGTTTGTAGTAAGAAGGAACAAAAAAACGCACATTAGAACTCTAAGTCGTGTTAATAATTGTGTATATATATATATATATACATATATATATATATATATATATATATATATATATATATATATATATATATATATATATATATAATACAGTAATTAATGCAACGATGTATTTTGGAGAGTCGAACCCTTCTCTTTGTAGAGCCTTCAAGCAGAGGCAGCACATCATCCTTGGGACAAATCAGTGCCCTGAGAATCATCATGTTGTCAATGTGAACACTCTGAAAGAGATTTTGAAGCTTTTGAAAAGTTTCAGCATCTAGCTTTTCATCTGCATTAAACAGAAATACATTGTCAGATTTGGAATTCATTTCACTGATATTTGCCTTAGCTTCCATAAGTTTTGAAGGGGTTGGTGGTGTTACCTATGTATTGGTAACAAAGATCAAGTTGCTTCTTCAGAAGATCCAGAATGCTATTGATCTTGTGAGCCAAGGTGGACAGTTCCCATGCTTCATTTGTAGCAGATATCCAGTACCTAAAATCATTGCAATTATCTTAAGTAAAATGAATATTGCTGCCCAAACAGCTTTCCCAGTGGATTAAGAGGCATATTGTGTCATTTAATTTTCTATCGGCAAAGATAGTATAACATACTCATGGCCCATGCTAGTGAGGGTTGTAATCTGAGTTGCACAAGCCACAACACTCCGGATGGTCCAGTAAACAGCAGTAGGGATATGGGTCATTGCTGTTGCTAAAGCTGGTACGTCCTGGCTGATGTACTTGAGGGGAAGCTGTTTGAACTGAATAATGCACCAACTAACGTCCATCATGGCCTTGATGAGATTGTTGAGAGCGTCGAAACGTGGTTTCAGTGGACCAGAGTGCTCCAAGATCAGGGGCAATTGCTTAAGGATTGCCATGGATTTTGCAAGTTGGTTGGACGAGTAGATCTGAGCAAGGAGCCAGAATTCACCATAGTTCACAGCAAAAGCTGCTAGGGTTAGCACCAGCTTTGCATCCCATGAATATGTTGATAACTGATTGAATATAGAAAGTGTTGTTGCATGAGCGTCCCCTCCGCCAAAGCTCTTGGATGCTATCTGAAAACATAGTAGATTGGCCAAATATCAATGTAAACAAACAAATAAAACCTAGTCATGCCATGAGTATTGTTAAACTATCAATTACTATCCTAAAAGCTCAAACTGATAAGATCTAGGTTTAATATGAGTATCATTCTTCACATATATAACGTGTGAGGGTGAGTTTGCTGTATGTCATTCTAAGAAGGTAAGTCTTTATAACAACCTCGCAAGAAATTCGATCTATGGTAAATGACAGTGATTCAAGCAAAGAAATGAAACTGCCTTGATGAGTCCTATCTTCAGAAGCTTCAATGCGACCTTGCACAGCCTGCAATGAATTCACAAGTGGATTAATTAGCTACTATAAAATGTGAAGGTTCTAACTTTCTTGAATGAAATGATTTCACCCGTGAAACAGCTCAAGCATTTCAAAAAAGTAGAAGAATATTATTGTAAAATTTTGAAATAAATGTTATCCTCCAAACGGTTATTCTTAAAATATTTTTAGTAGTATATAAATAACTATAAAGCGTAAAACTTTCTTGTATTGATTTTTTGGATACATGGGAGTTGGCTAATTATTATGTTCATTGTGCTGTCTAGGAATCTTGATTGGCTTGACCATTCAAAGAATGAACAAGGTAATCAATCAAGTCATTAAAAGTAGCCCGTGTAGCATTTACTAAATAAAAGGTTGTAGCATTGCTTTACCGAAATTGAGGGATCAGCAACCAGTGTAGCGCGATTGAGGATGTCTTCAACGAGATTGGAAGAGGCTGTAAACTCTGGCCATCAGGGTATGGGTTGCGTGAATTTGTTTCACCATCATGTTGTCATCGGACATGGTCATCATGCCCCTATCGCGCCTGATCAGTTGGTGCAAGGGATTGTTGGTCAGTAATTCGGGCTTCAACACTTGCTGCATTGGAGTTTGGTTGATCGCTTGCTGAATCGGAGTTGGGTAGATCACTTGCTGAGTTGGTGTTGGGTTGTATACTTGCTGCGTTGGTGTTGGGTATACTTGCTGCGTTGGTGTTTGGTTAATCACTTGCTGCGTTGGAGTTAGGTTACTGAGTTTGCTGGCCAATTGTTCTGCCATGGCTTTTTCGGTAGTGTTCATTTCAAGTATGTGAAGGGAGGGAAGTAGCTAAGATTTCAGGCAGAAGAGGAGGAGAAGATGGGTTGTGTTGTGTCCCATTTGCAGAGTGCTTGCCCTTTATATACCCTTCACAAAGGAATGAGTCTTAGTGAATCAACTTCTTTGCTTCCGCCTCAATTAAAATACAAAATCGTCCGACCAAGATTTGCCTTTGTACTTTCATTCTCTTGTTTAATGATTTTATTCTTGTGAGTGGTCCCTTAAGCAGTACTTGCTTCACAATCAAGAGCCACATCCGGGTCCCGCTAATTTGGTACCAAAGAATTCTCTTATTCTATGTAGAATTCTTGTAACAACCCCGATTAAACCTTAATAGTTTTATTACAGTTTTATAGTATAAGAAAAATAAAATATGTATTTTTCAGAATTTAAGTGCTAAGAATAAAAAATGATAAAGCTAGAATTAATCCAAGAGTAAAAGGTAAAATGCTAATTTTGGATTTGATTTCAAAAGATTAAGCCAAAGCAAAGAAGATGATATGCTAGTGTAGGAATTTTGATAATTTGGAGGGTACAAATAGATTGAAATAGGGACCAAATAACCAAAAAAATGGAAATTTAGGCCCCGAAATTAGGATGGACCAAACATGGTCCTAGGATTGAATATTTTTCATTTGAAATTTAGGGCATTCTGAGTGTGGAGGAGAAAAGCCCGAGTGTTTGATTCTCTCTGTTTATTCATCTAGCCTTGTCCAAGTAAGAAGAAAGAAGAAGGAAGAAGAGAAGGGAGAAGAAAGGGAGAAGTAAAGAAGGAAATGAGAGTTAGAGCTTGGGGCTGACCAAGAAATAGGTATGAGACTCCCTTGAAGATCAATTCATTGTGGTTTGTGTTGTTGGTAATTGTTAATTGGTTTGTGGTCCTTAATTGAGGAGTTTTAGTATAAAGGAAATGTTTGGGGTTTAGGGGAGATCTTGTCGAGAAATTTTGAAATTGAGTGAATATTTGGCCATAACTTGGTATAGAGTACTCCGATTTTGGAAATTCCAGTTGGAGAGGAAACCTAAGACCTGTGACCACATTTTCCAAGAAGAACCTAAAGTATTAATATGAATTAAGGACCCTTGGATTTGGATCTAAAGACCAATTACTTGCTCTATTTTCAAAACAAAGCAGTCCTGGTTGTTTAAGACATATCTTGAGTTTTGGTGCTCCAAATTGGATTATTCTAATTTGAGAAGAACCCTTAGCACCGTAACTTCAAATGAGTAGAAGGAACCAATGTCAAATTATGGAGTTAAGACCCCTGAAATTGGGTCTCACGTTCGGTTACCAGTGTAAACTGGGCAAATAGACCAGATTGGCATTAAAATGTCATAACTTGAGTTTGGATGATTTAATTGGAGTGATTCCAATTTCTAAGTAAAATAGATTCATAGAGGAACAATGTGCATAAAGGAAGCATGTTGAGATTTCGAACTCATTGTACCTAGAAAATAAGTGAAGTTAGACCCTGTTTTGGAAAATGATTTTCATGTCCTTTCCTATAGGATTTTGAGACATCTAAATGTCTCTTATATACTCCCAAAGTATTAGTGGAGATGGTTTTGTATGAAAATAAGTCAGTATAACTTAGCTAAGTGAGATAAGGAATTTGACTAAAAGTTATATGATTTAATGCTCAAACTAATACAGGAATAAATAGAATGGAATAATAAAGGACATGAATTAGCCATGTGAAAAGATAATAAATGTATAGTTGCTATATAGAAACTTTGGACTCACATTTTATGATGACAAGAGATATGTAAAAGTACTCTTTATGAAGATGAGAATTATAGATAGTGAATATCTCATATGCATAGATGATAATAATAGTTATTCATGTATATGGGATATGTACTAAAAACGTAATAAAATTGATTGCCTGCTTATGACCAGGTAGATGGATAAATGGGCATGCCTATTAGGGATACAATTGTTGTAGCATACAGATATAGTTGGCCCTGTTTGGGTTGATGACATGGACCCCGTTTAGGTCATACAATAAAGCACAAATAGAGATCACTGTCTAATATAGTGATAGTACTTTTTTTTTTTTTTCTTTCCGGGTCTGTCTGAGTTCTTTCAGTATCCTTTTTTTTTTTTTTGGAATATCGGTCATGAAACATGTAAAGAGATAAAAACGTATTGAGAAGTAAAACATGAATCATAAACATAAGTAATTTGTAAAATATAATCGAAATATAAATACCTAATACTATGACTAAAATGATATAGGTCGATGAATAAAGCATAGGAAGTTAGCATAGCACATGAGATTAACATAATGAATTAAATTATTTAATTGTGGTAAGTTCATGAATTATTGTAACTTACAAGTTTATATGATTATATATATATATATGCATAGCAAGTTGTATGAGTATTAGAATGTGATGATCATGGTTAGTGGTCATCCATGCGTAAGGATCCTCACTAAGCTTTATGCTAAGCACGGGTGTTTATTTGTGTAGGTACCTCAGAGGAGGCTAGAGAACAGGACATTCCACATCAACATCAAGGGCCATCTCAGCAATAGGTGCTCACCTGCAATGTTTCTATTTAACGTGTTACTCTTAGCAATATGTTGTACATAAACTTTTGGGTACAACGAAAAGGATTTGTAAATAATATATAAGTGATATTTTGAACGCTTCAAATAGTGGGGTATGATAGTATGGTTTTGTAATATATGTTAAATTATATGATTATATTTTAAAGAATGTTTTAGGCGCCGGTTAATCGAGGTTGATTCTAGAGTTTCGTGACACCTTTTCCTAACACAAAGGTGTCAGGTTGGGGTGTCATAGTGGTGGTATCAGAGTCTAGGTTTAGGCAACTCTGGATAGAGTATAAGATAAAAATGCATATGTAAAGAAATGTGTTGGCCTGATGTGGATATCTTTGTTTTCTGAATAGGATGGATCGCCCTCCCAATCCAGCAGAAGAAGCGGCTAAGAGTGTTAACCTAGGAGATCAAGGGTTATCTGCTTCGGATCCTTCTTAATTTGTCAAAAATGAAAGCAATGCTCCAGTCGAGCCAACAGAAGCCTTGTTGAGGATATCTCAAGACATGGTTCGGGTATTGGATAGACTAACTACTCCTTAGGCTTCGATAAACATGGTAAGAAGACATGGAGTAGAGGAATTCCATGGGACAAGCATGGAAGAGTCTAATAAAGTCAAATACTGGTTGGAAAAGCTACAAAGAGTATTGGAAGAGTTAGGATTTTACGATCAGTATCATGTGCGATCTCCTTATTCTGAGTGAGGCATATGGCAGTGAAATGATCTTTGAGAAAAGTTCGAGGATTCCAGATCCTATGCCTTGGGATTTCTTTGTCCAAGAGTTCAGGGCAAAGTACGTTATAGAGATGTATAGGGAGACCAAGTGGAAGCAGTTCCTGACTTTGAAGCAAAGGAACCTATCAGTGGCTGAGTATGAGAAGGAGTTCAGTCATCTCAGCAAATATGCAATTGAGTAAGTCCTCACCGAAGCATTTCAGTGTAGGCAATTTGAAGATGGACTGAATGAGTCCATAAAGGGGTATTTGGCGCATGTGACATCTCTTCCTTGGTGAATTTCATATCAATTAGTGCAGTACAGTAAGTGGAAGATTTGAAACGGCTTGACGAAAAGATTCCAAAATAAGGTTCTCGGGTGAGCTTCTTCCTCCTCGGGAAGAGTTAGAAAATCTGCGAGAATCGGTTACATCTCTACTACCAGAGGAAGAAGTCAAGGGCTTAGTATAGTACCTAGTACTGGTAGAGGTGCTTCAACGGGACCAAGAGAAACTCTATAGTGCCCTCATTGCCATCAACGACATTTGGGAGTTTGCAGATTGATAGCGGAGGGTGCTTGGATCTGGGCTTACTGACAAACATGGAAGGTGTCCCAAAGAGTCAAGGGACAATAGGGATCCTCAAAGTAACAGTAGAGGGAGGTCTGCGGCACCACCGTCGACTCGAGATAGAGGTAGAGGTTGGGGGCCATGCTTGACATAAAAGGGCAGGAGACGCCGAGGAGATGGTAGATGCGTCTGTGACTTCCTTCATGACACGAGCATATTCTATGAAGTCTCGTAGGGACCAGGAGGCACCAGAATTTATTGCTAGTATATTTTCTCTTTATGGTATTGAAATGCATGCATTAATAGACCCTAGATCTACTCATTCATATGTATGAATTGAGCATGTGTTCAATAAGGTGACAGTAGTGGAGCAACTATCATATGATATGCATGTAACCAGTCCTTGGGGGCATAGTGTCAATGTGAATAGGGTGTACAAAAATTTCCCCATAGTTATTCAGGATAGAGAATTTTCAGTTGATTTGATTGCTCTACCTTTTCGAGAATTTGATTTGATTTTGGGTATGGACTAGTTGTCTAAGCATAAAGCTATACTAGATTGTGGAAAGAAGACAGTAGTGTTGAGATGCTTTGACATGTCGAGGGTGATCTGAGGCATTAGATCTGATGTCGATGTGATCCGGCTATGCGGGCTATGAGATTTCTGAGGAAAGGATGTGAGACATTTTTGGCCTTGATACTTGACTCTAAGAAAGGTCAAGTAAATGTGGAAAAGATTCTAGTAGTAAGGGAATTTTCATATGTATTCCCTGAAGAGTTACCTAGTATTCCACCTGAGAGGGAGGTGGACTTGTCCATAGAGATTGTTCCAGGAACAACCCCGATTTCTAGGGCACCTTACAGGATGGCTCCTTTTGAATTAAAAGACTTGAGGCTGTAGTTAAAGGAGCTGTTAGATAAAGGGTTTATTAGACCCATTGTTTCTCCTTGGGGTGCACTTGTTTTATTGGTGGAGAAAAAGGATGGCACATTGTGAATGTTCATTGATTATAGACAAATCAATAAAGTAACAATGAAGAACAAGTACCCGCTGCCTAGAATAGAAGATTTATTTGATCAATTGAAGGGAGCAGGTATCTTTTCTAAGATAGATATGCGATCTAGGTACTACCAGTTGAGAGTAAAGGATGCTAATGTGCCGAAGACAGCATTCAGGACTCGATATGGTAATTACGAGTTTTTAGTAATGCCTTTTGGGTTGACGAATGCACCAGCGGCATTTATGGATTTGATGAATAAGGTGTTTTGACCTTACTTAGATCGGTTTGTGGTGGTGTTTATTGATGATATATTGGTGTATTCCAAGAATGAGGAAGAGCATGAATAGCATCGAGGGATAGTTACCGCGAACTGAGAGAAGCGGGGTTATACGCCAAGCTAAGTACATGTCATTTTTGGCTAAAGGAACTTTTCTTCCTAGACACATTGTCCTATCTTTGAAGAGTGGGCTAGATCCCGGCCCCAAGATTGAAGCTATTGTGAACTAGAAGCCACCCCAAAATGTGACAGAAGTGAGGAGTTTTGTGGGGTTAGCCAGATATTATAGAAGATTTGTGAATGGATTTTCTGTCATAGCATCTCCACTCACCAAATTGCTTAGAAAAGATGTGAAGTTTGAGTGGAATGACAAGTGCTAAGCTAGCTTTGAGCAGTTAAAGCAATTGATGATTGAGCTCCGGTGTTGGCCTGCTTCGGCCGGGTAAAGTATGCAATGCGGTGATGCTTCGGGGATAATTAAGGATGTGTGCTAATGCAAGATGGTAATCATGTGTACTATGCATCTGGGCGAGTTGAGTAGCATAGAGAAAGCGGGGAATTATCCTACTCATGACCTAGAGTTGGCTATGGTAGTGTTTGCTTTGAAAATATGGCGACACTACTTATATGGGGAAAAGTGTAGAGTTTACACAGGCCACAAGAGTCTCAAGTACCTGTTGACTCAGAAAGAGTTGAATTTGAGGCAGAGGAGGTGGTTAGAGTTGTTTAAAGACTATGACTGCATAGTTGATTACCATCCGGGAAAGCCAATGTGGTGCCTAATGCCTTAAGCAGAAGACAGTGGCAGCTTTGTCACTTCAACACAGTGAGTGGAGAATAACAGTTGATAGAGCTTTACTAGCTCAATTAAGAGCTCAGCCTGCTCTTAAGCAAATGATTATAGATGCTCAAAAGAATGATAAAGAGTTGCAGGAAAAGATTTAGCGGATCAAGATGAGTCAGTGAGTTTTAGGTAAGATGATGGGAGCTTGTATTTTAGAGATAGATTATGTGTGCGGTGACCCGGTGAAATTTGAAAAGTTGTTACATGAAGCTCATAACTCGGTGTTTACCATGCATCCTAGAGGCAACAAGATGTACTATTGGTAGAAAGGTATGAAAAGAGATGTAACGGATTATGTGTCTAAGTGTTTGACGATGTCGACGAGTAAAATTTGAGTATAAAATTTTTTTTTTTCCTCCGAAGCATACAATTTGGAATCCATTCGATTCCTGATGGAAATGGGATAATATATCTATGGATTTCATATCTAACCTCCCCCTTACATAGAGGAAGCATGATGCTATTTGGGTGATAATTGATAGACTCACGAAGTCGGCCCATTTTGTACCAGTTTGGATGGACTATTCTATGAATCAACTAGCTGAGCTATATGTGGATGAGATTGTAAGATTGCATGGTGTGCCTTTGTCGATAGTGTCGGATAGAGATCCGCAATTTAAATCAAGATTCTGGAAAGAGTTACAGTCAACATTGGGTACTTGTCTCAACTTCAGTACAACTTTTCACCCGCAAACAGATGGACAATAAGAAAGATTAATTCAGATATTAGAAGATATGCTGAGGGGTTGTGTTATAAATTTTCCTGGAAGTTGGGATGGGTATATTCCATTGATGGAATTTGCCTATAACAACAGCTATCAGGCCAGTATTGGTATGGGACCATATGAAGCGTTGTATGGCCGAAAATGTAGGACTCTTGTATGTTGGATAGAGCTGAGTGAATATAAACTTATTGGACCTGATATTGTGAAGGACACAGAAGAAAAAGTCCAAATAATTAAGTAAAGGTTAAAAGCTGCTAGTGATCGACATAAATCTTATGCCGATTTGAAAAGGAAGGACATTGAATATGAAGTGGGTGATAAAGTGTTCCCTAAAGGTATCTCCATGGAGGAAGGTGCTTAGATTTTGGAAGAAATGAAAGTTGAGTCCAAGATTCATCGGTCCATATGAAATTTTAGAAAGAGTTGGACCTATAGCCTATCGGTTGGCTCTTCCTCCAGAGTTAGCCAAGCTATATAATGTCTTTCACGTACAAGCATATTTATCATACGATGAGGAGCCGAAAGCTATCTTGGCTCGAGAGGTGAAGCAATTGCGAAACAAGCAAGTGCCATTAGTGAAAGTACTCTGGAAACATCACGGTAGGGAGGAAGCAACATGGGAGCCAGGAAGCTGACAATGAAGCTCGATATCTTTGTATTTGATAAGTAAAAATTTCAGATGAAATTTTTTAGGAGAAAGGTTTTAACACCGAATTAGACCTAGTAGTGTTATTACAATTTGTAGTATAAGAAAAAAGTAAAATTTGTATTTTGAATTTAAGATATAAGGTGAAAAAGAATAAAGCCGGAATTAATCTAAGAGTCAAGGGTAAAATGGTAATTTTTCAGATTAAGGACTCAAAGGTCATAAAACAAGAAGAGGATATGCTAGTGTAGGAATTGTGATAATTGGAAGTGAAAATAGATTGAAAATGAGGGACCAAATGGCAAAAAAATGGAAATTTATGCCAAAATTAGGATAAGACCAAACATCGTCCTAGAGATTAGATATTTTCTCATTTGAGGCTAAAGCATTTACTGGTGTGGAGGAGAAGAGCCAAAATTCTGGTTTGATTTCTCTCATTTCCTTGATCTAGCCTTGTCCAAGTAAGAAGAAAGAAGAATGAAGAAGATAAGGGAGAAGAAAGGGAGAAGTGAAGAAGGAAATGAGAGTTAGAGCTTGGGGTTGACCAAGAAATAGGTACGGGACTCCCTTGAAGATCAATTCATTGTGGTTTGTGTTGTTGGTTATTGTTATTTGGTTTGTGGTCCTCAATTGAGGAGTTTTAGTATAAAGGAAATGTTTAAGGTGTAGAGGAAATGCTGTCAAAATTTCCCTAAACCCCAAGTTAAATATTTGGTCATAACTTGGTCTAGAGTACTTCGATTTAGGAAATTCCAGTTAGAGAGGAAACCTAAGACTTGTGACCACATTTTCCAAGAAGAACCTAAAGTATTAATATGACTTAAGGACCCTTAAATTTGGGTCTAAAGACTAGTTACTGGTTCTATTTTGAAAACTGAGCAATCCTAGTTGTTTAGGACATATCTTGATTTTTTGAGTTTCAAATTGGATGATTCCAATTTGAAAAGAACCCTTAGCACCATAGTTTCAAATGAGTAGAAGAAACTAGTGTCAAATTATGAAGTTAAGACCCCTGAAATCAAGGTTTCACAGTCGGTTACCAGTGTAGACTGGGCAAACATACCAAATTGGCATTAAAATGTCATAACTTGAGTTTGGATGATTCAATTGGAGTGATTCCAATTTCTGAGTAAAATAGATTCATAGAGGAACAATGTGCATGAAGGAAGCATGTTGAGATTTCGAACTCATTGTACCTAGAAAATAGGTGAAGTCGGACCCTGTTTTGGGAAATTATTTCATGTCTGTCTTTTCCTATAGGATTTGAGACATCAAATGTCATATTATATACTCCCCAGTATTGAAAGTGGAGATAGTTTTTGTATGAAAAATAGATCAGTAACTTAGCTAAGTGAGATAAGGAATTTGAGTAAAAGTTATATGATTTAATGCTAAATAATAGGGAATAAATAGAATGGAATAATAAAGGACATGAATTCTAGCCATGTGAAGAAAAGATAATACATGTAAAGTTGCTATATAAAGAAGCATTGAATACAATCATATGATGACAAGAGATATGTGAAAGTACTCTTTATGAAGATGAGAATAATGGATAGTGAATATCTCATATGCATAGATGATAACAATAGTTATTCATGTATATGGGATATGCTCTTGAAAAAATAGCAATAAAACTTATTGTTTCTTATGATATGATGCAGATGGATAGATGGGCATGCTGATAGGAATCGATTCTTTGCAACATACGGTCTCGTTACATTTATAATAGGTTGATGACATGGACCCCGTTTAGGTCATACAATAAAGCACATATAGAGATCACTGTCTCGTATAATGATAGTACCCTCAGGTACATACAGTTCTTTCCCGTATCCATTTTTTTTTTTGGAATATGCAGGCATGAAACATGTAAAAAGAGATAAAGCGATATTGAGAAATGAAACATGAATCATAAACATAGAAAGTAATTTGTAAAATATAATGGAAATATAAAATACCTAAATAGTAATTAATACTATGACTAAAATGATATGGAATTCGATAGATAAAGCACAGGAAGTTAGCATAGCACATGAGATTAACATAATGAATTAAATTATTTAATTGTGGTAAGTTCATGAATTATTGTAACTTACAAGTTTATATGATTATATATATATAGCAAGTTGTATGACTATTAGAATGTGATGATCATGTTTAGTGGTCATCCATGCTTAAGGATCCTCACTAAGTTTATGCTTAGCACGGGTATTTATCCGTGTAAGTACCGAGGAAGCGGCTAGTGAATAGGACATTCTACATCAACATCAAGGGTCATCTCAACGATAGGTGCTCACCTGTAGTGTTTCTATTTAACGTGTTACTCAGAGCAAATGTTGTATATAAACTTTTGATTACAACGAAAATGATTTGTAAATAACTTGTAAGTGATATTTTGAACGCCTCAAATAGTGGGGTATGATAGTATGGTTTTGTAATATATGTTAAATTATATGATTATATTTTAAGATGTTTTGAGAGAGCTGCTTTCCAGTTAATCAAGTTTAAAATCTAATTTCGTGACACCCTTCTTTCTATGAAGGTGTCGGTGGGAATTAATCACAATTCTTTTCTCTTTTTCTTTCAAAACATGTTTCATTCCTTGTCGCTCTTTGAAATGCCATTATTTAGGTTACTATGCTATACACAGTGGCGCCTATCAAGAATATCACTATTTAATGTAATTTTCTTCGTTTGTGAAGCTTATTATAAGCATCATTATCTGGTGTGGCTTTTTTTTATTACAACTCAGAATTGCATATATGATACAATACTGCAGTGTGTCAGTGTCTTAGTTTTATTATCCAATGTAGGCATTTTTTGAAAGATCATTGTATTAATACAAACCTTTTTGGCACATTTTATGAAGTCTCATGTTGAATAAAGGAAAAGCTATTAAGAAAAAGTCCCATGTGGATTTGTTTAGTCCGAAAATCTTATAGGACAAAAGAGAAATTTGGGTTTGAACATGGGGAGGGGATGGTTTTTGTGACATATCGAAGGAAAAAGAAATTGAGATTATATAAATATAGACTCTTCTTATCTATATTGATGAATTTTAAAGCCATAAGGGTCGGTCCTTTGAATTAGGACAATATTTACATGGTTTGACATGGGTCACGACAAATTGTCTCAAACTCGATGGAGGGGTTTGTCTAGTCTCCTAAGGTATGTTTGTTTATTTAACTTTCAATCCTATGACATAACATATATAAATATAAAAGAATGTCATTCTACATTAAAATGAGGAAACGTGGTATTTATAATAACCCATATTGATATTTATAATATCCCATATTTGATAAGAGATAAAGTTATTAAGCTACATATGGATTAGCTCCTCATCTTAAACTTGTAAACACATTTTGAAGTCATTAGAATCTCTTTAAACCAAAATGGATAATATTTACCCTACTATATGCAATGCATTCCAAATGGTATCAATATCGATCATCAACCTTAGCATGAAGGTTTATTTTGCCCTGTACGTCACGCAAAGGAGAAATATTGGGTAGTATTTGTGATATCCCATATTGGATAAAGGAAAAAGGTTTTTAGGTTATCTAAGTATGGACTTTTCTTTACTATTGAAATGCATTTTAAAGTTGTGAAAGTCCGTTTGTATTTAAAGTGAACAAATAATGTCTACATAATTTGATATGAATCCATACATCAATAATTTCCCACAATAGATAAGGAGAAAGTTACTAGATTCATTGATTTGATAAAGAACTCCACAAGAGAACGATTTTGCATTGTCTAAGAAAATATGAACAAAAAAAAGAACAAAAATAAATAATTACTATGAGTACCGTGGTTTTTAAACCCACCACTCGATGGGTCAAGGGCTCGACATGCTTGGTCCATGGTCCGCTTTGCCCATGATGTGGAGCGGCCCAAGCCCACCAGATGTGTCAAACCGAACTTACCACATAGGCGAAATTCGGAGGCCGTGCGTGAAAGTCGAGGTATCCTCCTAGAAGGCTGACCTGAGCGGCCCCATCTTGAGTTCAATCCACGATGAGTTTGTCCTCCTTATGAAGTTAGCTATGGACGAATGGATAAAGGTGAGAAATATCATAAGGTATTTATCCCACCCAATTTCCCTAGTTTCAATCCTTACTTCTCGAAAGATTAATCCTTGATAAGGAATAATTAGTCTTTGATATGGAAATAGAGATTTTATTCCTAAGAAAAGGAGACTCTTTCCAGAGAAAAAGGGGGAGGGATTTGTGAACCACTCTCTATAATTCAGGAGGATCCCCACGATGAGAATGTATGCAATTCCAACTATGCAAACTTCCTTCTTCTTCTTCTCCGTATTTTTGCTGACTTAATCGTCGGATGTGGTCGGCGATCGATCGGATGCGCCCTTGTTGCAAGTTTACATTACCTTCGCGACACCTCGAGGAATCTTAAGCGATCAAAGTCTCACAGTAATTGGTGTCGTGCAGTGGGAACGAGCAGAGAAAGTCTCGTTTATAGGCTATAAGAGCTTGGCTTCAATGGTAGTCAAGTATCCCTTCATCACCTGGAGCTATGTTGATCCCCCATTCTACGCCTGATGCACCCGAGGTAGTCGCAATGACAAGCATTCCAATGAACCAATCGCCAGAAGATCAATTCCTCCATTGGCGTCAGGACATGGAAAGAAAGCAAGAGGAACAAGTAAGACAAATGAAAGAGTTGCAAGGTCAAGTCGAGTGCTTACGTCGCAAGAATTACCAGTTGTGGGCCCAGATCGAAAAAATTCGCCATCTTGGAAAAGAAGCGTGAGATAGCGGCCGCGATGCCCAATCGATCACCCTTGATAAAGTGAAGGGGCCAGTTGTTCCTGACGACGTCAATACCCCAGCAAACAATGAGCTATCCTCAGGTAGCTTCCCATCTACTGAATCTCGTGGTAAGGAGTACTCGAGCACCGAGATCCCGAATCACCCAAAGAGCGCCGCCTCACCACATAGTAGCGCTATTAGTGGTGCATCTCGGGGCGAGGAAAAGCGAGAGGCAGACACTACCAATACGGTCAAGCCGCAGGAAACCGTGATGTTGCCTCAGTGCGTTTCCTTAGTTTTGCGCATCACGCCTTTCATACAGGCCAATGTTTGCAACATGTGACTGGTCAGACCCAATGACATGCTCTCTTCACCCCTAGGGCAACACATCCTTGACTATGAGCCACCCCACGGGTTTGTCATTACAGCTTTCACCACATTCGGCCCCTAAGACCATATGCTCCATTATAATTAGGCGATGACATTAAATGATGGTAATGACATACTGTTATGCAAAGTATCAGTTTGTAGGGTCGGCGCTAGCTTGGTTTCTCAAGCTCCCGCACTACTCAATAAATTTGTTCGACAAATTATGGGCCGCATTCATATCACAGTATCTCTGCTCAGTGCAACAAAAGAGAAACATCAACTCCTTACAAACCATTCTTAAACAAGAAGAAGAGTCGATTCGTGACTTCACAAGAAGGTTCGAGCAAGCCGTCCAGCAGATAAAGTCGTATAGCATGGACGCAATCCTCCAAAACTTTAGGAGAAGTTTCGAGCCATCTACTCCTTTCTTCCAGTCACTATCTTTAGACCAGCCAACGACGATGGAAGAATTATACATACGGGCTGATAGGTACTCAATGCTAGAGGACAATATTCGTGCAACGACCCAGACTATCATGATTACCTCCAACCGACCTAAGGAAATAAGTCGTTTGGGAAGCAGCCCTCCAAATCTAAGGAAGGTCAAAATAGAGATAGGAAGCGATCCCTTGACCAATCACAAAAGCCCCCACAGTTTACCCCCCTTAACGTCTCTTATGAGAGGCTATGCCCTTCATTCGTGACTTGCTAGAGTTTAAATGGCCTGCTCCGATCCAGGCGAACCCCTCCTAAATGAACAAATCCTTGCGATGCGATTATCATAGAGACCATAGGCATGAGACCGACAAGTGTCAAAGCTTAAAATTTATGGCGGAAAAGCTTATCAAGGTGGGACACCTCAAGAGATATGTCAGGAAACCTGACCACGGGGTGGAGTCAAGGCAAGCCCCAAACAAAATCACAACCAGCGTGACAACCTCGACAGAATCTAGACCTACCATAAACTATATATTGTGTGGCTCATCTGATGACCAATATCAGTCGAAGCGCCAACATAAGAAGCTCTTAAGAGCTGCCACAGTCAAAGCTAGGGTGAATGTTATCCAAACAGAAGGAAGACACAAAGAAACCAAGGCAATAGATGGTCCCATATCCTTTCCTTCTGTCAACCCTAACAGGATAATTGTGCCTCAGTACGATGCTCTGGTACTCACCCTCTGTATTAGCGGTTTGATGTACATAAGTCTTAGTAGATCTGCGTGGCGATCTTGTTCGCGATTAAACTGCCGAACCCTACCTAATCCACGGGTGCGTGTGACTGCTGATAATAGAAAAATTGAGTTGATTTTCGAGCTTTGAAAAATCCGTCCCCAGTGAGGAACGGTTTTGTTTTGAGTTGCCACTTACTTTTTATTTTTATTTATTACGGGGAAAATCAAATGTAAAAGCCCTCATTGACTCGATCGGGGAAAGGTCCGTAAGCTAGATTTACGGGTTCGGGGATCAGGTTACCTATTGGGAAGGTACCTCGTGAGGTAGCACCTCTCTAGGCCCGGAACTCGATCTCTACAAATGAATTGGGACATGGGAGCACATGGGTCAAAGATCGTCGATCACTCGAAATTTAAATAGATGACCTGAATCACCCGACCTACTGATATCTAACATGCATAAACACTCAACCAAACAAAACAATAGGTGTCTTTGTGGTCTGACATTGTACATAAGTGGCGATCCAACAAGCTCAAAGGAATGCACCTGAATATCAGCATCCCGAAATACCATGTATGCATATAAATGCAAATACCACAAAAGCCCGAGCACGTATGAGGGTCCCTAGCCATGTCATGCGGATATGATTGATTAATATAAACACAAACACACGACATGCATTCATGATCGAGTAGCAAGTTAGGTGTTCAAATAGAAGTGAATGGAAAATGAGGGATTCGAGGATGCCTTGTTTCTTTCCACACTCTCAGATGACAGATCAGCTACAGGCAGGAAATACGATTCATAATCAAACTCACCTAACCCTAAGTGTCCTAACTCCAGAGCGGGTCCCCTTTAATTAAAGTTAGGCTCAACTTTAGACCCAAAATATGGCCCATAAATGCATTAAAGCAAACGGGCCTCAGCCTCAAGGGATTCGGGCTTGAAAATTGCTAAAATAAGGGGCTGCCCATAAGCTGTCCTACATAACCAATTGAACTAGTTCTCAACTGGTCCAACCGGTTCTCAACTGGTTGAGAAAAAATCTCAAATTTCACCAAAATATTCTTTAACGAATAAGGAATTTAAAAAACAAACGATGCATGATTTTGAGCCGGGCAGTGGTGACTTAAGCAGCCAAGATGCTCTATTTGCTATCTGAAAAAAAAAAAAAAACCTAATGAACTAGATGATCTAGTTTCACTAGCAAAATCTAAAAGCTAGGTTGAGAACCAAATCTTAAATTTATTTTTCAAAACATTCTTCTGAGTGAGAACCCCGAAAAAAACAACGGTATGCGATTCCAGCTAGGATGGTGAGAACCGATCAAAACAAGGCAAGTGCCTAGCTGTTGTTCACGAAAATAGAACCTAATGAAGCCAGGGTTGGCGGTTGAGAAAGAGATTCTCAACATTTTGCCAAAAACATTCCTTATAAAGTAGGAATCTAACAAAACAAACGGTGTACGGTCGACTCTAAATAGTGAGAGCGACCGAGCAATGCCTAGTGCCCAGCGCCATTCTTGAAAATAAAACCTATTGAGGCAAGTACGTCAGGTTTCCCAGCGAAGCTGATCGATTTCCCAACCGGCTGATCCGGTTTCCCAACCGGTTGATCCGATTGATAACATTTCTCAAAAAATTTCAGAACATTCCTTACAAGTAAAGTCCAAAAAAAATAAGCGGTTTTCTGGTCGACTCCGAATAGTGAAGCGGCCCAAGCAATCGTGTGCCGTAGAGGCGCAAACATCAAAGGCAAAGACAAGCGCAAAAAAATGGGGCTTTTACAGCGTTCATGCACAGCAGATTCACGGCCACTCCCCTTTGTCTTCCTTCTTTTACGCCTCAAAGCACAGTATCCGCTCCCTCGAAACTTTAAATCACCTTGAATGTAGAGAGCACTTCCACCGGGATCTAGAGAATCCCTCCTCCTTTTCTTTTTCCTCTTTTTTTCTCCTTCTCCCTCTTTTTTTCCTCTCCTCTATCCCCTTCCTTCTTCACATTTTTTTGTTTGTCTTTTTCCTTCATAAACATCTGAGTTTACTCCATTTTGCACACCTTCAATCCTTGGAACTCGCCCTATAACACCCCGAAATATACTATAGTCGTTTTCAACATGTTTAGGGTATTTTGTAGGTATTATTTGAATTTTTAGTAATTTAAATTCAAAACGTGAAAATTAGAAACCAGAGGAAATAAATGAGGTAAATTTTATGCTTTGTCAAACAAGATATAAAAGTCATAAGATAAGAAGATGAGATCTTTATTATGAAATGGCATAAGTTGTGGTGCAAATAGAAGGGAGTTTGAGGACCAAAGTGTAATAAAAGGAAAATTGGCCCAAATTGGGATAAGACCAATTAGGGTCTCTCATTTTGGGGATTTTTGGAGGGCAATTCGTGAAAAGAGAAAGGAAGATAAGAAGAAGAAGAAGAAGAAGAGAATTTCAGGCATGGATAACTATGGGTTTGTATGGATTCTTGGATTCTTGATCTAGTTCTTTTTCTAGGGTTTTTCTATGAGAAGTTCTAACCCACCATTACATGTGTTTGTGGAAGTTGTTGGGTGGGAACTTGTAGGAATATGTATAGATAAGCTTGGAAATGAGGATTTCTATGGATTTATGGGGGATTCATGTGTAGGTCATTTGCTTGGGTGTATGAAATTCCTCCTTGAGCTAGGGTTTGAGGTGTTTAAGAGTATGAATACTTGTTGGGTGTTAGGAATCCTCTTAACTTCCCCTTTTGTGTTTATGTTTGGGTTATGAACCATTTGGGAGTTGTTTTTGGTGATGCTTTTTGATTATTTTGGGGGTTTTGATTGGATTTCTGGAAAAAAGGACGAAATCAGCAAATCTGGGCAATTTCGGGGTCACTGCGCCCCCAGGCCGTAGGGATCATGCCGGGTGTGGATGGGAGGCTTGGACAAGCCTCGGGTAAGCCGAGGCATAGAAAAGCTACGTCGCGGCGAGGGGCCTACACCCGTGGCGTAGCCTTGTTCTGGAACATGTTCTTGTCATGTTTTGCTGTACGTTGATACGAGGACGTACATTGGACTAATGAGGACCATATAAGTGTATGAAAGGATCCATTCATGTTTGTAAGGTAAAGGAAAAATTAGACCGTACCTCGCCGCCTCGTTGGCAAACTTATTGCCCCTATGATAAGATAGTAAGTTCCTGAACACATATAATTGTAAGACTGCCTAAGACCGAATATTGAATGACACGACACCTGCATTGCGTGGGCGAGCACATAGTACCCGGTATTCTACGATTGGTCAAGCGACACTCTCTGACCGTGCTTCGGCACATTTAGTACTTTGGTACTATTTGATTAGTGTGACGACACTCTCTGTCGGTGCTTCGGCACTCCTTCTTTATGCTATGGTACCTTAGTACTATACCGTACCTTCGGGTACGTATTATGTTGTGTCCTACTCATTTCTTATACTGGTCTAAGTAGTTAAACAGTTATATGATAAGAATCTGAATGACAAATAAGAGTAAATTAATGTACATCATTTTGCTCTAAATGTACCTACGAGTACCTCTGTACAAGTACAAGCTCTGTAACTCCTACGGGAGATATGAACAAGTATAAGTCTGCTATAAGTACAAGTATGCGTATATGGTTGATATATGAATTCATGAAAAATTCTGATATCTGATATATTATATTTGTTATTCTTATATGCTTACTATAAATGAGTATTAGTACATGTTTATACATATAATTCTCAGTTTTGTAAGGCGTTAAACAGCATGGGTTTAATCGTGTAGATTACGAGGAGGAGGACGTCCGCGAATCATACGCATCTTCTTGAGCCGTAGTAGTAGGAATCCATCCTGATGGGTTTGTGCTTTGATTATGTAAATGTAAATGTCTACGAGTTTTGTATATGTATATGTAAAATGGGACTCGAGATTGTATTGTGAGTGTAAACACCCTTTACGGTGGTAGTTTTATTTTGTATCTTTCTTTCCTTTGATATTTTGATTCGATTATAAGACTTGGGCCTGATATCGAAAGCGGGTAAAGAGTCACAGTAGTTTCGCGCCCCCCTTCATGTGGCCTGGGCGGGGGTTGGGGTGTGACACTGTCAGTCTTGGACTTCCCCGACTCCGTAAACACTCCTCATTCATGAGGTCAAAGGCGGCCACATTGTCGCTGTTTAACCACGAGAATCCAAATGGACTCAGGTGGGTTGCAAGCAACCTGAAATGGCTAATGGGCCCAAACCGTTCCTAGGGCTGATCTGGAGCTTATGGGCCCGAACCAAGTAGGATTTTGACTCAAAAATCACCAAAATCAGTGCTCCATACAAGCTGACACAATGATCCAGATGAACCGGTTCCCAACCAGTCGAGCCGATTAAGAAAAAATTTGAAAATTTGATAGAATTTTCCTTGAAGAGTAAGGAATCCAACAAAAGAAACAGTGCATGATTTTGAGTTCGGATGAAGGAGATATGACAAAAAACAAGATTGGGTGCTCCGAATTTGAACCTGATCGAATAATGAACTTCATTGAAATCCACTGAACTGGCTGAGCTAATTCCCAACCGGTCGATCTTATTGATAAAAAATTCTCAATTTTGTTCAAAGAATTCTTCAATGAGTAGGGAATCCAGCAAAACAAACGGTGAATGATTTTGAGTTCGGATGAGGAAGATATGATTGAAACAAGCCCAAGTGCTTTGAATTCGACATACTCCAATAAACTCCGATTGAGTTAAAACCTTGGGGGGCCCCACTTGCTTCCTATAGAACGATCCAATAACTAAAAAAAGAAGTCACGATGACACTCAAAAGTGAACTACTTTTCACTCAATGGACCACATACAAGCCCATCCGAGGCTCGAAGACCGACTAAGCCTAAAAGGTCCCTAATGGTGCTATATGAGAATGATGGGTGAGTGTGACACCCATAGGATAAATGCAAGTGTTGAGGGACAAAATTGAGGGTCTAAAAATATACCCCTCTTCAGTAGAGTGAATGAACGAGTGAATCATGGGTGAGAAGTACAAGAAATGGAAGAATGAAATGAACTCTAATGAAGAACCCAGATGACCAACAATTTTGTCTCCTTACCCAATACCGAAGGCTAACGGAATTGAGTCACCACGACTGAAGGACTAAGAGAGACCTAAGAATGATGCCTGGGAAGATGAGTGATCCAGACACAATGCAAGTGAATATAGGAGAAGAGTCGAGACGATGCAGAAAAGATAGCGATGTCGGACACGTCTTAGGAAGATGAGCAAAATCGAAACACGATGCGGAAAGATAATGAAAGTGAGACTCTCGATGTTGGAAAGAATGGCTGTCTTTCCGGACACGATGCCGAGGAAGATGAGGAAAATCCGAACACGATGCAGAAAAATATATTGAAAGCCGGACACAATGCCGAAAAATATAAGCGATGCTCAGACACGATGCTGAGGAAGATGACGAAAATCACTATGCCGAGGAAGATGACAAAAATCCAGACACGATGCTAGAGAACCCAAAATAAAAAAGGATTGAATCTAGGCACGATGCTGGAGAACCCGAAATAAAAGGAAGGGATCGAATCCAGGCACGATGCCAGTGAAGATAGGAACAAAAGAAAGGGATCGAATCCGAGCATGATGTCTGAGAACCCGAAATAAAAAAGAGATCGAATCTGGGGTGCGATGTCGGAGAACCCAAAACAAAACAAAGGGATCGAATCCGGGCGTGATGCCAGAGAACCCGAAACTAAACGAAGGGATCAAATTCGGGAGCGATACCGGAGAACACGAAACAAAAGGAAGGGATCGAATTTGGCCGCAATGCCAAAGAACCCGAATCAAAACAAAGGGATCGAATCTGGACACGATACCGAAGAACCCCAAACAAAATGAAGGGATCAAATCTTGGCGTGATGCGGAAGGGCGAAACAAAGCGAAGGGATCGGGTCGGGCGCGATGTCGGGAGGGCCGAAACAAAGCGAGAGAGGATCGAATCCGAGTGCGATGCCAGAGAACCAGAAACAAAAGGAAGGGATCGAATCTAGGCGCAATGCCAGAGAACCCGAATCAAAACAAAAGGATTGAATCTGAGCGCGATGCCCAAGAACCCGAAACAAAAGAAGGGATCGAAAGTGTCCAAAGGCGCAAAGAAAGAACTATGCCCCAGTCTAAGGCATTAATACCATGTCAAAAACCCACCACTGCACATAAAGTCAGAGTCACAAAGCTTGAAATATTACAAACATTCATTCCTGAGGAAAAGCCCTCCTCACTAATCCATAACAACTCAATATACCAGCAGTTGATAGGGGCTGTACTTACTGTAATATGCATCGACTCAAAATCTTGATGAAAACCCTGAATTACATCACTAAAAAGCTAATTGTGTATGACAAGCAGGGATGTGCATGGGGAATGCCTTGGTTTGCATCCCTCTTGGTCAATGAATCTTAGTGAATCAGATCCCGATCAGCTCTCAAAAGCGCTCTATTGTATGAAGAAACCATGCTAAATATGGGGCCTCAAACTCCCCGTGCCCAAGCGTCTTTAGGCGAAAGCAATGATTACGTATTGCATGTGTAAAGAGCCCAGAAGTGATTAGAGTGCCATGGTAAATTGAAATTTGAATCAACAATATTTATATACCTAAGTTCCTCCCTCTTTGCCGTAGTCAAGCTCTTTGCGTATAGTGAATCTAGGGTCGAACACGGGGATGGAGTTTCATGCTGAATGATTTGCATAAGTGTAAAAGGTAGGCTTTTCTATTTGGACTTTTGGATTTTTGTTTCAAAAAGCAGTGTATTAATTTGAAGCGATTAGCTGTAAAAGGGCTAATGGAAGTGTGAAAAGTTAGCTTTGAGGTTGGGTCACTAACTTGGTAACTTAGGGCAAACAAGTGTCCTCGGGTTTTTAATCCTCGTGTGACAAGCAACCTATAGTCGAGCCTGCTTAGGATCTATGTTTAACTAGCAAACCTCACCTAAAATAGCTCTATTTAGTCAACCACAGATAACATGCATCTATGGCCCCTTCTGATTTGAAACCTAACATTAAACATCATTTAGGTGACTCGTAAAGACCGTCTAAAACCAGTGCATCTAGCAATATAAGTATGCCTTGTATCTACGCATGGTAAGTATTGCCGTCAGTAACATTGATGCTATTCCAGCCCTATTTTGAAGAAAGATAGGGCCATAAACACAGTACTGTGGCTTTTAACACAAGAGGACAACATGCATATGCCCCACCGCAAGCTAGCTTCCTTACATCTTCAAAGAAAGAGGCAGCGAAGCATCTCTTGAGTTGTCATCCTCGAGGGTGTTTAGCGATGAAGCATAAGGGAAAGAGGAGAGAGAAGAAAAACAAAACCTATTAAGCTACAAAGATATTTACACATAAAATAAAACTTCAAAAATTGTCCTTCGATTTGTTGCTTAGGGTCCTAAAAATGGGAGGGACATATAGGCCACCCGATGTGAAAATACCATAAACTGTTTCAATTTATTCAAGTTTAGGGACAGTGAGTAATACACCAAGGAAATTGAAGTAAGCTAGGCGTGGCAATTTAACAAGCTAAGCGAAATTTATTAACAAAAATTCTTGTGATGTAATGCAAAATTCGTAAGGAATAGTGCTTTATCGAAAATTTTGGGTCCTAGCGAAAAATTGGCAATTTCGATAAGATTGCAAAATTTTCGTAAGGTTCTTGAATTTTTCGCAATCGGTAGAAATTTTCGCAATCTTAAGCGGAATTCCACTGGAATTCTTGATTCTTCAGCACCTTTGCCTCACGTCTCTTGCGTGATTTTTTAACTACTTTATGAATTCTCTCTTTGGTTATGGTTTGCTTGATGGCTGATGAATGGGTTCGATCTTTATGGTCATCTTATGTCTCGATATTGAACTCCCAAAGTACGCAAAAGACACGCAAAACAACCTGTCTTTCTCTAAATGGCATTAGTGATACTAAGAAGACTTGAACACTTCAATTGGCATAAATGACATGATTAGCCTGTAACACTCAAAACCTATCTAATATAGGGTTCAAAATAGCACTTTTGGGCACTAATCCCACCCCCCAACGGCTTGTTGCTAGTCCCATAGCAATGCAAAAACTAAGGATATGTATGCAGTGATTTTCAAAAAGTTTATGATTCAAAAGGGTTTATGTACATATAAACATTACCTTTAAACTGAAAAATTGAATATAACGGTCTTGATAAATTGCAAAATTGTCCCCTCCCAAACTAGCAGCGACTGCTGGCCTTAAGTTGTTGAACAACCTAGATAGGGCTAGTTACTCTCTTCTTTCTTTATTCAACTACAATGTAAGTTGCAGTGGCAAATCAACTTCACCAAAGTCGGAGTAGCAGGGTCTAGATGACTCATTGATTAAGGTTTAGGGCATCGAGCCAAAAGGATCACTTGACCACAAACTCTACAGGCTTCACCCCGGACTCTGAATGACGAAAATCAAGCACCTACAAATCGTTAAACTCTACCTATCCACCCATGTAACTAACACTAAATCGATGACTCTGACCAGTGCGGAGCAGTGTCGGGCTGAGCTTTCGCCATACACCCACCGGGCCAGGTGCTCGGGTTTCAAGGCAAGGCTTCGGCTTTATTTCTTTCTTCTTTTTCTTTTTCTTTTCCTTCTTGCTTTTTCTTTTTCTTTTTCACTTTTTGGAGAAGACTACATTGGTCTTCAAATGTGGAGTAACACACAAACCTATCCTAGGTTGCCAACTTGTGCTGAAGTAGGCTATCTGAAAGCGAAAGGAAGGAAACAAATTCATGACCTATTGAAACAATTTGGTGTGCAGTGTGTGAATTAGCTTAAGGGAGAAATTTTCAAGTTGAGCATCTTTGGAACTTCAATGACCAAAGTATATTAAGCATAAATTTGTTCTAACATAAAAGCTGACAAAGCAAAGGGTTTAAATTTTTCCGTTTAAAAGCGGTCGATTGTCGATTTGAAGCAATTCAATTGTTCAATTGAAGCAATTCAATTGTTCAATTGAAGACAAAAACGATTACTTATGGTGAAGGCACAAAACATGGTATGCAAAAATCTGTATATATATATAGTGAATAGCTTTTGATATAGCCAAAATGGCTAGTACATGCATACGAAAGTAAACGCATACAAAAATATCCTTGCCTACCATAGGCTAATACATGAATCTAATCAAAATTAGTGAGTTGATAAAAGCTGTAACTATACAAAAATCATAAAAGGAACCTAACCACCTCCCACTTTCTTTGTGGTGGTGGTGGGTGAAAAGCTGGCACTCTTTGCGGCCAAAACATCCCAAATAAGGCTGCGTGCGTAGTGGGCTCCTCTCGTCGGGGAACACGAGGAAGGCCAGTGCGTCATGATCTTGAAGCATAGAGTGACCTAGGCGACCTTTGATCTGGGTTGCATGTGTAGTACGCGAGTGAGCGAGATGGCATCATCACACACCCAATCTCTCGTTGGCGTGAACATACTTTCGGGTGAATGGTGTGAGATAGGATGGGCTAGATTATCAGCTGCAGCTAACGGATGTGGTGTATGGAGGAGGATGGGGTAACATCTGCGGGGAGGCTGGACTCCTCTATATCTCGGGCTCAGAGGCGGAGCACATCGTCTCTATGGAGTCCTCGGCCACTGACCCGGCACCTCCACTCACGAATCTGGCATAAGTAAATGGAAAGATCACCGGGCATGGTCATCACCCGCTCCGTTGACAGAACCAGAGGGCATCGAACTCTCATCTCAATCCTGGCTCCTCGAGATGCCATGCTCGAGAACACAGCGGAAGTAGTCTCGACATCGATGAGTGGAATGCTCTCTGCTTTCGTACTAGGTCCTTCCGATGGGTATTCTCTCGAAATGCATCGAGGAGGTCATCACCATTTCGAAGGGGCGAACGATATCCCTCGAATCACAGTAAGAGCCTCGAATGGCTCCCCTCATTTATCTCGTAATCTTTATGCGGGGATGACCTCAATCCGGAATAAATGGTCGATTAGTAGCATTACGGCGTATTGCCTCCTATAAAATCTTTGGTCCGAAATTTAGCCAAGTGTCTCACGGCAGTGCCTGCCATCTCCTCGATAGGGTGATTGGGCAAATCTCTGTAACCTGTATTGGCCGGCGGTATCGTAGGCCCAAAACTCTTGAAATATCGACGCTATGAGTACTCCGTGTGATCATCAATAGAGGCGAAGCTCCGCGACGGACCATACGCTCCTCGAGATGTGTAGAGTGATAGAACTTCTGACACCACTCGTGAATTAATAATCTTTGCCTCGGAGTCATGAAGGCGTGATGAATAAATCCTCGATCAACCTCATAGAATCCCTAAACACGGGATCGACCCTCGTGGCGGGACATCATAGTACGACTCGATGAAATCCTCTACGATGGAAGTCGTACATTCCCAGAATAGGGTTCCCTACGAGCAACTGACCTCGATCACGGAGGCGTGATAACGAGGTGATGATGTGGCCCTGCCCGCAGCGGAGTGTATTTGGTGATGGTGCGGTAGGAAGGAAGATGACTGCTTTGGGCCCGATGCGGGCCGCTTGGAGCCGAGGCCTCCTGCTGCTCCTTTGAATGGGTGATGGGGCCGGGGTCCCGTCAGGTGTGGCTCAGCAGCCGAAATCCTGAGGCTCCTCGGAGTGCGCCTCGGGGGCGGTGATGAGTCTTGGAGCCCGGAATGGGAGAATTTGAGTGGGCCTCTCGCTCAGGTATCTTAGATCTAACCCTTGCGGTAGAAGGCGGATCCCTCGATCTGAAGACCATATCGTAGTGCGAGCAGGACCTTCGGAGGAGAAATTTAGACTCGAAAATGTAGTAGAGCCTTGAATATGCGGGTGGAAGGACTCCTTTGGAGTAGTGATCCTGCTTGAAAGTTTGGAAGACTAACAGGGGCTCAGCGAATTTACTTGATTCCTGGGTTACGTAATAGCGAATAAAGGCCGGTAAAGATCCTAACCGTGGAAGCCGAGCCTGACCTGTGAACCCGAGACGAAGGTCTGACGGCGGTGTGAGGCGCGATGAAGGCTCGGCGGAGATGGCTCGAGTACAGGCGACGGCTCATTTGTGAACACCCAGGCTCGTCTTGTAGTGTGTCTATGGACAGCGGTTGTGGCAAAGGCGAGGGAGGCTAGGGTCTGTTGGTCTCTAACGGCGACACTAGTGAATCGGTCGTGCGGGACCTTGCGGCTCACGGCGAGTGGGAGTGTGGCGGGCTGAAGGCGGGACTGGGGCTACGACGAGGAAGAATTTGGGAGAGCGAGGGAGATATGGGGCGACCTTTGGCCATCCCCTCTCGGGTTTAAATGGGTGTGTGAGGCGGTAGCCGAAGGGTCCTACACCGGTTCCGCTATTTTCTTGCCGAATTGGCCCAACCAGGTCATACCACACACAATCGAAGTCGGTGGTTATTTATTGATACTATATGAAATTAAAAAAAAAAAAAATATATATATATATATATATATATATATATATATATATATATATATATATATATATATATATACTATACTATATATATATATATATATATATATATATATATATATATAATAGTATTATATATAAAACTATAATTAAAATTTAATACACAATACTATAGTATATAAACAAAATTACTAAAAGGAAAAAGCGCTAATTTAGGAAACTTTCAAAAATAGCGAAATTATCAAAATTAGCTAAATTAAGACAAAAGCAAAATTGTTGAACCTTACATAATCTAGGTTTTTGAGACGATTCAATTTGAAAATTGCTCAGGAGGGTCGAGGAGAATGATCTCCTCAGCCTGCCGATGCTTTGGAGTTGACTCCATGGTGTTGGAGTGTCCCGATTGTTGAAGTGGTCCTCGCGTGGCTTTGAATTGAGCAATTGGCTTGCGGTGGAGTGTTGATGGCAAGATTGATATCTTCATCTCCTTGGCTGATTACTCCTTGCAATTCACGGACAGCGTAGCTACTGCATCTTGACCATTTTGAAACAACTTCATCAGTTATTTGATTTTCATGTTCTAGAAACTTTTGCTTGTTGTTCAAATGAAAGATGTTTCCCTAACTCCAAGGTCATGTTACCAAGGTAAGTTGCATGACTCCATTAGGCAATTATGATTGCATTCTTTGTGTGAAATGGTCTTCTAAGATGATTGGCACATGATTGAGTTCATTTGCAGCGGAGGAAGGAGGAGGGGAAGGAGAAGGGTGGCTCGGTGTCAAGCACCACAAAATCTTGGGTAGTAGATTTGTCTATCATTACTAAGACATCCTCGATTATCCCCTTAAGGGTTTTCTTGATCTATCGACCAATGATAGTGTGATGTTGAGTGGTTTAAGTTCCTTTAAACCTAGTGCTTGTACACAGAATACGGCATTAGAGTTCCTGTGGCTCCTAAATCCAAGCAATGGTTGTCACATGCACTTCCACCAATATTGATGAAGTGTGGGGAGATCACGGATCCTTGTATTGTTGGATGTTGCTTTGGGTGTAGCCTTGACTTGTTCGGTGAGAAATGCCTTTTTCTCGATACAATCACTTCTTGATTGTGCAAAGATCTTTCAAAAATTTTGCATAAGCAGGGACTTGTTTGATTATGTCCAATAGAGGTATGTTGACCTTCACCTGTCTTAGGACTTCTAAGATACCTGCCTGCTGGGATGTCTTCTTCTTACCTCTAAGTGCTTGTGGAAATGGAGGTGATATGCGGTATTTCATTGAATCTTCCTTTAGGAGAATATGCTTTCAATTTGCAATTCTCCTCCCACTGATTAGATTCTTCAACGGGCTTTGGCATGGGTTGATCCAGCCTCTTTTCCTCCTCGGGGAGTAATTATAGCCTTAACCTCATCCATTCCCGAATTGTTGGATGACCCTACTTCATGAATTCCCTTAGGATTTGAAGTGTTTGAAAAAGGGAACCTCCTTTTTCTTGGCCTCTGACAACTTGTTGGACTCTTGGTGATTGAATACATGAGTTATCAATTTTACGGTTCGGGTTGCTCTCTAGCCCATCTATTCTCTTGTTCGAGTGTACTTTCTGAGTATCAATCCTTTGTGCCAGTTGCACATTAATTCCTTTTTGTTCCTCAACAAAGTTGCCCATACCTTACTCAGGTCGACTATGGCTTGTTCCACGGGTAAGAGATGGTGAGTGGTTGTGGTTCAATTGGGAATAGCGTGGTTTGGCTTTGGTGGTACATAAGCGAGGGGGTGGGCCCCCGGGAAGGTTAGGGTGATTCCTCCAATTGGAATTGTAGGTATTACCATATGGAGCATTAGTTATTTGGCTTGTATTGTCCCTCTGATGTTTGCACATTCTGACATCAAATCCTTCCTTTGAAGGAGCCATAGGACCTTTGATACATTGGAGTGCGGAGGATTGGAAATTAGTGCAGGATTAGTGTGTGCAGGATTTTTAGATCAGCTGTGCGTCATGGAGCCTTTTTCCTTCAAGCTCCTCCACCTTCCTAGCTAAGGTTGAATCCTAGCTTTCATTTCATATCCTCCGCAAAGGTATAAATCCTCCCCTAGGGCTGGCTGAGGGCCTCATTTTTTCCATTTCTCTAGGGTTTGGCTCATCCCAACCCTTAGAAGTTTCAGCCACATAGTTCAAAAAATCCATGGCTTCACAGTTGCTTACTTAGAAAGTCTCCACACATGGTTTCAAAAGTCGCCATGCAGGGAGGCAGACATACCTCACTCATAGAAATGGTTCACTAACATCCATGTATCAAACCCATGGTGTGGGCATGCACTTATAGTTTCCATAAATCTCTCCCAACATCGGGTAGAACCTCTCACCATCCCGAGCCGCAAAGGTGTAAATTTGTCTTTTCAAATCAAGGTCTTATGAGCACCGAAGAACTTCTTCAGAATTTGGCCTGCAAATTTCAAATTTCAATTTCTACGGTTCTAGGCCTCAGTGAGTTTAGCCAAATCTTCACTTGTCCTCAGTGGTCGTTGAAAATGCTTTCAAATTTTAAGCAAATCCATGTCCATCATTCCTTCCTTAAAGGGTTGTGTATACTCAAAACTCAATATGAGTGTGATTTTCATTTTCCATACCATGGTATGTGGGGAGTAGGGGTACCAAGTAAGGCCTCACTGCTACTTCTTCAGCAGGAGGTACGATGCAGGAAGGGGCACTAAGCACCTAGAGGGCGGATGTGGTCCTCATCGACGATTGTCATGGGATCCATCGCGCCCGGCCGACCCGTCGTCTTCGTGCCGCTGGGATCCATGGCATCGCGGTACACCGACTCTCACCGACCGGGCCGGTTGTGTATCGATTCTATGTATCTGTTCGATGTGTCTCTATCCCATCGAGCATAAACACTGCATACAACCGAGACACAACAAAGATCACAAACAAACTTGCAAAAAGGTTAGGGTTAACTAAAATAAAAACTAAAACTGAATAAAAAGTAAAAACAGTGCAGTCACTGCAAAGTGATGATAACTGGCAGTTCCTGCAACTGGGTTACAAAAAGAGTTAAAAAGGTTACCTTCACTTGTGATGTTGATCACAAGTACACTTCAACTTATCAAACGTAGTTTGGCACCATCCCCTAGCAATCCACACTATTTGATTCGCAGGCTATAGTAGCCGAAATGAATCAACAATATTTATATATTTAGCCTTCTAATTGCCAGATTGTTGTCATATGAGAAGAATCAGGCTCAATCATCTGATGGTTTCATCTAGAATGATCGCTGTATAAAAAAGGCAGTGGTTTTCTGCTTGGACTTTTTGATTTTTGTTTCAAAAAAATGGTGATGAGTTTGAAAACTCGATTAATCAGAAAAGACTGAAAATGAAGTGTGAAAAGTTAACTTTGAAGGTTTAGGTCACTAACTTGGTAACTTAGGGCAAACAAGTGTCCTCGGGTTTGATCCTCGCGTTATGACAAGCAACCTATAGTCCAAGCCACAACCGGATCTATGTTTAACTAGCAAACCTCACCCTAAAATCAACTCCTATTTGAGTCAACACAGATAACATGCATCTATGGCCCCTTTACAGTTTGAAACCCTAACATTAAACATCATTTCATGGCTCAGAAGACCATCTAAAAACTACAAAGGCATCAGCAATAGCATGCATTGTATCCTAAAGCATGGTAAGTATTGGCCAAATCAATAACATTCAATGCTATTCAACCCTATTTTGAGAAGATAGGGCCATAAACACAGTACCTGTAGCTTTTAACACAAGAGGACAACCTGCATATGCCCCACCACCAAGCTAGCTTCCTTCCTCTTCAAAGAAAAGAGGCTTAGCCAAGCATCTCTTGAGTTGTCATCCTCAAGAGGGGTGTTTGGCAGCCAAGAAAATAAGGGAAAGAGGAGAGAGAAGAGAGAAAAACAAAACCCTAACTAAAGCTACAAAAGATATTTACATAAAATAAAAACTTGCCAAAAATTGCTCCTTCAATTTGTTGCTTAGGGTTACAAAATGGAGGACTTATAGGCCACCCAATGTATGAAAATACTATAAAGCCTAACAATTTGGCTAAATTTAGGACAAGGAGTAATACACCCAAAATTCGAAGCTCATGCATTAATTACAAAAGTGTGACAAGGCAGTGAATTTCGCTAAGGCATATCAATTTCGCTAGCTAGCGAAAATTTCGCTAGGTAGCGAAATCACCAAGAGATAGCAAAATCAAGAATTTCGCTAGCAAAGGGCACTCGCTTAGTTGTATTTAAATTTCGCTAGCTTAGCGAAATTCTTGTGAGTAGCGAAAATGCAAAATTTCACTAGGAATAGTGCTTTAGCGAAAATTTTGGGTCTAGCGAAAATTGGCAATTTCACTAAGATTGCGAAATTTTCGCTAAGGTTGCGAAATTTTTGCAATCCCAAATAAATTTTCGTAATCTTAGCAATTCCCGAATTGTCAGATTCTTCACTCATTTGCCTCCCGTCCTAATGCATTGATTTTTCTTCTACTTTGCCTTCATTCTCTCTTTGATTTATGGTTTGCTTGATTAGTCAAGTGAATGGGTTCAATCTTTATGATTCATCTTATATCTCGATATTGAACTCCCAAAGTACGCAAAAACCCGCAAAAACAACCACAAATAACCTCTAAACGACATTGGTGAAAGCACAGAAGGATCAACACTTTAATCGCATAATGATATGATTAGCGTTAAAGCACTCAAAACCTATCTAATATAGGGTTCAAAATAGCACTTTTTGGGCACTAATCACAAAGCCAACTTGAAATGATGGGGGTATGCCCCAGTGTGAACTTATCAAGGCATCAAGCTAAGGTGCCATCAACGGTCCCAACTCTCTATATCATCCAGACCATCACCATGGACTCCGAGGCGCTAAATCAATGGAAAGGTTATATGTGACCCTCAATATTCCCTAAGAACAGAGACCTGTCGACATTCCGTACCAATCAAGAGCAACCCACCCATATAAAATGCGCCGCAACACGTAGATCTCATGGCCTCAGGGTGGTCTTACGATTCAAACTGTAATGTAAGCTCAAGGTGAAAGGTGAATGAAATGATGGGAAACAAAGGCCCAAATACCCAATAGATAATGCCAATCCCCTGTGTGCGCAATGCCAAATGTCGGAGTATTAAGTGAGCAAAGCGACTCAACCAATACATAAGTGAATAATGCCAAGCAATAGGTGGTGTACACCAAAAGACATGTTGTTCATGAAGCGAGACGACGATCGATAAGGATAGAAGAAAATGAAAAGGGATGTAGAAGAAAGTAGGGAAACAAGGTAGGATACAAGTGTAGCAATGAGTGATGAGACGAACCACTCATCCCGAGGATACCAAATCGAGGCAAGTCAATAATAAGATGGGAATGGTGATATGGATAATGATCCAGTTGACCTAGTTCAAAGGAAACCTAAACCTCACTCCTAAAGTGTCTCCCTGATCCATGGAGAAAATGATCATACAATGCTCTCACTCGCCTTTCAGAAGAAAAATAAGTCCCTCTATCCAAAATGACCTATGATGATCAAGCCATAATATCGTTGACAAACCACGCTAATCCCATATACCAATGAAGTGAATATCGAATGAGCATAACTCTTTTCTTTTCTTTTTATTTTTTTTATTTTTCTTAATTCTTTTTTTTTTTTTTTTTGCGCCGAACAACCAATAAAGTAAGATGAATGTCACATTAGCACAATTTAACCAATGAACCTCAAATCCCAAACCCAAATGGTCCCCTCAAACTAAGACTCCTGGATTAAACCTTAAGGGTGGAACGAAGAGTGCGACCATCCTAATGTTGAATACATAAAAGTGCAACATTTATAGAGGAATTTTATACCCCCAGCTCATGTTTTGCTCTCATTTTGTGTAGAATAGGTGCCTTTGATCGTTTCTAGTGTTTTTATGCGTATGCAGGTTTTTCGAGTCCCGTGCACAATTTTTGTAGGGGTTGATTCCAAAGAACAAATGTAGATCATCGTTGTTGATGACAACCGTTGTCAAGTTCCTCGAGTAGTGCTACAGTGAAGAGGAGCAGTCACAGAGGCAGTGGTACCGGTACCTAACATACTAGTACCGGTACCCCAAGGTAGTGGAGTACCAGTACACTTTTGGTACCGGTACCACACTGACAGCATTCCACTAAAGATGCAATATCCGCAGGATTCTGTTGCACTCCAATCTTGGTGCAAGGGTACTCTTGTCTTTCGACCACCACTTCGAGATCACTAAGGAGAATGGTATTTAAGCCCATTGAAGGCCAGAGAAGAACAGTTTTTGAATTCTAGGGTTTGGTTTTAGACAGTTGAAGTTTTCTCTCATATTTTTGCTAGGGTTATAGAGTAGAGTACTTAGTTTTTCTTCTCGGGATTCGAGCTTTTCACTGTTTGTAATCTTCAGCTGGTTCATATAACTCGGTATTTTCTTATGGACTCGCTTGATATCCCAATCTTGCAATTGAAGTGTTATTTCTCAAGTCACATTTATGCATAGTTTCTTATCAAACATGAATCGATCTTAAGTTTCTGAGATTCTGAACTCTCCATGATAGGGTCTATGGAAACTCACCTCCGTCAAGGTAACCACCCTTAATTCCTCTTTTGTGCTTCAACGGGATTGTACGATGCTAAGCACTTGCGGAAAATCTAATAAAACCTTAGTTTGGCATCTTCTTGACAACGTGTGAACGAGAGACACTCGGTACATGTTGTGCTTGATCGTAAATGCAGGCTAAGAGTCCAAGAAAATCGCTTGGAATAAGTGGTTTGTCATCGTCATCTGCTCTTTTTGTCTTAAAAGAGCCTTTAATGTTACATCTTCCGTCGAAGACCATTCATCAATGACTCCTAGATGAGATTGTGAATAAGAGGTGGGTGTTACCTGATCGGCGGTGAGTGAAAACCTAAGGACCCTATCATTCACCCTTTTTGTTTAAAATAGTTAATTTAATCGGTTACTCAATCAATCAATCACAACCCCCAGATTTTACTTTTGAACACACATTCTTTGGAGAGCAATCCTTAAGGATCACCTAGGAAACCACTCCCTGTGGAAATGACTTATGGACTCTAATAAAGAATATATAATGCTTGGACTCCACCTTAGTTCCTATGCTTGGGAATACTCGTATCACGAAATAAACGAGCATTTTGGCGCCGCTGTCGGAAAGGGCGAGCAATCTAGTTGATCCGGGCAGTACGGTAATTTGCAATTGCATTGCAAATCCCAGACGCCCTTTCTTTTTAATTGCTTCCGTGAATAGTCTATGATATCATTAGTAGGGGTAAGATTGGTGCATGTTGGTTTGGGCTCGCAAAGAGCAATACCAACTTGTAAAAATTATACCTCCAAGACAGTCTGAAGAGTCCATAGTAAGACATTTGTTTCAAGAGAATCCTACACCTCAAATGGACCACCCCGGGAGTCAGCAAACTCTTTTAATCCAAATGCCCAAGGTTACCTGACCCACAAAGACTCCATGAACTCCACAACAAGAGATGGTGCTGCACCACCTAAGAACCTCAGCAAGGAGGGGGAAGCTGTTAATTTTGTGCCGAAATCAATATCAAGCCTCCGCCTCTTTACCTAATGTGGAAAGGACCCTTCGAGAGATTTTACAACCTCAAAGAACCACAAAAAATTCATGTATTCACCTACCTGAAGAGGCTAACCAATTCCTTATGAAGTCAGAGATGATTCGCCTTCTCCCTGTTTATCAAGGGGTTAATTCTGAGAACCCCTACTCTTTCATGAGAGATTTCGAGGATGTTTGCAGTGCTTTCCTCTCCACCGGATCGCCCCTCCATATAATTTGTATGGTTTTATTCCCATTCTCTCTGAAGGAAAAGGCCAAAATATGGTTTCATTCGCTTGCACCCAATTCAATTTTTTTAATCGAGGACATGCGAATGACCCTCGAATAAATTCTTCCCTCCCGTACCAATGCACTCATGCGAAAGCAATCCAAAACTTTTCTAAAAACTGGTATGAACCTTTTGTCAGCATGGGAAAGATATAAGGACCTCCTCCATGCTATCCCTCATCATGGTTTGGATGTTGGACAAATTTGTCCGTATTTTCACCAAGGACTATCCTTGAATAACAAACAATACATCCAAATGATGTGTGCGGGGGAGTTCTATGAGAAAGTGCCAAGGAGGCAATTCAATTTTTCGATACAATAGCAGAAAATGCTTGAACTTGGGAGACTAATACTTCCTTAGATACCGCTAAAGTGCATAGTACACCTACAGGGGGAGGAATCCATCACTTAAGAGAGAATGATGACTTGCAAGCGAAAATAGCCAACCTTAACGAGGAAGTGGAGCCATAGAATTTGAAAAGAACGAGGTAACCATCAGGTTCTCCAAAGACTTCAATGCCTATGGACTGAGTGATGGTTTCATCATTTCCATGGAGGATCCCACTCCACTCAACTACACCCGCCCCAACCTCCTCGTCAAGGAGCAATCCAACTAGAGCAAGCTAATGCTCTTAATTACCAAAGGAAGCCCTTCAATTCTTCATACTCCGAAACTTATAATCCAGGGTGGGGTAAGCACCCGAATTTTAGTTGGTGGAATGAGGGAGGCCCACACAACCTGCCAAACAACCAAGGCCACAACTACCCAAACCAAGGCCTTTCAAATCAAGCCCCTCCGTTCCAAAATCAAGGTCCTCAAGGATTTCCTGTGAACCCTAACCAAGGTTTCCACCCCTCGTCTCAAGGGAATTCAAACCCACACTTGATCAACTCACATAAGAGTAGCTTTTTGGAAGATATCATACACGCTTGTCCACCTAACAATCCACCAACACCGACTTCGTGACCGCCTTGAATGATGTGGAGATCCCTAAATCATCAAGCTCACCTTCTATGGGAAATTTTCAACAAGAAAAAGCTGTAAACTCCGCTCAAACATCTAAAACCCCTCAAGGTCGTAATGCTTGTTGGAGTCTCGTGACCAAGTGATGGCACTTTCGAACACGTAAGGTCAAGCCACCACTCTTCGAAGTGGAAAAGTAATTGACAAAACTATTCAAATTCCAAGGAACCCATATAAGATATCTGTACCGATGAACTGGCCAGGTATGCCGAGATGTCCGACAATTCTATGTTCCTAGGGGAAGATGTTGTCGATGGCGAGCAAGAAAAGACAAGGCCCCTATGTCCCTCCTGCCTCCATACCCTCATAGGTTGAGAGCTCCTAAGAAAGTGAACAATCATTCAGAAATTTATGAGTTGTTCAAACAGGTTAAGTAGAACATTCCTTTATTAGATGCCATTAAGAAAATCCCGTTATATGCCAAGTTTTTGAAAGATTTGTGCACTGTGAAAAGAAAGCTAGGTGTCAACAAGGAGGCATTTATGATTGAACAATCCACCTCCTTGATCCAAAACAACTTACCCCCAAAATACAAAGACCCAGGAAGCCCCACTATCGCCATAGTGGTAGGGAATTCAAAATTAGGACATGCTCTCTGAAGGATCTGGGGGGCAAGCAACTTGTCGCTATACTCTAGATATGTTGAGCTAGGGTTAGGAGAGTTAGAACCGACCAATATCACCCTCAAGCTAGCTGACCGTAGTTTGAAGATTCCTAGAGGGCTAGTGAAGGATGTATTGGTGCAAGTAGACAAGTTCTACTTTCCTATGGACTTTATTGTTCTTGACACTTAACTCAGGGTAACTAAGGGACTCCAGCCTCGTGTTGATTTCGTAGCCATTCGCCACCGCACGCGTCATACACTGTAGGGGAGGACTAATGACACTATCTTCTAGTAACATGACTGTTAATTTGAATATCTTCAATGTTATCAAGGAAATAGGGGATAAGGAGGACATCTGTGAGGTAAACATGATAGACTCTATTGTGCAGAATTACGTAGATAATGTTTCATATGATGATCCTCTCATGTCTTGTCTAGTAAGCCCAAGTTGGGTCGAGAAGGTAACCACATCTGAATCAGAGTTCCTACACTCCATAATTAAGCGCCGAGGCATCGGAAGCAAACCGGTAAGAACCCACTGAAACATCGCTACCAATCTGAGACGTATGCATCTTCGGAGAGGAACCACTCGTGAACTGAGTTGAAACCCTACCATCACATCTCAAATATGCATTCCTAGGGTAGAAGAAACCGTAATCATATTTTCCTCTTTTAGAGTCGATCAAGAAAATAAACTTTTGGAGATATCGAGAACCCACAAACTCGCTATAGGGAGGATGAATTCATATTAAGGAATTAAATTCCCTTGGACTGCACAATACAGGATTCACTTGAAGAGGATGTTAAACCTGACAACGACAAATAATGCATCGAACCCAATCATGAAAGAAGTGGTTAAGAAAGAGGTCTTAAAACTGCTGAACATAGGTGTTATTTACCCCATTGTATAGTGCGGGTCACCCAACCTGGGCAGTTCAAAACTGGGGTCACTATGGTAGCAAATTACTGTCTTAAAATGATTTTAGGCCATCGTTTCTGTGTTACACTTCTAAATCATATTGAGTCAACCCTTTGCACCCATCTTGAGCCTTGAATTACCAATTCTGTTTGAACCTTAGGAATCGTGATCACGAGAAGTACAGTGGACCTCAAGGTAAGCGTGAAGGTGTTAAGACAGTGTAGTACACATTTTCGCGAACACAAGTCGGGTTGGAAGGGGTATGAAGCTAGGAATGAAGTGAGCATCCAGTGGAATCCGCGATGTAGGGCATTCCTCGGTGTTATATAATCTGGTAATTGCCAAGTCAAAAAGAAAAAAAAGAAAAATATATATATAAAAGGGACAAGTGGTACTGGCACACCATACCGGTACTAGTACCAACTCAGAAGCTGGCAAAGAGCCAAGTGGTACCCTGCACCACAATTATTGGTATTGGTACCAACAAAGAAAAACCCAACAAGAAGATCTTCTTGGTACCCCATCACACTTTACTCCACTCTGAGATCGCCGTGCGTGAATGGCTACTTCCGAGGGCTTTTTCTCCCAAAGTTTGAACCCTTTCATATCCCAATTCCTAACTTCATATAAGAGAAACCCTAACTCCACTTTTCCCTTCCTCACCAAAGCAAACCCTAGTCAAACATTCCTTCCAAGTTCCATCGCCTGATTCCAGCTCTCTCAAATCCTAGAATAGCAGATCGGAAGTACTAGACCGATGTGGTAAGTGCTCCTCATCTCTTTGAGAGCTATTTGAATGGATGCTTAACATGGATTTTATTGGGTGGCTTTGGTTGGTGGTTCTATGTTCTTGGTTGTTTAGTATCCGCACAAGCACAATACGGGAGTATGATTCGACCGATCCGGGAAGCGGGCTAGTTCGACATTGTCGGGAGATGGGTTTGTGGGAGACCATTGTGTGTGTATGGGCTATTCTCGCTATATTCGCCATTGTGGCCATATCTATGGCAAGATCAAAGAACACTGGGAAAGGAAAGGCTCCTAGCTCTTCTATGGAGCGAGCCGTGAAAAAACGGAAGGCCGATACTTCGCAGATTGTAAAGAAAGGAAAGGGGAAGCGGAAAGATTCCTCATATGAGAGCGAGGAAGCAAGTGAGAGCGAAGATGAAGAAATTGAGGCCATGTTTGCTAAGTCTTCAGAATCAGAGCGGGAAAAGTGGGTCCAATCAATTGAAAGGCGGGGTTTCCATTGTGAGCGGGGAATGAAAATTGACACGTTTCAGGGGTCTAATGGATTAAAACTTCCATTGAAGCCCTGGGATTTTAAATCATTTGGTTTAATCAATCACTTACATTCACAATGAAATAACACCTACGTCCAACAGTTTAAGACCTCTTTCTTGACCACTTCTTTCATGATTGGGTTTGGTCGTCGCTGTGGTTGTCTAAAGGGTTTAACATCCTCTTCCAAGTGAATCCTGTGTGCAAATCAAGGGTTAATTCCTTAATATCTCGCACTGTCCATCGGCGGTGCAGCTTTGGTGGGCTCTCAATATCTCCAAAAGTTTATTTTCTGATCCGACTCTAAAGAGGAAGATATGATTACCGAAAGTTTCTTCTACCCCTAGGAATGGATTCGAGATGTGATGGTATGGTTTCAACTCAAGTTTGTGTGGTTTCTCTTCCGAGGGTAACACCCTGTCCTCGACTGGTGGCAATGTTTCAAATTTAGGTGCCCAAATTCCATTTGCTTCCGCACTCCTCGCTATGCTCAATTATGGACTACGTGAACTCGATTCGTATGTGGTTAATCTTCGACCCAACTTGGGGGTTTACTAGACAAGACATGAGACTCATCACAAGAAACATTATTCACGAATTCTCGCACAACATAGTTCATCATGTTTACTCCACGTATGTCCCCTCCTCATCCCCTATTTCCTTGATAACATTGAAGATATTCAAATTAACAGTCATGTTACCAAAAGATAGTGTCATTAGTCCTCCCCTACAGTGTATGATGGCATAAGTAGCTTAGCAGTGGCAAAGAATGGCTTACAAAGAATCACTGGGAATTGAGTCCCTTGATTCACCACAGGTTGAGTGTCAAGAACAATAAAGTCCACAGGAAAGTAGAACTTGTCTACTTGCACCAATACATCCTTCACTATCCCTCTAAGAATCTTCACACTACGGTCAGCTAGCTGGAGGGTGATATTTGTCGGTTCTAACTCTCCTAACCCTAGCTCAACATATACCAAGTATGGCAACAAGTTAACACTTGCCCCCAAATCCACTAGAGCATGTCCTAATTTTGAATTCCCTACCACTATGGCGATAGTGGGGCTTCCTGGGTCTTTGTATTTTGGGGGCAAGTTGTTCCGGATCAAGGAGGTGGATTGTTCAGTCATAAATGCCTCCTTGTTGACACCTAGTTTTTTTCTGCGCGGCACAAATCTTTCCAAAAATCCTGCAGGCTACGGATTTGCCATTGGCATATAATAAAGGAATGTTCAACTTAACTTGTTTGAACAACTCATAAATTCTATAATTGATTGTTCACTTTCTTAGAGCCTCAACCTATGAGGGTATGGGAGCAGAGGGACATGGGAGGCCTTGTCTTTTTCCTCGCTCACCATTAATAACATCCGCCTCTAGGAACATGGTGTTTGTCGACATCTCAAAGATCCCCGATCAAAATGCAATCTTTGTATCGATTTCTTGGCTGAATAGTTTTGTCAATTACTTTTCCACTCGAAGAGTGGTGACACTTTTGCAATGTTCGAAGGTGCCATCACTGTCCTCAGACTCCAACACTATTTTGACCTCGGGGGGGTTTTGGATAATGAGGAAAGGAGTTTTCCTTTTCTTGTTGAAAATTTCCATATAAAGAGGTGAGCTTAGTGATTTGGGATCTCAAGCATCATTCAAGGTGGTGAGAAATTCCTTGTTGATGATTGTTGGGTCTGCATTTAACTGTGGTCACAATATCTTCCAGTTTCTATGTGGAGGTTGATAAGGCTGTGGGTTTGAATTCCCTTGAGACGAGGGGTGGAAACCTTAGTTATGGTTCATAGGAAATCCTTGAGGACCTTGATTTTGGAACGGAGAGGGGCTTGATTTGAAAGGCCTTGGTTTAGGTAGTTGTGGCCTTGGTTGTTTGGCAGTTGTGTGGGCCTCCCTCATTCCTCCAACTAAAATTCAGTATGCTTACTCCCACCCCGGGATTATAAGTTTCTGAGTATGGAGAATTTGGGGAAGGCTTCCTTGGTAATTAAGAGCACAGCTTGCTCTATCTAATGTTCCTCGACTTGAGGAAGGTTAGGCCACTAATAGTTAAGGAGCTGTGGGTCATCGCAAATGATGCATGGCCTCCACTCTAGATTCCATAGTGAATAAAGGTAACTGAGGCACAATGGTTACCTCTATCTCCACCCTTTTTCACTCCTATGGCCTCCCAACTTCCTCGTTAAGTTGGCTATTTTCGTCACAGGTCATCATTCTCTTATGATGGATTCCTCCCATAGGTGTACTGCTATGCACTTTAGCTAAATATCTAAGGAGGTGTTAGTCTCCTAAGTTCGAGCATTTTCTGCTATTGTATCTAAAAATTGAATTGCCTCCCTGGCACTCTTCTCATAGAACTCCCCCGCACACATCATTTGGATGTATTGTTTGTTAATCAAGGATAGTCCTTAGTGAAAATATGCACAAATTTGTCCAACATCCAAACCATGATGATATACAGAGGAGGTCCCATCTTTCCCATACAACAAAGCAAAGGTTCACCCTAAGCCAAAAAAGTTTTGATTGCTCTGATGAGTGCATTTATATTACGGGAGGGAAGAATTTATTCAGGAATTCATTTCGCATGTCCTCCCAAGAAAAAATTGAATTAGGCGCAAGCGAATGAACCATATTTTGGCCTTTTCCTTTAGAGAGAATGGGAATAAAACCATACAAATTATATGGAGGGGCGATCTGGTGGAGAGGAAAGCACTGCAAACATCCTCGAAATCTCTCATGAAAGAGAAGCCTCACTCACCCCTTAATAAACAGGAGAAGGTGTGAATTATCTCGACTTCATAAGGAATTGGTTAGCCTCTTCAGGTAGGCAAATACATGAATTTGTTGTGGTTCTTTGAGGTTGCAAAATCTCTCGAAGGGTCCTTTCCACATTAGGTAAAGGGGCAGGGGGAACCCGATATTGATTTCGCTGGAAATTAACATTTCGCTAGGTTTCCTGGTGCAACACCATCTCCTCACAGGAGGTTCATGGAGTCTTTGTGGGTCAATAGGTAACCCTAAGGCATTTGGATTAAAAAGAGTTCGCTGACTCCCGGGGTGGTCTATTTGAGGTGTAGGATTCTCTTGAAACAAATGTCTTACTATGGACTCTTCAGACTGTCTTGGAGGTATAATTCTTACAAGTCGAGCGCCAAGCCGCAGCAGCCCAAACCGACATGCACCAATCTTACCCCTACTAAACAGATATCCACTTAGACTATTCACGAAAACGAATTAAAAATAAAAGGGAGAAATGTACCGGATTTGCAATGTAATTTCAAATTACCACTAGCACTCTTTGGATCAACTAGATTGCTCGCCACTCCCCGGCAACGGCCCCAAAAATGCTTCGTCTATTTCGTATGCTGAAATTATTTCCAAGCGTAGGAACTAAGGTCAATACATTGGCACATCGTGGGAGTCCATGTGTCATTTCCATAGGGAGTGGTTTCAGGTGATCCTTAGGATTGCTCAAAGACGCGCTCAAAAGTAAAATCGGGGTTGTGACCTTAACTCTGTAGCTCCAGATCATTGAGCTGGCTCACTACCTTCACTACACAAAGGGAAAATAAATGTGAAAAGAAACAAGATGATAGAAATAAAACTCAAACGCTAGAAAAAAGAAGATGCAAACAAGAAATAATAAACTAAGAATGACACAATGCTCACGATCCAATTAATAAATACAAAGCACACAGGGGTAGGCCCCCAACCCAGGTCTGAAAAGGTATGCAAGGTGATGAGTGCCCAAAAACACTCATTACAAACTCGGGATTTCCTAAGATTCGGGATTGATTTCATATGTATATGACCGTGTTTTGATTACTTTTCTAATATTTAGTTTTATTTGGTTTTTGTAGGAGAAACACTTGAAAATGCTGAAAATGGAGTCGTGTAGAGGCCCGAGAAGAGTGTAGAATCACCTTAACGGCTGACTAAGGGAAAGTCTTAACAAACCTGTATTTCTGAGAGAGGCTATGTGCTGACGTGAGAATCACATTGGAGGGGGTTCGAAATTAATTAAATTAAGCGAGAACTAGGGTTTGAGAATTGGAGCTTGGAACAAGAGAAAGATTAGAAGGCCGACCTTTTGGAGAAGACTTGAAGAACCGGGAGATCATCATTATTAGATACTTAGTTTCTCTTCCTGTATTACCATGTCTTTCTGTTTATTTGTATTGGAACAGAACATAATGAGGTTCTAATTTCGTGGTTTAGGGTGTTGGTAGAGTTTTAGACATGAATACTATGTTAAAGTTTTAGCCTTTTCATAATTCCAGTATCTTTTATATACTTGTTTTACCATTAACTCGTGATTGGATAAATCATATTAATTTCTTATCAATCTTAATATGTGAGTGGTTCTTTGTAAGATCTGAGAAGTGAATGAAGAATTAAACATAGTTGGGTTAACCTAATAAACTTGATAATATAGGATTATCAATGATTAGGAGGCTTAGGAGTTCTTTGCACTCTATGCACCTTTAATGCTTGGGGTTGAGCCAAGGAGGCTTGAAACAGTGATAGAGGAGATTCGAATGACCTTGAGAAAGGCTTTGATTACATTAGAGAAGAGCCACCTAGAAAACACTATATTAGATAATGGGATGGAATCGCAGCATTACATAGTAGGATTATCTAACAACACCAACACCCTAACCTTTTTGCATCTTTAATCACTTTTACATTTGAAACCAACAATCACTTTAGTAATAGTTTAAATTCGTTTCTAGTTACTTTGTCATCCACGATTGCTAGTTTGAATATGCAAAGTATTGTAATTTTGGTACTTAGCATACTACGATTAAGGTGTTCCCTGTGGATCGATATCCGTACTTAGTTACACTTTACTACTTGACAAGCGTATACTTGCGCAGAATAGGCACTTAGCACTTCTAATTGCATTTCCGTAAAAACACAATCACGCAAACGCCTATCAAGTTTTTGGCGTCGTTGCCGGGGAGCACCTATTTATTTGTGGTGTTTATGCTAATATCGATACTATGTACTTCTTTGGTACTTCAGACATTTGTTTAGCTTAAATTTTTTATGCTTTATTTTTCTTTAACTGTGACAAACTTGCGAATGCGTTAGGTTGTATCACGGCGGGAACTTTGTGCGAAAATCTTATTCCTTTGGATCCTGAAATCGAGAGAACTTTGAAATGAATTCTAAGGGACAAGAGAGAAGCAGCTAGAATGGAACAACTACCTATGGGACCAATGGAAGGAAATAGAGACGACGATGTTGGTTTGACTAGAGGGGGTAGTATACATCCTAATGCAGTAAATATGGATAATTTGTTGCCACCTATCAAGGATTATGGTCACCCGTCTGCGGTTACTCCACCTGTGATTAGGAGACCGGCAAGCCTGGCGAACAACTTTGAATAAGTCCATCACCCTCAATTACTACAGGAATCGGTTCCACGGGCTCATACATGAGGACGAATGCTCGTATCCTTAACTTTTTTGGAAGTATGTGATACGGTGAAGTATAGCGGGGTGGCGGTGATGCTATTGACCCCGATTGTTCCCATTCTCATTGATCAAGCCAAGCATTGTTGATTTGTTCATAAACCGATAACGTCGTGGGATGACATATCGAACAAATTTTTGTCTAGATTCTTTCCACCAGCAAAAGCAGCAAAGTTGAGAATTGACATCAGTAGCTTTTATCAATATGAAAGAGAGTCGTTCTATGAGGCGTGGGAGAGATTCAAAGATTTGTTAAGGAAGTGCCCTCACCATAGTATCACCAAATGGATGCAAGTCCATCATTTCTACAACGGGTTGAGTTGTCCCACTAGGACTCTTATTAACTCTTCTGTTGGAGGAGCGATTATGGGGAAGAACGAAGTGGAGGCTTATCAAATTCTTGAGAACATAGCCTTGAATGATTGTCAATGGCCAATTGAGAGAGCAGCGCCGAAGAAACCAGTTGGGCTATTCGATTTAAACATGTTCACAAACTTGTCTGCTCAAGTGTCTACACTCTCCAAGCAATTACAAGCTTCTCAACAATTAGGTTCTCAAGTATTCGCGCATAAAGTTGAAGAAAGCCCACCTGCATGCGAGCAATGTCATGGACCTCACCCTACTTCTCAATGCCTAATGATGAATGCCATGGGGGATATGACTATTGAACAAGCTCAATATATGTGAAATTTGAAACCAAAACTTCAATCCCATATTATCGAGAATTACAATCTGAGTGGAAGAACCATCCTAACTTCTCATGGAAAAAATCAAAATGCGGAGTAATCCTATGGGCAAATAAACCTCCAACCATCTCAAGAGAAGAAGTCGAGTCTAGATCTGATAATGGAACGGTTAGCTGATATGCATATGAGTATGATGAAGTCACATGATAAGTTCGAGAATGAGACTAGGACATCATTGAACAATCAAGCAGCTCAGCTCCGAAATTTTGAGGTCTAAATGGTCAAATGGCTTCGTTATTGAGCGAGAGGCAACATGAAATCTGCCTAGTGCTTCTGAGGTCAACCCAAGGAGAGAAGGAAAGGAGCATTGCAAAGCTGTAATCCTAAAGAGTGGTAAGACTCTGGAACAATCAGCGAAGGCCCAAGAAGAGGAGAAAAACCCTGTGGGAGATGAGAAAAGCAGTGTTGAGATCGCTAAAGATGTTGAAAGGTTAGTAAAGAAACCAGTCTCAGATACACCAGAGAAAGTTGAAGTCCAAAAACCTAGGTATGATGAGAAGCCTATTATCCTGTCTCCGCAGCGACTGAGAAGGAACAGATTAGATAAGTAGTTTGGCAGGTTCATGGATATTTTAAAAATATTCACATAAACATCCCATTTGCGAAGCATTTAAGCAAATGTCGGGATACGTGAAATTCATGAAGGACATCTTGTCCAAGAAAAGGAAGTTAGGAGACTACGAGATTATTGCTCTATCAGAAGAGTGTAGTGCCATATTGCAAAAGAAGCTACCTCCTAAGTTGAAAGATCCAGGTAGCTTCACAATCCCATGTGCTATTGGGAATGCAGTATTTAAAAGAGCCCTGTGTGATTTAGGTGCAAGAATTAATCTTATTCCATGGTCGATCTTTAAGAAACTGAAATTGGGAGAAGCGAGTCCGACGATAGTCACTGCGGTTAAGCGGATCCATCGCCCTTCGTCACGTGATATCATAGAGGATGTGTTAATTAAGTGGTTTTCAAATTTATCTTCCTAGTAGATTTCATTATTCTAGACATGCAAGAAGATAAAGAGGTCCACATCATCCTTGGACGACCATTCTTAGCCACGGGAAGGGCAATGATTGATGTGAAAAAGGGTGAACTGAGGTTGAGAGTTCAAGAAGTGGAAGTGACATTCAATGTCTTTAATGCCATAAAGCATCCACATGATATCGACAGTTGCTTCCGAGTGGATATGCTAGAGGCTATAATGTCTGATTGGTTCCTTGGAACCATGGGGGCTAGCACGGCCCATGATGATCCTTCCTCTTGTGAAGATGAGACAGTTCAAGAGTATGTAAAATGGATGGACTCTTTCGGCCTGAATAGAATAAAGTATTTTGAATCTTTGGGAGCTAGCCCAAGCCGATTGACTCCCTCTATCGAGAAGCCCCCTATTGTGGAAGAGAAGCAACTCCCCAGTCATTTGAGATATGCCTATCTCGGGGAAGAATCTACACTCCTAGTGATCATCTCATCCTCCCTCTCAAACATGGAGGAGAAAAAATTGTTAAAGATCCTTAAGGAGCATAAAGAAGCAATTGGATGGTCCCTAGCTGACATAAAGGGGATAAGGCCATCTATGTGTATGCACAGAATATTACTAGAGGAAGACAACAAGCCGATAGTGGATGCCCAGAGACGCTTAAACCCTTCCATGAAAGAGGAAGTTAGGAAGGAGGTACTTAAATGGTTAGATGCTAGAGTGATATACCCTATCTCTACCAGTTCATGGGTAAGCCCTATCCAGGTGGTGCCCAAGAAATGAGGGACTACCGTGGCAGTAAATGAGAAAAATGAATTGCTCCCGACTATACTTGATTCTGAGTTGGAGGATTTGTGTGACTCTGGGAGGTTGAGCAAGTATTTAGGAAAGACCATTTCCCACTGTCATTCATTGATCAGATGTTAGATAGACTAGCGGAGAATGACGCCACCTTTACGGGCCGGATGCGGGGATATAATCAGATCACCATAGCTCCAAAAGATCAGGAAAAGACCACCTTCACGTGCTCTTATGGCGCATTTTCTTTCCGAAGAATGTCATTTGGGTTGTGTAATGCCCCAGGAACCTTTCAGAGATGTATGATGGCAATATTTTCAGACATGGTCGAAAAATCCATTGAAGTCTTCATGGATGATTTTTCAATGATTGGATCTACATTTGATGACTGCCTCCATAATCTGATGTTGGTACTGAAGAGGTTTAGTGTTAAATTGGGAAAAGTGCCACTTTATGGTGAGAGAAGGCATAATATTGGGGCATCGCATATCTGGAAGAGGAATTGAGGTTGACCAAGCCAAGATTGAGATCATAGAAGCGCACTCCTCCCACACCCAGTAAGGGTCTGAGTTTCTGGGCCATCTACGAGGTTTTACAGACGGTTCATCCGAGATTTCTCTAAAGTTTCCAAACCATTGTCTAATCTTCTTATGCAAAGTGTGTTGTTTGAATTCAATGAGCCATGCTTACATGCTTTTGAGTTGTTGAAAAAGAAGTTGACTTCAGCCCCTATAGTGGTCGCTCCAGATTGGAACCTTCCATTTGAACTTTTGTGCGATGCAAGCGACTTCGCAGTTGGGGTCATTTTGGGCCAAAGAAAAGAAAAGGTCTTTTATGCCATCTATTATGTCAGTCGAACGTTGAATGATGTACAACTCAATTATGCTACAACAGAGAAAGAATTGTTAGCTGTTGTGTTTGCTTTTGAAAAATCCAGACCTTATCTTATAGGGAACAAGGTTATCGTGTTCACATATCATTCCACAATCAAATACTTTATGACTAAGAAAGACACAAAACCTAGACTTATTCGTTGGGTGCTCCTTTTGCAAGAATTTGATGTGAAGATTCAAGATAAGAAGGGTTCGAAAACATGGTAGCCGATCGTCATATGTTAAGACTGGAAACTCCAGAAACCATACAGAAACATCATTTGCAGATTGATGACACGTTCCCAGATGAACAAATATTATCTTTGTCGCATGATGAAACATCACCATGGTTTTCCGATATAGCTAATTATCTATCTGCCGGTATTACCCCACCCGACCTCACTAATCAACAAAAGAAGAGATTCTTTGCAGAAGTGAAGCACTATTTGGGAGGCCAATCCTCTTCAAGCGGTCTTGGCAAGTCAGTTATTCGCAGGTTTGCTCCGGAAAGTGAAGTGGGTGAGATACTGACGCATTGCCACTCCTTAGAGTGTGAGGGTCATTTCAATGGAAAAAGAACAACATCCAAGGTACTACAATCAGGCTTTTACAAGCCTTCTATATTCAAAGATTCCCACTTGTTTGCAAAGTCCTGTGATCGATGTCAGATGACCGGGAACATTGGACGATGAAATGAAATGCCATTGACGAATATTCTAAAGGTCAAACTTTTTTATGTCTGGGGCATTGACTTTATGGGGTCCGTTTCCATCGTCCTATGGGCACAAGTACATACTTTTGGCAGTGGATTATATGTCCAAGTGGGTGGAAGCCATTCCAACCATTACTTGTGATGCCAAAGTAGTACTACGCTTCATCAGGAGTAACATCTTTTCAAGGTTCGGGACCCCTAGAGTGGTAATCATCTATGAAGGCTCCTATTTCTATAACAAACTGTTTGCATCACTCCTGGCCAAATATGGGGTGAAGCATTGGGTGACACTTGCATATCACCCCCAAAGCAATGTGCAAGTTAAGGTGTCAAACAGAGAGATCAAGAAAATCTTGGAAAACACAGTTAATGTGACAAGAAAAGACTGGGCGAACAAAATTGATGATAACTTATGGGCTTATCGTACGACCTTCCAAGACTATTGGGCATGTCCCGTCTTAGAATGCGTCCATGGCAAGACTGCCACCTACAGTAGGCGGAGCCGCAGGCATGCGGGCAACTAGAATGCTAAACTTGAATTTCGAAATGGCCAAGAAAAAAAGGATGCTTCAGTTGAATGAGCTGGATGAGCTTAGGCAGAACGCATATGACTGTTCGAGAATCTATAAGGAGAAGACCAAGGTGTGGCATGACAAGCACCCTCTTTGCATAATATTTGGCTTAGGGACAACAAGTATTACTATTGATTCATGGCTGAAATTGTTTCTAGTAAGAGCTTCAGTCGAGATGAAGTGCGGACCGTTCGTGATCACTCAAGTCTTCCCCTACGATAGTGTCGAGCTAATGCACCCTGAGAGAGGTCGATTCAAGGTGAATGGGCAACGAGTGAAGATTTATCTGGGTGGTCAATTTGAGAAGCATACTTCCATCACAAGTTTGAACCCGTCATAAGAAATGCGTGGGAGCACGAAAGTTTTGTTGGTCAGCAGTTGTTTGTGGTTAGGCGCCAATTAGGCGGACACAGCTTGGTCAAGCTAACGACAGTAAACAAAGCGCTACTTGGAAGGCAACCCAAGCCTTTAAATTTTTGTGGTCTTCAGTTTTTTTTTATTTTAAGTTTTCTAGGTTTACTTTTGCTTGTTTTTAATTTTATTGCATTTGTGTTGTAGGTTTCGAGGTTTCGAGGTTGCTTGATGTCAGTGAAGGAGATAGCGAGGACAAGCCTTGTGCAAGCTTTAGGAGGAGTAGATCTAATGCGAGGAGTTTTCAATACTTAAATTTTTGTAAATTTCACGTGTGTTGAATACGGGAGCGTCGCAACGTTAGACTCAACGTCGCGATATTGAAAATAGACCTCTCAGGCACGTCGCGACGTTGGTTTCTAAAGTTGCGACGTTGAAACATCATTCTCTGTAACATCGCGACGTTGGATCCCAATGTCGTGACGTTGAAAATACACCCCTCGGGAATGTCGCGACGTTGGACTTCAACCGCAGCATTGACCACCTCTCGAGGCGTTGCGGCGTTGGTCTGGCGTCCACGGCGTTGATAATTGACTTCGTCGCGTCTCAATGTTGGCCCTAGCGTCGGTGATTTTAGAAACTCTCGGGCGTCACGATGTTGGCGAACATCGCGGCGTTGCGCTGACACAGCCGAAGCGTTCATATTTCTCCGCCATTTCCAAAATACTAAGTGCTCTCCGGCTTGCAAGGTTTTCGGCCCGATTCAATCCTAACGCTTCCAAGCTCAGATTGAGGCGTCCTTGGCACCCTCCTTGGCCCTAGGCCGAGTCCCGACTCCGTCCCACCTAATGGTCCTTGTCACGGAACTCCCCTCCCCTACGATTGACTTTGGCTCCGTTCAAGGTTTGGTTCCATCGCTTATCATTCTCACGGGTAATTTTGTCTCGAACATCTTCTAAGGTTAGTTGGGGTTCTAGACACAATTCTTGTCGTCAAACTCTCTAGCCCTTTGAGCCCTCGTGTTTGATAGTTAACTTTGAGAGTGGGTTTAGATTCAGCTATTGTGTTCTTTTTGCTCAGGTGCAATCCCACTAGGGGTGTGGTAGCTTACTAGTGTCCTTTCTCCTTTACGTTCACCCCATCGTGATCCCGAACCCGTGCCTAATGCCGAGCAAAAAGAGAAAAATGAGCTCGAAGGGTAGCCAGGCGAGTGACGAACCTTCTCAGGCCTACGATCATAGTAAATTCATCAATGAGAGCATGGCCTAGAAGTTCGGCCTCATCTCTGCCAATCGCTCGTTCATTAAGGAGAAGGGATTTCAACATCCTGATGATTTTTTTAGGAAGACCATTGCGTGGAAGGGTTGGGATGCATTGTGCCAACCCCATGATCGGCGGCCACGATGGTTGTGCGGGAATTCTACGCCAACCTATTGGCCCATGTGCTCAAAAAGGTCCGATTCCGTGGGGTGTTGGTAGACTTCAGTGCGAAGTCTATCAACCATTATTACAACCTTGAGTCGGTCAACTCAGAGGCCTTTGATTGGCTTCACGAGCACCCTAACTATCACGAAAGTCCTTGGTTTTCGCAAATGCATTGAAGGTGAGTGGAAATTGAACAACGAGAGACCCGTTATGCATGAGTAAACCATTTAGCTCTATACCTAGTGTGGCACCATTTTATCACCTCGTCTCATCGGAAGCGACCAATGTTTGGTGATAGTGAACAGTTGCTCCATTCTATCATTCGGGACATCCCGTTGATGTGATGAGATGTAAGGGATGCATCATATACTTAGAAGACATTGGAATGAACCTCGGGCACCCCTTTTCTCATCTATGGTATCACGAGAACTCGAGGGTCTTGGTTAGAGGATAACAAGGCCTGGATCCATCACATCAAGGCCATCGTGGTGAAAAAAGATAAGTCGGGCGTCCCTTAATTCAATGCAGTTTATGACTCGAGTCATGAACCCTTGAATGAGGATGAGTTGACGGCATACCAGACCTTGTTTGGTATGAGTGAGTAGACCCCGGGTGAGGCCGACCCCCCATCCACCCCCTCCTCCGCCTCCCGCTAAGCCAGCTATCACCAGTCCTTCGCCTACCCTTAAGGACCGAGAGGTTCTGGCTCACTACCGGCCCGATGTTATGGGGATGAGACTACGTGTATCGGGTCATCATGAGCCCGAGATATGGATGCTCTGGTGACATCGCCTGATGCCATAACCCGGCCCAGTTATCCAGCGGCTTCGCGCGCTGCGTTTCATGTGCCACCACCACTTGCCACATGATGATCCGGGGATCGGCATTGAGCTCCCTTCTACCATTTCTTTCTTTACTTGCCAATGAGGACATTGTTCATATTTATTTGGGGGGCGTATGGAGTTAGCATCATTGCTAGTGTTTCGCTATGTTTATGTTTATATTTATAGTCGTTGTTTACATATGTTTATGCTTATGTCAATGTACATGTTTATATATGTTTAGGTTATGTTATGTTCGTACGTTCACATTTTTCTTCTAGGTTTATGGGTAGGTGTTTGCCTTTTTCTATATAGACTAAAACCCCTCAAATTAACATAGTTACAAGAGCCTTACACTTCTCTTGAATCCATGTCACTTTGGATAAGTTTGCTTGATAAAATAGTTTTCTCTTAATGTTCATGATTTAAAAATAGGGTCGATCATGACCTTGCAGAATTGAGTCATACAAGTAGTAAATGAATGCAAGTCAATTATCATTCCCACAGTGTATGAATTAAGATCCAACTACCCCAACTACTGAAATTCCATACTATTTGGACTAAGACATCATAGTGAAAGTTTTATCTAAACAACAAAAATTAAAGGTCCTATACTATTGAATATTGTCAAACTAGGCTAAAGCAAAAGTAAATGAATAAAAATAAATTGTATCTATAAGAATGGATTGAATCAGTTTCCTGTGAGAAACGAAAACTATCAGTGAAATACAATGAAACAGTCAATTCGACACTAAAAATACACATTGCTCTACATTATGTATGGATGCGGTTTTGTCAAAATTTCCTAATTGTTGGAATTGGATTTCTCCATATTCAGGTTAGATATCCTTGCTTACTCTCGAAAACGAATCGACCGGCTACACTGTATTCAAATTTCTCTTGCAAGATCTGGGTATTTTTCTCTCTCAATACTTCACACCCATTTCCTGTTGACCGTAGACCTTTTGCTTTTCCTTCTCAGGATTTTCTCAAAGTTTCTACCACTTAATTGGTGGCTCAACCTCCAGATCTATGGGTTCGTCCTTTCCCTTGATTAGATCTAAGCTAACACAGGGTTAGGAACTTACCTTTAGATTAAGGTGAACTCTCTGATTATTTATATTGTTAAATACACCCCTCCAGCTTCAATTATGAGTGAATGGGGTTTATCAAAATGAACTCCGAGCTCGACGATTCATCAATGGTAGTCGAACATACGAAAAGAATGCTCTCGGCTCTCGGAAATCTTTGTCTACATGTCACGTAGGGGGCATCTTGGATATCGAGAAAGATACATTCCCTCAGCGGGTGTGGAAATCTTACTATTGGGAATAACAATTCAAACACGACAAATAAGTAAATCAAGCCCAAATTAGTTCTCCATATTTGTGCAAGAAAGACTGTAACTAAATGTAAATCCAAATCCGATGATTTGCGCTCTACGATTCTTGCATTGCGAGTGGAAATGATGCAGATCCACGCCACAAACCACGTAATTGCAATAAGCGAGAAGAAATGAATTCAGAGAATTTGTCTAGATTTCATAAATTTTCAACCAGTAATTCTAAGAAAAATAACATAAAAATAAAATCCGGCTCTACTAAATGCACGGTTCGCGATTCAAATCCAAAAAAGAAATAAACTAAAAATAAAGAAAAGAAATAAAAATCTACTCTAAACTATACACTGAGTTCCTCACGGAAGCTTTTTTTACTATTCTAAAACTGTCTATTTATACTGTAAAAAGGAATTGGGCCGAATCCCCAAAAAGCTCTAGGTGGAATTCCCAAAGAAAAAGCCCAGCTCATTGTCCTATATCGCGACCTCAAGTTGATGTCGCGACATGGATTTCTCTTGATTGCTCGTGATCAGTCGCGACCTCTTTGTTTCTGTTGCAACTAGTTTTCTTGCAAATGCTTTGACCAATGGTCACGACATTGTTTTTAGTCACGACCTTACTTGCTCAGTGTTTCTCCAGTGTTGATGTCGCGACCTCAGTTTCATGCCGCGACATCGTTGTCTCTCTCTTCTTCCAGCTTCTGAGCTGCGACAGCAGTTTTAGGTTGCAACCACCTTTCTGTTTGTATGATGATTTCATGTTATGACTTTGATTTCTTGGTCGCGATTGTGTTGGTGGTCTTCTGCTTCATAGGTTTCAATTTTATGTCGCAACCTCTTTTGCTGCCCATTTCTTTTCTTCTGGTTGCAACCTCAATTCTTTGTTGTAACCAATTTCCTTCTTCCCACCTTTAGTTCAGGTCGCGACCTCGAGGTGATGTCGCGACCTCATGTTACTCTTTTTCTAGCTGCATGTGGTCCCAATTGCTCAAAAGTAGTTGCGACCTTGATTTGTCTGCTGACTCTTCTTGGTCGCGACCTAAACGAGTGGTCGCTACATCGTTTCTGATCCTTGATTTGTACATGGTCGCAACTTCAGTTCTTGGCAAGGACTTCGGTTTGGCTTCAAGTTGCGGATCCTTGTCGCGACCTCAGAGTGGTGTCGCGACCTCAGTCATATTCTATTAGCGTCACGACATCAGAGTGATGTCGCGACATGAAGATCCTTCTTTTGCTTGTTTCCTTTAGTCTTGACCACATTTCCTTTGTCGCAACCTCTTTCATTTGTTGCCTTGATCATCCTGGTTGCAACATCATTCTTCAAGTCACGACTTCAACTTGTTAAGGTCTTCCATTTCTTATAAGTTGATTTTGGTGATGTCGTGACTTGGAAATGGCCCGACAACTAAGCTTCTTGTCATGACTCCTATTTTTCGATTCTGCGACTTCAGTGCAGCTGCGAAATTGGTCTCTTATTGTTTACGCTGAAGTTTTGGCATCTGTTTGTATTTTTACGCAAAATTAAATTTGAGTAAAATATCCATTTAAATACAAATCAACATTTATTTTATTATATGCTCGAAAAATGGATTAAATCTGTGAGTTTAGACTCATCAAATTCCACAAACTTAAAATTTGCTTGTCCCAGTAAAGAAAAGAAAAAGAATTGTTTGTCCTCAAACAAATAAGATTAAAATTTTTAAGGACATTTTTCTGATTCATACCACAGTCTTTCTCATTCCACCTTCTAATCTGGAAATAAGAGATACCAGCATCATTTTAAATTTCAGTATCAATTCAGGAATAAGAAATGGTACACTTCTATCACAAATTTCTTGGTTAAATAATGTATTTAAACAGTTTATTCAACAAGTCTTGTTACGTATTATTATGCGGTCTTCAAATCCTTTTCATCTTCATGTTGAATTTAGTTAATCTTCTGGAATTTCCTTGGACTGTTTGTCAAAGTCCCATAGGCTTGTTTTTCATATTAATCTCCACTAATGTAGGTAAATTCAACCTTCAAGATCAATGAGGTCTTTTAGGCTTGTAATGTTGGGCTTAGGTAATTGGGTAGATAATGGGAAAAATTTAAGTTGCAAATCACCCAGTTTCCACTTTTTCTGTACTTGTGCGCTAACTTTCACCCTTTTTCTTCTTTGTACTTGCTGATTCTCCTCAATCTTGGCCTGATTCTTCTTTTTGAATTCTTTTTATGAAATTTCAATTTCCATATGCACTTTATTCAGGCCAGTTCCTTTGTTCTTGAACTCTTTTGCTTTTGTTTTTCTAATGTTGAGACAGGTGTCTTTTGTCTTCTTAGGCTTTCTATTACTCTTAAAGAACTTTGGGGTAGCAACTCCCATACCGGTTGGTATTAGAATTTGCTAGGTGTTAAAAACACCCCCTCTGGCTTAATTGTTCAAAGGAAATAGTACAAGACAAAACTTATTTTTCACTAATTCATCTTTACTTCTTCACACCTCCTTCATTGTAAAAATTTGGAAATATTTTTCCCCCAAACTTGTTTCTTCCTTTATAGTAGACTTTTTCTGTACTGGAAACTGGATAATTTGGGCTCTTTGCTGCAGGATTATTGCAAGGAAAGGAATTTAGGTTTTCGAGTTCTTTGTTTATTGAAGAAATAAAAACTATTTGTGGCTCAAATTAAGGAACTAGAATATGCTTTAGCATATATTGAGTAGGCTTAGAAAAGCTCAAACACCAGGATGGCCTCTATCACTTCTTGTTGGTACATTTTCACCTAAGATTTACGTCTCAATCAGCCATCTAACAAGTTCTAGGACTATGGACTCTTAATCTGAATTTCGAGAAGATGTTTACAATTATCTCAAAGTTTCATAAGTTTTGTTGACCCATTGTATTATTTCTTCAGGAGCTTGTACTTATTCTTGTCTACTACATTATTCAATAGATTACTTTGTTCCATCGGTAATAACCATTTTCGATTTTTGCAATCTATCTTGAATTTAAGCGATACGGATGCAACTCCTGTTTCAGTTTAAATAATTCACGCCCTTATTCTTCATAAATTTGATTCTTGGAAAGAGCAGGTGGTTATTTGATCATACAAACAAGGTATTTATTCTTTTTTCATGCTAAGCAGAAAAATGACACAAAAACAAGTTTATAGTCATGTTCATCCGTAATAAACATCTAATTATCCCGCAATCAAATTTTCATTCAACAAATGAAAACCAATCCAACAAGCAAAAAGAGTAACTTCAAAATGAAAATTCAATCAAACACAGGACAAGTAGGATGAACCAAATGGATTTCCATTAGAATTTTGGGGATGTATATATTGATAACATCTTCAAAAAAAAAAAACTTGATTTCCCTTTCTTCTTTTGTAAGCCTTTTGAGTATTATGTTGGGAGGATCTACATCAAAACTGGCCATGCTGGGCTCAAACTTAGGAAATCTCATTTCGGTGTTTGTCTCATTGTAGGAGGCATTTCTTTGCCTTTTAGGCGAGATATTTCATTGTTGGGATTACTTGCTTTGCATGAATAAGCGTGTCTTGTTTCTTTCCCACCTGGTTAACTGTTCCTTCCACCTCAGAGATACATTCTAGCAGCTTGGACAAGTTCTGATTGATCAAGTCCATACTTTCCAACCAGGTTTTTCTTCTATACTCATCATTGTCTTCTAACTGCTGATCTCTTTCTTTCATTAATCTCTCGAACTCCTTGAACAGTTTCTTGTATAAATGCTTGAACCCATCAATCTTCCTCATCATGTTATTCTCCATTTCTATCTCTTTCTGCTTCATTATATTCAGCATCCCTTTTGAATTGATTATTATAAAAGGCTTGCATGCTTGTCTTTATTCTTCCCATCATCTTTTCTTCTTGTTTCTTCAGTTCCTCCTTGTGTTCTTCTCACGATTCCAGTTTTCTTCCATATCTGCTCCCTTTCTTCCTAGGTACGGCTTCCGTAAATTCTTCTTGATCCGTTGCTGCCTTTTCCCATTTGGATTTCTCTCTCCTCCGTTTCCCTTTTCATTGCTCTGAGCATTTCCATGATTCCGATATTTCCTTCTCTGCTTGGATCATACGCTTGGCGAGCACTTGTTCTGTACTTACGGAAATAAAGAAGGATAGGTTGGGCTTACCTAAGGAGTTCTTCTTAGAATGACTGCATGCAGCACTCCTCCATTTCTCTTCTATCATTTTCTGCATTTGTCTCTGCTCTGTTTCTGCATCTACTACCATCACTTCCTTTTGCCTCTTTCCTTTAGGTCCCCTTGTCACTCTGTCAGGGTTAGAGGAAACCCGAGACATTTTCTTATCCCGATTTCCGCTTCACCCACACTTGAAGCGAGTACGGTAATAGTGGTAGGGTGAGGGATCAGTCCTCTTTTATTACTATGGTGGTATCCTCTGATTGATTCTTCGATCAGAATACCTATGTTCATTTTGTATCCTTTCAAAAAGGCATACAAAAGGATGTCTTCCTGTTCTCTGACCGAGCAAAGGTGTTTAGTAGGCACTATTACAAAACATATGAAATAAAACCAAACCTTTGCCTGTACATGGAAGCTCCTCTTTTGATGGCATGGTGGGGTTCTTCTTCGTCACCTCCTATTTCCCTTCTCCTCCAGTCAACCGATTCACTATCTTTTCATAATTTGGGTTTTCCAACAACTTCTTGTACTTCGACCCATGCTTAAAATCTCTCAATTTAAACACTTCATCTATTCTCACCGAAGGGCACCCAAACACCTCTCACATAAACGGAATCATCCTTCATTCCCACCATATTTGCATAGAATTCTCTGGTGAGAGCCGAAAATCCTGGCGCTTTGTGCTCGCAAAAGAATCCCCAACCTCTTTTTTCTATTACTTCAGAAAATGGGGAAATTAATTTGCCAAAACCTCTTTCGCACAAATTCTTTGTCAAACATCACCTTGTTCCACAATTCTTTGGCTTCTTGTGAAATGAAGTCATTTTCTTCTTCTGTTATTTCTTTCTCAAGTTGCTCATCCTCCTCTGGCCGGTTCCCTTTTTCAGTATTTCTATCTTCCTCAGGTTGAGTTTCCGTCTGTATCTCTTCTACTGCCTCGACATTGTCTCACATGATTTCGTCGATCAATATATTAAGATTTGCGACATCTTCTTGATTTGTTGCCATTAGTGAAAAATTGCAAGGGTATTGCTGAGCTCTCTGGTTCTAGAGTTTCAAGGTTTCAAAAAGATGGATGTAGAAGTGGAAAGGTTGGGATGAATTGCAGTTTAATGGAAGTTGAAGTGGAACAGACACTGGGTTCAATGTAATGATTGCGATATGGGAGTCGCGACATTAAATGTTGAGCCTCTTAACTAATTATTTTCAATGAATTTTATTTTTTTATGCTGGGACGTCCAAAATGAGAGGTTTAAAATCCCACTTTTATTGAATTTTGGATTATTCTGGTCGCAACTTCAAGATTTTTGTTGTGACCTAAAATGTGGTCACGACAGGGAATTTGATGTTGCAACTTTTCTCTTTTCTTTCCTTGCTTTATTTCAGTCGTGACCTCAGTTTAACTGTTTTGACTTTCTTTTCCACTTTATTGTTTCCACATCCAGCATTCTTGGTTGCAACTTTTGGATTAATGTTGCGACCAAAACTATATTTTATTCAAATTCACGGCTTAATTTCAATTTATTCAATTCCAATCAAGACCTTCACAACTCAATTCATCTTCATCATCTGAAAATTCAACAACTAAATCCACTATACCCTTATATTCTAAATTCCCCCAAACTTTCAATCATGCCATATCAGAGACAAAATTTAAATAAAATCAAGAAGAGTATACTTCCCTTTTTTGTCTCTTATGCCGATTGAAGTTTGATTACGAATCTTTCTCCTTTTGCTCGTCTTTCGTGTCATAAAACTAACAAAATATTTACCTACTCTTGATCACATATGAATGGAGTACAAGTTATTAGAAATTTAAACACAAAAAATTATAAACTATAACAAGAAAACTTAAAACAAGCTGATGTGGCCTTCCACAAAGCGCTCAATTTTTAGTCTTTAAATTTGGACTTCTGCTTTGCCATTACTTGTTTCTTCAATTTTATTCATTGAACTAAGGGTTAATCTTCCAATTGCTTTCTCCCAGTAGTGCTTTAATCTCGACCATTAACTGAACTCCTCATGATTCTTGGTTTTAAGTGTCCTTTGCCCCAAACGGTGTGCTTAATACCAGCGTATATAGTCCACTCATTTGGTTAAGCTTTCCTAGAAAGAGTCTTAGTGCGGGTTGAATAAACGAACTGATCTCACATGAATTCCCTCCTCAAAGTCGTTGATCATGCCATTTTGTTTTTTATCCTTGTAGATTACGGCACTATCATGCTATTCCTCAACTCTTCCAATTCATTTTAACTAGAGTAGCCTCTCTTCTTTAAGCGACTTGAAATCAAAATTTAGCATTTTATAGCTTTATACTCTAGCTCAGAGGTAGGTGACAAGGTTTTCCAAAGACAAGCCTGTATGGGGACATTCCAATGGGAGTTTTAAAAGCAGTCCTGTATGCCCAGAGTGCATCATCAAGCTTCAAAGACCAATCTTTTCTACTGGAACTTACAGTCTTTTCAAGAATTTTCTTTATCTCCCTGTTGGAAATTTCAGCTTGCCCATTTGTTTGAGGATGATAAGCCAAGCTCATAATGTGTTTGATACCATATCTGCCCATGAGTTTGTCAAACACCTTATTTGCAAAATGGCTCCCTCCATCACTGATTATAGTTCTGGGTGTCCCAAATCTGCTGAGAATATTTCTTTGTAAAAATCCCACAACTGTATTGGCATCATTCTTGGGACAAGCTGCTGCCTCAACCCATTTTGATACATAATCCACATCTAGGAGTATGTATATATTTCCAAATGAAGCTAGAAAAGGCCCCATAAAATCCGTCCCCATACATCAGTAATTTGCACCACCAAGATACCTTGCGAGGCATCTCATGCCTTTGCGATGTTCCCATTCTTTGGCATTGATCACATAACTTCACCCGTTCAAACCGAGTCCTTAAAAATAGTGAGCCTTAAAATCTGTGGAGAATTTTGTGAGTTGTTTTATCTCCTGCAAAATGTCCTCCATATGGTGATGCATGACATTCTTGTAAAATCTTGCTTTGCTCACCTTCTGGTACACATCTCCTTATAATCAGATTAGCTCCTCTTTTAAACAATAATGGGTCATCCCAGATGTAGTACCTGTTGTCAGTCCTTAGCTTTTTCTGGTAGCTGGTCTGGTGGCATAATTCCCGCAAGCTAGAAGTTCACAATGTCTGACATACCAAGGTGTTTGGAGTATGACCCTTTGGAATAAACTGTTCATCTGGAAAATTTACTATTTTTGCTCCTTTTCTTCTTGCTTCTTTTAATTAGGTTTCTCCACTCTTGACTAGTGATCAGCTATCACATTGTCACAACCTTTCTTGTCTTTTATTTCTAAATCAAATTCTGCATGTAATACCCTGATGTCGATGCCCAGCTTTGCTTCTTTCTTTGCCATTAGATATTTAATTGTTGCATGATCAATGTGTATAATAACATGGGACCCCAAAATGTATGGCCTAAATTTTTCACATGCAAATACTATTGCCAACATCTCCTTTTAAGTAGTAGAGTAATTTTCCTGAGCTTCATTAAAGGTTTTGCTGGCATAGTATATGGCCTTGAACACTTTTTCAGCTTTATGTCCCATCTGGCTCCATTGCTGAAATCTTGGCATCACCGTGATTTCAAATTCTCTGTTCCAATGCGGTTTTGCCATGATGGGAGCTTCATATCTGGATTTGATTTCTTGAAAAGAATTACGGATTCATCAAAAATAGAACTTAGTATCCTTTTCCAGCAATCTACATAGTGAATGCAGAAATTTTGAAATCTCGATAATTCTTCACCGTAAAATCGGCATGTCACTTCTAATTCCCTTGGCTGTAGTGGTGGCATCAAATTTCTTATAATTGAAACTTTGCTTGGTCTACTACAACCTGTTCTTGAAATCATGTGTGCCCAGATAATTCCTTCTATAACCATAAAATGGCATTTTTCCCGGTCGAGCTAGATTCTTGTCCTTGCACCTTTGAAGTCTTGTCCCGAGTTATGCGAGGCCCTTCATTGAAACTAGATCCATACCTTTGTAAATCATCCATGAAGATCTCCATGCTTGCATAAATTAGAAAAAATAGACATCATGCATCTTTGGAAAGTTCCAGGAGCATTACACAAACGAAATGGCATTCTCCTAAAGTGGTTTTCTCCTGATCCTCGGTGCAATAGCAATTTGGTTATATCAAGGTATCATCGAGCAAGTGAGGGTGTCACGCGACCTATCCGATCGTCGATGAAAGGCGAGGGGAAAATGATCGCTGCGGTTGCGATTGATTTTACGTAGTCAATACACACCCTCCGTCTGTCCGCGGTTCTTGTAGGTCCAGTTCATTCTTTTCATTTACGATCACGGTGAATCCACCTTTCTTAGGAACCACATGCACTTGGGCTCGCAGAGACATACGATGCCGCGCTATATAAAACGCATTTAACCATTTGTTCTTTTCTAACAACTTCTTTCATCGGGTTGACCTCCGCTTTGATGCTCCAATAGGAAGTTTTTTGCATTATCATTCAGCAATATTTGTGCATGCAAATGGATGGGTGATACCCTTTAGTCCTCAATTGACCAATGGCCAAGCTTCCTTGTATTTTCTCGAGAATTTCCGGCCTTACGTTTCTTGACCGATCGTCTGACTAATATGATGGCCCAGTTTCTCTTGCAGTTCTAGAACTCATATTTCAAATGGTAGGCAATTCTTTCCAATATTAACCTTTGCACTAGTTTCTGCTCGATGGTTCTTTGTTTACGGCTGCATACTTCATCTTGACTTTCATTTATGCTTGAGGCTGTTTCTTTTTTTTTTTTTTTTTTTGTTAAACAAATTTGAAAGCGAGTATTTCACAATCAAGACTCTCGAGATCTTGAAAGTTCATCTCAATTTCGTGCAGTAATGTTGAAGATCTGATCGAATTCAACTCCAACATTAGAGAAGAGATATTGTTTTCTCACAGGCCTTTCTTTGTATCTATATTAGGATGTTCCAAACTCCTATTAATATTAAAGTGCTACGCCATTTCCATACTTAGTGTCAGTTCACCTTTTTGTACATCTATCAAGGCAGCTCCAATTGCTAAGAAAGGTCTTCCCAACAACAAAGGAACTTGGGTATCTTCCTCCATCTGCATGATAACAAAATCCACTGGGAAGATGAATTTCCATACCTTGACAAGTACATCTTCAAGAATACCTTATGGTTGTGCCATTGATCTATCAGCCATTTTCAATGTGATTGTTGTTGGGGTAAGTTCCCCCAAATTAAGTCTTTGCACAACTGATAGAGGCATCAAATTTATACTAGCTCCAGAATCACATAACGCCTTCTTGAATTCATATTTCCCTATGGAGTAGGGAATGGTGAAACTACCAGGGTCCTTCATTTTCTTCAGGAGCTTTTCTTTGGATAATTTAGCTGGGTAGTGATCAAATTCACTATTCCATCCTCAGCTTTCTTCTTTTTCTTGTTCAGTATCTCCTTCAGAAATTTTGCATAAATAGGCATTTGGTTGATTACCTCTGCAAATGGGATATTGATTTCTATTTTCTTGAAAATGTCCAAGAATTTAGAAAATTGTTCTTCTCTTCTTGCCTTCTGAAGTCTCTGTGGAAATGGCACTGAAGGTGTATTAGCTGGTACTCCTTCCTTCTGTTTCTACTCATTACTTGCACAGCTCATTCAATGTGTGCTCTTCTCTGTCTTCCTTTCAGTCTCTTCTTGTTACGCTTCAGTCTCTTCTTTCCCTTTCTTTCCTTACATTTGTTGCTCAAATCCTTCCCACTTCTTAAGCGAATTGCCGTACGATCTTTTGGATTCTTTTGAAGTGTCACTAGGAATGTACCCTTTATACGATTTGGCATATTCGGGGCGGTACTTACTGTGTCTCGAGTTTTCAACGAGGCCTTGTATTCTTACAGGAAACACTTGAGTATCGGACTTGAAAGCTTCAAGTCGAGACGGTTTATGTTCATGAAATTGTAATAATACCTCTTTGTTGTCCCCCGTAGGCTACGGCATTTGTGCCCGAATGGTTGGAGTCCTCCTTTGACCACGATAGTCATTTACGCCTTCACCCCTTGATCTTCTTTGCTGGAACCTTGGTGGGCTGATATCCACCATTGAGGATTCACATCCATGCCTTGACCTTGTAATGCCCCTCCACCATATGAGAAATTCTCATGGTTCCTTAGTGCTGGACTATAATGTGTGGGCAGGTTAGGATTTGGCTTGAAATGGTAATTTCTTGGCTCATTCATGTACTTAACCTCCTCAGGACCATAAGAATCTTCTTGTTGGGCACATCGGCACTTCTTCTCATCGGTTCTCTTTCCCGCATCTCTTCCCGGAGCGTGTGCATTTCTTTCTTGTTTGTCCATCACGTGCATTATGGCATCTAACTTTGCCTCCATGGTTGTCATTTGCTCGACTCCATGACCCTTTTCCTCACTGTTCCCCTTGAAAACTGGATCTGGAGCTTTCATATTGCATTTGGCCAGTCTTTTATCAGATCTCTAGCCTCTTCAGCACTTTTTCGTTTAAATGCTCCACAGCATGAAGCATCGATAATGCCTTTAGAGGTATCATTTAAGGCATGATACACTATATCCATCTAGGTTTTTAAATCAATTCCATGTATAGGACACCTCTTCAGCAACCTCTTGAATCTCTCGGAGCTACATATAGGCTCTCATCTTCCCTTGTTGGAATGCTATTATCTCTCTTCTTCTCTCACGAGTGAGAGATGGAAGAACACCTTAGTATGCTTCTATCGACTCTTCCAAGTATCTCTTGAACCGTATAGTAATGATTCATGCCATGCTATGGCTGCTATATCTCGAAAATGGGAAGAGATGCAGCTATCACCTCACGGCCTCCACCATTCGGCTTCCTTTGTATTTGCCATCCTGAGAAATCTACCCAGGTGCTCGTTTGGGTCTTCGGTGGGGTGACCGGTGGCGATGTTCTTTACCATTGTTATCAATGCGGCTTTAGTTCGAGTTATTTGCATCCATAGTAAATTTGTGCGATGGCAGAATATTCTTCTGAATAATAGGCCTCGAAATCCTCCATTATTAGCCATTAATGGGAGGCCTTATGGGCTGTGTCTCTGTTATACAATACGGTCATGTCCTCTCATACGCCATGAAATTGCGGCTTTACTGCTCTTTTAGTCTTTCTTAAGCAGTGTTCTTTCCAATTCGGTGTCTGACTTAGTCGAAATCCAGGTTTCATATGCATTAAAGGATTTCCTGAAATCAAAACACACTCAGATTAATAGGATTAGTCAAACTAAACAAAATATTTTCAACATGGTTTGTTAAAGATCAGTGGTTGATATAGCCACTGCTTGAAAAGCTATTTTTGTTCTTTTTCTTTTTTATAAAATGTCCAAATTAGCATTTCCTTCTTTTGTTAGAATATTGATCTATTTAATTCTTTCAATCCCCGACAACGGCGCCATAAAAACTTGTTTGCCTTTTTCTATATAGACTAAAACCCCTCAAATTAACATAGTTACAAGAGCCTTACACTTCTCTTGCATCCATGTCACTTTGGATAAGTTTGCTTGATAAAATAGTTTTCTCTTAATGTTCATGATTTAAAAATAAGGGTCAAGTCTATGACACTGCAAGTGCACAGGTCATACAAGTAGTAAAATCTGAATGTAAGTCCAGGTATCATTCCCATAGAGATTGGCAACGAATTAAAAATCAACTACCCCAACTACTGAAATTCCATACTATTTGGACTAAGACATCATAGTGAAAGTTTTATCTAAACAACAAAAATTAAAGATCCTATACTATTGAATATTGTCAAACTAGGCTAAAACAAAAGTAAATGAATAAAAATAAATTGTATCTATAAGAATGGATTGAATCAGTTTCCTGTGAGAAACGAAAACTATCAGTGAAATACAATGAAACAGTCAATTCCAGCACTAAAATACATTTATACATTCTATGTATGGATCTGGTTTTTGTCGAATTTCCTAATTGTTGTAGAATTGGATTTCTCCATATTATAGGTTAGATATCCTTGCTTCTCTCGAAGACAAGATCCGACCCATTTACTGTATTCCAAATTCTCTTGCAAGATCTGGGTATTTTTTCTCTCTCAATACTTCACACCCATTTCCTGTTGACAACAGACCTTTTGCTTTTCTTTCTCAGGATTTTTGCAAAGTTTCTACAACTTAGTTGGTGGCTCAACCTCTAGATTTATGGGTTCGTCCCTTTTCCTTGATTAGATCTAAGCTAACACGGGGTTAGGAACTTACCTTTAGATTAAGGTGAACTCTCTGATTATTTATATTGTTAAATACACCCCTCCAACTTCAATTATGAGCGAATGGGGGATTTATCCAAAATGAGCTCCCGAGCTCGCGGTTCATCAATGGTAGTCGAACTATACCAGAAAAGATGCTCTCGACTCTCGGGAATCTTTGTCTCTATGTCACGCGAGAGGGCATCACGGATATCAGAAGAAAAGATACATTCCCTCAAGCGGTATTAGGTACTACTATTGGGAACTTAACAGATTCAAACCCATGACGCAAATAAGTAAATCCAAACCCAATTAGTTCTCCGTATTTGTGCAAAAATACGTAACTAAATGTAAACCCGAATCCAGCGGAGAAGGCTGTATACGGTCTTGCATTAAAATTAGGAAATGGAGTACCGATCACGCACAACCACTGTAATTGTAATAAAACTATTTGTCTAGATTTCATAAATTTTCAGGCAGTAATTCTAAGAAAAATAACATAAATAAAAATCGGCTCTCTCGTCTCTGCACGATTCATGATTCAAATCAAAAAGAAATAAACTAAAAATAAGAAAGAAATGAAATCTACTCTAAACTATACAACGAGTTTCTCTCCTTTTCCCTTTTAAGGTAGTGAAGGCGGAAGCTTTTTCTTATTCCTAAAAGCATCTATTTATCTTGTAAAAGGAATTAGGCGAATCCCGAAGCTTCGAGGTGGAATTCGAAAAGAAAAAGCCCGGCTCAGCGCTAAATCTTTGTCTTCGCAACCTCGAGTTGATGTCGACATAGTTTCTCTTGATTGCTCGTGATCGGTTGTGGCCTCTTTGTTTCTGTTCTGACCCGGTTTTCTTGCAAGCTGCGACCAATAGTCACGACATTGTTTTAGTCAGCGACCTTACTTGCTGATGTTTCCGATTGTTGATGTCGCGACCTCGGTTTCATGTCGACATACGTTGTCTCTACTCTTCTTCCGACCACATTTTGTGACAACGGTTACAGAGTTGCGACCACCTTCACATTTGGCCATGATGATTTCATGTTGTGACTTTGATTTCTTGGTCGCGATTGTGTTGGTGGTCTTCTACCTTCATAGGTTTCAATTTTATGTCGCGACCTCTTTTGCTGCCCATTTCTTTTCTTCTGGTTGCAACCTCAGTTCTTTGTTGCAACCAATTTCCTCCTTCCCACCTTTAGTTCAGGTCGCGACCTCGAGGTGATGTCGCGACCTCATGTTACTCTTTTTCTGGCTGCATGTGGTCCCAATTGCTCAAAAGTAGTTGCGACCTTGATTTATTCTGCTCAGCTCTTCTTCAGGTCGCGACCTAAACGAGTAGTCGCGACATCGTTTCTGATCTGAGTTGTACATGAGTCGCTAACGGAGTTCTTGGCAAAGGACACGGGCCCAGCCGGGTTGCGGATCGCGTAGCGACCTCAGTGGTGTCGCGACCTTAGTCATATTCGATTGGCGTCGCGACATTGCGAAGTGATCGCTGACGCCAGAATCCTTCTTTTTATATTTCCTTTAGTCGACCACATTTCCTTTGTCACAACCTCTTTCAGTTGTTGCCTTGATCATCCCGGTTTGCAACATCATTCTTGATCACGACTTGACATTGGAGTCTTCCATTTCTTCCTCGAAGTTGATTTTGGTGATGTCGTGACTTGAAATGGTAGCAAACTAAGCTTCTTGTCGCGACTCCCTATTTTCGATTCACGACTTCGTGCGGTCTCTTCTTCATTTACTCTTTGAGATTTTGGCATCTGTTGTATTTTCCTACAAAATTAAATTTGAGTAAAATATCACATTTACATACAAAATCAACATTTATTTTATTATATGCTCAGAAAAATGGATTAAAAATCTAATGAGTTTTTGGACTCATCAATAGGATGTCTTAGTGTAATTTTTTGTTCTAGGTTTGTGTTAAGTAGTATGTGTGTGTGATGCCAAGTTTGCCAATCAAGGATCTTTTTTACCTCTCCAGAACTTTGGAAAACACCTGTCTGAGTATGAAGGATCCTTAGATTGTTAGATGCTCGGGAATTACATGATTGGATAGGTAGAAATGACATAGTGAGTCACCTCCTTAGTGATCGGCTTGGAGTTCAATTAGTCTACCGCACACTCGATGAGTGTGATCTCCAGGATATGCCTAGGTTTCGGGCCTGGCTCACTAACGTTCAATGAGCCTTGAAATGTTCTAAACACTGGTGACGGACACCAAAGAAAAGAGCATTGCCATCAGCCCGCTAAAAAAAAAATCAAAAAATCGAAGAAAGATGTGAATAGAATAAGTAGGACCATATTAGGAATCGAGTACGGTCAGGGGCCTTTTAAAGCCCTAATACTTACTGAGCTAGTGGCTAGGGAGCCATTGACTTCAACACCCATTACATGGAATGAGAGGATAAGTTTCCATAGCCTACAGGGCCCTTAGGTTTGGTTGGTGTTCGAGGGTGAAGTTCGAGGGAGCCGAATGCTGGGCCATAACAGGTGGGAGTCACCCAGCCGAATCCACACTACGGAACCTCCAACTAAAACTTCACGGCACTAGGAATTCATTCATGAATAAAGTAAAGTTGATGAATAAAAATGAATTACGTTCATATCCTTCATTAGTTAGACTCCTCCCGAATAGGCAAGTTAGATTCAAGTTTGGGGGTATCGGGCTAGAGTTATATGCTAGAGATCCTACATCCACTACATAAACTTCACAGGAAAGGCGATAGAAAACCTAGGAGGTAAGTCACTTGTCGACCAAATCGGATCCAACTGAATTCTTTCGAAATTCAAACAACCTTAAGGATCCTCTGCAATTAGAAAAAAGTGTAAGATTTGTGAGTTCGGTTCATTTTGATCCTTCACCTTGGAAACATGTGCATCACCCTCGTACCGTTCAGGTTAGTATGTTATTATCTATGTGTCTGGTTTAGAGTCTGTTTCTTGCTTGGGGACAAGAAAGAAGCTAAGTTTGGGGGTGTGATGAGTGCCCAAAAACACTCATTACAAACTCGGGATTTAGTTAGATTCGAGATCGATTTCATATGTATATGACCATGTTTTGATTACTTTTCTAATATTTAGTTTTATTTGGTTTTTGTAGGAGAAACACTTGAAAATGCTAAAAATGGAGCTGTGCAGGAGGCCTGGAGAAGAGTGGTGCAGAAATCGTCCCAACGTCGTGACGTTGCAGGAAAGTCTCAACAAACCTTATCTCTTGGAGAGGCTATAAAAGGGACGGGAGAATCACATTGAGGGGGTTCGAAATTAATTAGCAGAACTAGGGTTTGAGGAATTGGAGCTTGGAACAAGAGAAAGAAGACTAGAAAGGCAGACTTTAGGTGAGAAAGACTTGAAGAACCCGGAGATCATCATTCCTCGATACTTAAAGTTTTTCTATTCCTATTACCATGTCTTCTTTGTTTATTTGTATTGGAACAGAACATAATGAGGTTCTAATTTCGTGGTTTAGGGTGTTGGTAGAGTTTTGGACATGAATACTATGTTAAAGTTTTAGCCTTTTTATAATTCCATTATCTTTTATATACTTGTTCTACCATTAACTCATGCTTGGATAAATCATAATTTCTTATCAATCTTAATATGTAAGTGGTTCTTTGTAAGATAAAGTGAATGAAGAATTAGACATAGTTGGGTTAACAATAACTTGATAATATAGGATTATCAAATGATTAGGAGGCTTCACAGTTTCTTTGCGCTCTATGCCTTTGTGCTTGGAGTTGAGCGAGACGAGAAACCTAGTGATGGGGGAGGTGAATGACCTTGAAAGGCTTTGATTACATTAGAGAAGAGTAAGCGCCCAGAAGAAACACTATATTAGATAATGGAATGGAATCAGCGACATTACATAGTAGGATTATCTAACCTTTTGACACCAACCTTTGCATCTTTAATCACTTTTTACATCCCAGAATGAACAATCACTTTAGTAATAGTTTAAATTCGTTTCTAGTTCCGCCTAGCCATCACGATTACTAGTTTGAATATTAAAGGAGTATTGTAATTTTGGTACTTAGCATACTACGATTAAGGTGTTCCCTGTGGATCGATATTCGTACTTAGGTACACTTTACTACTTGACAAGCGTATACTTGCGTAGAATAGGCATAGCACTACAATTGCATGTCTCGAAAACGCAAATCAACGCGAACACCTGTACAGTGAATGAAGAAAAAAGGCCATTATAAACCGCATGAGGCTCAAAGGGCTAGCAATAGGATATATCAATGCATGGGTGTGCAATAGGGAATATGGCTACCCGAAGTGATGGCTTCCCATCCTCTAACCATGATCTCACGCATAAAACTTCTTCAGATGATCACGTTGGCGGCTCCATGGGCGATTTAGTGCAGGTGCGGCCGACCAGGCTACTCCCTCTTAGGTCAAATCTCGAATAACATAAGGGCTGACTCAGTCGGTCTAAACTTGCCTCTAGGGTCACCCGATCAATCCTGGGACTTTTTTTTTTCAAGACTAGGTTGCCTTTTTTAAACTTCCTGAGCTTGACCTTTTTTCTAAATGCATGGGTCATCTTCCTCTGATAGGCCTAAACATGATATGTTGCCCTCAATCTCCTCTTATCCATAAGGCTAAGCTAATCATAACAAGTAGGTCCCTCGGCCTCGGAATATCCTCTTGCTCCACAGTGCCACTCTCGAATCCCATCTCAATCTCAGTAGTAGCCTTGCCTCCATACCATACACGCTAGAATGCGGGGTAACTCCAGTAGAGGTATGAAAATATGTACGATAAGCCCACAATGTGAAAGGGAGCTTCTCCATCCAATACCGAGAAGTCTCGACCATCTTTCTCAAAATCCTCTTGACATTCTTATTCGCGGCCTCAACTGCCTCATTAGTCTGTGGCCTATACGTAGACAATCTATGATGTTGAATGCCATACTCCTTAATCAAGGTGTCCACCTCGCCCTTGAAATGCACCCCTCTATCATAAATCAGCTCATGGGGGACCCCATATCGGCAGATAATGTGTGATCTAATGAATTTGGCCACCCTGGCCGCTGTCAATCTAGCATAGGAAGCAGCTTCCACCTACTTGGTGAAATAGTCAATGGCGACTAAAATGTACTCATGCCATTGGAGGACTTGGGTGAATCTTCGATAATATCAATACTATCTTTTGAATTTCCACGTGCCTAGTTGTTACAATCTTCCATACCTCAGTGCGGTCCCCCTTTGCTTTTAATGATGGAGAGACAAACTGTGGCCGGCGTCATGGCGTTGCAACATGTGGCGTTGCGGCTTGTTGACTTTATTCTTGTTGATGACGTGACATTGGGATGTCATTTATAGAAATACTTAATTAGCTATAAAATAAAGTTAAGACCAGCTAAGGCCGGTAGCGGTATGACATGAGTGTTTTAGGCACTCATCAACACGACGGGGATGTATGAGTGCATGAAAACTTCGAGAAGGTGGCACATGTATCAGAATCTCCGTGCATCGACACTCACGGGCGTCTACGGCCTGGCCCCAGGAGCAATCTGTCTCCATGGTCAACCAAAAGTAGCCAGTCCTCATGATTTTACGCGTTAGCATATGACCTCCCATGTGTGGACCCACAGGACTCCTGCGCAAACCTCTCGTCACTTTCCCGATGCAACGAAGGCACAGTCTAAACATAATAACAACATGCCATCGGGGATCTCTATGCAGTGCATCCCTTCTGAGCAACCATCCCGGTGCAGCGAATGTCTCGATGCTCCTCTTATCAGCAGTAGGCTAACTCTGGAGTAGCGTCGCATGACAGAAACTGATAAATATCGTGGTACTAGGGTAGCTTATCTTGATCCTCAATATCTCCAATCAAACAACAGTAAGCTAATGCATACCCAGTCTCGATCAATAATGGTCGCATAGTCACTCCCGCAGGAATCTCGATTACATAAGCCAAAGTGGCTAACGCATCAACAAGCTAATTCTCATCTCTGGGCAGATGTATATATCTCAACTCATCAAACCTATCAACCAACAAATCCAAATAAGCATGGTATGGGCTTGACTCTCGTCTCGAGTCTCAAATACCACGAGTTTCTTTGAATAACCAAGTTAGAATTCAGAGTGGATCTCATTGTCTAACTCGAAGATCATGTGCGATCTACAGGCACGTAATGCAAGCCTCATACTCCATGATATTACTTGTCAGCAGATGATGATCGAGAGAATGTCATGGGACTAATCTGGGAATATGATCACCTAAAGTGATATCGACTAGGATTCTAATGCCAAACCACTATTGAGTAGCGGCACCGTCAAAGTCTGCAGCCATCCTGCGATCTTGGTCCGGAAACAGACTATCTAGGAAATCAAGCGTCGATGAGTGCGTCATCGGATACGGGCAAAGTTAGATGATGCAATAACGCTTCCGGTAAGCGTGACGGTGAGATATCAAACTCTGTCGGCCGGTACTAACCATCTTATGGGCTTCTCGATTGACGGACCTATCAAACAAATACATCAACGGATCTAATCGTGAGACCAAAAGTATGGAATACTGATGAGTGTAAAACTCATCTATGTTTTGAGTTCATTGCACATGTTATTTTGAGCATTTTATATCCATATTCATGTAAAACTCATAACATTCCTCCAAACATGGTTTTGTAGGATTATTGATGAAAAGCAAGTGATTTGGCAAGAAATGAGCAATATATATATACAAAAGAAGAGTCAACCGGGTGTCTCACAGTGCGCCATCGAGAAGATGAATTTTTCTGTACCAGATGGAACATCAAATGGTTCAAATTCCCCTATGGTTGTATTCTTCATTCAAAGAGCTTTCCAACGACACCTTACACACCAAAATCCAAGCTTTCCAACCGAGTGTCTCACAGCGCGCCGCACGAAGAAGTTATGTCATCAACAAGTTGGAGAAGAAAACAAGTCTCTTAGCAGATTTTGTCGCAACAAAGCCAGTGACAAAGCTTTGTTGTGACAAAACCAGATTTGTCATAGCGAGAGTTAGCAACAAACTGCATCGCGACAAAACTTTCATTTCGTGGCTTGGTAGCAACAAATATGTCCGGCAAAACCAGGTACAATCGCGATAGAGCTTAAGACAAAACGTTGGGCTTTTTAAGCTACGAAAATTGTTGTTTTGGACTATTTTTCAAGCCCACTTCACCCTAGGACTATAAATACTCGTTTTTTAGGTTTTTAAGGCAACGGGAAGGTGGGAGAACACCTCTCATGGGGTTTCTTTCTCTAAACTACCCATTTTTTAGTTTTGCTGTAGATTTTGATTTTTAATAGATCTTAGAGTAGTTTTGGAGCAGATTTTTATTGTTATTGAAGAGATTTGGTCTTTGTATAACATAGATTGATTTCATTCTTTGATTCGGACAAAGGTGAAACTAAAATCTGGATTTTTTCTCATTCTTGTCTCTTAGTTTCTTTCTTCATTTCTTACCTTTTGTTTGATTGGTGATGATTGGAATCCGATGCAGTGGAACATTAAACACCCTCCCAGGGTGGGGATTAATTGGTGAACTTTCAAATTTGCAGATTCTCTATTATTTTGCGTGGGACCTGGGATTTGAATTTGTGCTAATTTGTCTTTGTTGAATAAATGGTTGAGATAACAGTAGCTCATGAGAACATCTGCTCTGAACAGGAGCCTCTAGTGACATGGGATAAATTCTGGAAATCAAAAAGCATATAAAGATTCGAATAATGTTATGAACTAACGAACTCCTAAAGATTACTTTGATAGATCACTAATTTACTCGTGGTATGAGGGATTAATTAGATGATCACTATCAGTTTAAATGTTAGAGTCTTACCTCAATCGATAGAATGACCCATGGTGATCGGTGTTAGCACTAAGTCTAATCAAGGAGAGAAGAACTTTATTAAGATTTGATGGATTTGAGGTACCAATTACATTGAAGGCTTGCATTGTCTGTCCCATGCAGGGCAAATCAATTCTTGATCCCTAAGAAATGGTTGTAGTATTGAAAGGAAAAACAATCAAATCTTAAGAGTTTAGTTTTACAAGTAGCTATTTAGACTCATTTGTCTGAAAAGGAATATGGTGTGTTAGATAGTGAAATGTATAGTGTCGAGAGGAGGAATCAAGGCTGCTCTACATTGCTCTTGGACAAATTCGGCATTCAACTCACAAATGTTGCGCTTCGAATGCAAATTGATTGTTAAATAATTATCCTCATCCTAGTGCCTCTCTTCATGCCTTTCGGAATTAAGTAGTTGTTTTATTTGGTAGATTTTAGGATTAGTTTCAAATGGTTTATTTCAATTAAATTGATTTTATTCCACATCTTATTTGGTCTCCCGAATAGTGAAAATATATGGTGGGGTGATCAAATTCCAATTATAGAGAACTTTCAATCCTTGGGGGTACGATATCCAAACTTTTAGAGTCCACTTTATTACTAGTATGACCCGTGCACTTGAGGAAAGGGGTTGAGTGTTTGTAATACTTTTCATTTCAGTTTTTGAGTACACTTACTTTTGTTTCAAATCAGTTTTTAAGTATATACAACATTCACTCCCTTGGCCATATTTTCATATATGCATGATTTGGTCTGACAAGTTTTGGTGTTGTTCTTGGGACTTTAGTTAGTATTTGGTAGTCATGTAGTGGTCAACAAGTTTTGGCTTGCAGTCGCGAGTTGTGCAATTCACTTTCTCTCATTGGAAGTTTACATTTTGAAGAGATTTTCTAATTTAGGTAATTTTTATTTTATTTTTTGGTTGTGATTTTTTCTTAGCTTTTTTCTTTTATTGTATTTTGTACTTTATTTTATTTCTTTTTCTTTTTAGTTGTAGGTACTTATGGAGGAATATTCAAGAGAAGATAGACTAGCCTCCATAGAAGCTAAGTTTGGCTTCCTTATTCATAATTTGACCAAGAATTCCTGATGACTCACTCATTTAACAAGAGTATTGCAATTATAGAAATTTTAAGCTATGTAGTGTAATTTCGCTACATAGCGAAATTTCGCTATGATAGCGAATTTCGCCCCTGCAAATTCCCACCTATAGCGAAATGTCTTTGCCGTGTTTGGGTACAAACGACCTCGTTTTTGGTTTTTTCCATCTCTACCCTCACTGTAATGATACTATTTAGGATAGATCGGTATTTTCACCTTTTTGTAAGGCTATATAAGCCATCTTATGAACATTTTGTAACCTAACTTTCATTTGAACACATTTCCATTACGGCCCTGTTTTCGGCTCCCATTTTCTCTCTTCTCTCTTCTTTCTCATTTTTCTTGTAGTGAAACCACACCTTTGAAGATGACAACTCAAAGGATGTTTAGCTAAAGTCTCAAACCTTGAAGAGGAGGTTGCTAGTTGGTTGATGAGGTTCACGGGTGATCCTGTTTTTCTGACGGTTACTAGGTATTTATGTTTCAAACTTTCAAAACTAGGTTTAAAGGCTATTTGATGTATTTTCTTTGGTCAATACTTGGCATGCTTTAGGGTTCAGTGTATTCTTAATGGTAGATACATTGACATCCATTAGATGTCATTTATGAGGCATCGAGAGTAGGTTAAATGCTGGGTTTCAACTGCAAGAACATTAAATGCTCAGTAAATGTCATATTTCAAAGAGGAATAGTACTAAGGGTTAGTTTCTAAAGTTAAACAAAGTTCCGGTTTTGGAGATGACTATATGTCATCTTCCTAATCTTGAGTAAAAACTCGAGGACACCTTTGCAACCTATCATACCAAACTAGTGGCGAAACGAGGAATCTTCTTTTTACATTTATTTGAATTTCCTTCCAGTTAACGCTAGTGACAACCCTTTGTTTTTGTACAAATTCGAAATCCAAACAAAAGCCTCACCATTTTGAATCATTATACAAATCATTTGTAAGACGAAAACTCATCCCAGTGTTCAATCCTAGAGCCACTATCTTTACTTGGTAGTCATCTTCTGGCGTGCTCGATGAACCCAAGTATAAATTTTGTTGATTCATAACACTGTTGTGCATCTTGAATCAAATGGCATCGATTCATAGGGATAGTCTTGAACTCTGATTGATGAGTTGATGGGTACTTGTAATCCTCATTACAAGTATTGGTGAACACAAGCCTTTTGGAAGTTCATTATTTAGAATTTCAAGTTTTTACTCGAAGTCAACTCTTGAAATTTGTTTTTATATACTTGATCATTTTATTTTTAAATACTTGATCTTTTTGGCAAGCTCTGTTGTTGCTCTTTGCTGTCTCTTTTTTGTGTCACGGTATTTATGCATCAACGAGATAGAGGGTATGTCGGGTAGATTGCAAGAGTTAGTACACCAATTGAACAAGGTTGTGAAGTCAGTGTACATAGTGAGCAAATGGATCCCTCCACGAAGAGCAATGAAGTCGCCAGTGCTACGAGTGAATCCTCTGTGAATATAAGTCAATGAGAACTACATACACCCTCCTAGAGTAGTGCACCTTCTGCATCCTCACCTGGCGATGATGTAAGCGTGAGGACCACTATCACAGTGCCCACCTTCCAGCTTTTCATGGAATGGAGAATGAAAATCCATATACGCATATTAGGGAGTTTGAGGAAGTTTGCACAACTTTTAAAGAAGGTGTGTCTGACATGGACCTGCTTAAGCTGAAGGCATTCCCTTTGACACTGAAAGACAAGGCCAAGATTTGGCTGGTCAAGCGGTAGAAACGATTAGAAATTGAAGTGATCTTCAAGTGAATTTTGAAGAAATTTTGTTACAACCCAGAGACGATAGTTTGAAGAGGCAAATCTACACTTGCTCGGCCTACAATAATGAAAGTTTTATCGGTGTTAGGAGAGATTCATGGAGACCATCGGTGCATGTCACACCATGGGTTTGATACATGGATGCTTGTGAATCCTTCTATGATGGTATGTCTCAGGCCATGAAGCGACTGCGGAAACCATGTGTGGAGGGGATTTTACGGCGAACCTAGATGAAGCCATGGACTTTTTGAACTATGTAGAAACCTCCAAGATGGGATGAGACCGAGATCAGAGAGGCGAAAGAAAGGGCCTTCGACCCACGAAGGAGGCATTTATGCACTTTACGAAGACACGGAGATGAAGCAAGCCGACCACTTTGACCCGAGAAGGTTGGAGAGCTTGAAATGAGAAATCAGCATGAGTGCAAGCGTGAATGGATTGCCTACATCTCGGCTTGACTTGCTATAATTGTCAGTCAGTAGCCATCTGGGAGCATTGTCACGTAGTTCCTTGGTGGGGACTTGGCAATGCAAGAGCATGCCCATGTCTTGGTGAAATAAGCCACCTCTGAAATACTCCTTGTAGGAACACCTCTCTTTGATTGGAGGAATCATCAAACCTATCATGGAAGCCAAACCTCACTGCATATGCTCCCTAAGAGCACAGCGATTTAGCTCCACTTAAGCCTGCAATGACGGCGGCCTCCACCTTCTTCTCCTGTTGAGTAGGCAATTCTAAATTTAAGCAAGGTAGTGGGTACCTTTATGGAGGAACAAAAGGTGTTGAATGTTCAAACTAATCAGAAAATTGAAATAGTAGATAGCTCACTCAACGAAATTGAAGCGACATGCATTAGGTGCAAAGTTCCATTTCAGGTTGTTCTAACCGGCGGCGGTCTGAAAAGGGGAAATTCCCTTCCGGACAATGAAACCTAGGGAATGCATGAGATAGGCTGCGCGATGATCCGTCACCGAATTGATGAGCGTCAAAGTAGTGACTTTGAGAAGTAGTAAGAGCGAGACCAATGATCCACAGAACCAACCAAAGAAAGCTCCGCAGTGGTTAGAACCACCGGAGAAACGACTAGTAGCGAGAAGGAGGTGAAACATAAATTGCTCTTCCCACGGGCACTTCAAAAGGAAAATTTTAGTTAACCAAACTGAAATTTTAGAAGTACTACGGCAGGTGAAGGTGAACATCCCTCTTCTCGATATGATCAAGCAAGTCCCCACGTATGCAAAGTTTTTGAAGAACCTATGCATGGTGAAAAGAGGCTTGAATGTGAACAAAAAGGCCTTTTTGACCCAGCAAGTGAGTGCCATCATTGAGTCTGAAGACTACGCGAAGTATAAGAGCGAGGTGTCCTACAATCTCGGTGAACATAAGGCGGCACTTGTGTGGAAAAGGCATTGCTAGACTTAGAATTTAGTGTGAACCCTCTTTGCCATATTCCATGTCTGGCGGCTTGGATTGGGAGCGAAGCCCACTTCCATCCCACATTGTCTCTAGCAAACGGGTCTATTAAAATACCAAAGGGACCATTGAGGATGTTCATACAAGTGGACAAATTCTACTATCAGGTGGATTTTGTCGTACTTGACACAGAGTCGATTGCAATGGGGGCCAACCATGTACCCATCATATTGGAAGGCCATTCTTAGGTTACTTGAATGCCATAATAAATTGTTATGCAACCTCACCTTGGGAACATGACTTTGAACTCAATATCTTCCACTCGAAAGTAAAAGCATATGCAACCAAAGGAGGATGACTATGAAGAAATCTGCAGATAATAGATACAATTTTTAAGAACAGGCTAATGGAGCAGCAAGTGCAAGATGTGCTAACCTGTGATATCCGAAAAAGCTCCTGTAGAGCAATAGGAACCTCAATGTACTGAGCCCGGTGCAGGGGTGCCGGAAGAAAAATGTTCCCACCTTTGTCGGGACTGAGAGATGAGGAAAGGAACCTCAAATAAATTGATCTCAAACCCCTACCCGTGGAATTAAAATATGCATTTTCGGGAAGAAAACAAGCAAAGGTCCAACAGACATCGTCACCGCCTACCACCCACAGAAGACAATCACACCTCCTCAAGATGAACAAGCAAGCTTTGGGGTGGAAAATTTCCAATTTAAAAGGCATCAGCCCAACAATTTGCACCCATCACATTTATTTAGAAGAAGAGTCAAAAGTTGTTAGGCAGCCACAGAGGAGATTGAATCCTTACATGCAGGAGGGGGTTCGCATTGAACCGGGTTGCCGCAGTTTCCAGATCATTTACCCCATATCTAATAAAGACTCAGTCCAACCTGTGTGGTGCCCAAGAAGTCAGGGGTGACCACTGTGAAAAATGAAAGGGCGAGGAATTGTCTACCCACTTTACCACCTGCTGGGAGGGCATGCATGACATAAGAGGCTCAACGGCAACAAGAAAAGATCACTTCCCACTGCCCTTCATTGATCAGCTTCTTGAGAGAGTTTCTGGGCACCCATTCTATTGCTTTTTGGATGGGTATTCAGGGTACTTTCAAATAGAGATCGCACCAGAAGATCAAGAAAAGACAACCTTTACTTGTCCATTTGGAACTTATGCTTACAGGAGGATGCCTTGGTCTGCAACGCCCCCGCCACCTTCCGTAGATGTATGCTTAGTATTTTCGATACAGGAGCGTGATAATGGAAGAATATATGATGAGATCACGATACGTGGGTGATTTTAAGAATGTCTCGACTAATCTCGGGGCTATCTACAGATAGTGCATCGAAAAGAACCCGGTGCTTAACCCGGTGGTGCTATTTTATGGTGAACCAAGGATCGTGCTAGGGCATGTCATTTCCAAACAGGGAATAGAAGTTGACAAGGCAAAATCGAACTTATTTCCAACCCGCTTCCCAACAAATGTAAAACAGCTAGGCAATTCCGCCATGCAGTTTACAGCGTGGAGATTTATCAAGGACTTTTCGAAGATTGCTAAGCCCCTTTATAAGCTGCTCGAGAAAGATGCTAAATTTTCTTGGGAAAGAGACTGTCAGAAGAGCTTTAAGAGCTGGTGTCCTTATCTACCACTGCACCAATAGTAAGGGCACCCAATTGGCGCTGCTTCGAGGTGATATGTGATGCAAGTGATCTTTCTATTGGAGCAGTTCTTCGACAAAGAGAAGGTGGAAAACCTTATGTAGTCTATTATGCTAAAAAACCTGAATGAAGCACAAAGGAACTATACTACTATAGAGAAAGAATTGTTTCGGGCAAAGGGTCTATGCCTAGACAAATTTCGACATACTCGGGTCGGTCTCGATATACTATTTTACGCATCATTCCGCTCAAATACTTCCTAACCAAGCAAATGCTAAAGCAAGACTTATCCGATGTCTCTTCGTCAGAATTTAATTTGCAAATTAAGGATAAAATATGGTAGAGAATGTCAGGTGTAATTCATCTTTCTAGATTAACCATAGCCTGTAACACTCATACTCTTCAATCAACGATGAATTTCCCAAGCACTTAATGCAGCTGGAGAATGCTCCTTAGTATGCTCACATCGCAATTTCTAAAGCAACTGAGAAATTCCACCGATTGAAAGAACAAGATAGGAAGCATTTAGCCAAGATCCATTCACATTTCCCGGGAAGAACCTTTCTTGTTAAATATCATGCGCATCGATAATTAGAAGTGTGTGCCCAAGAGCAACAGGGAATTCTAAGCCACTGCCATGAGAATGCCTGTGGTGGTCACTTTGCTTCCCAGAAGACAGCAATGAAGGTGTTACAGTCTGGTTTCTACTGGCCTTCTCTTTTTAAAGAAGCTCACCAAATGTGTCGAGTTTATGATAGATGCCAAAGGCTCGGGAAATTGTCTCGCCGACATATGATGCCCCTAAACCTAATTTTAGTAGTCGAGCTATTTGATGTTTGGGGCATCGATTTCACGGACCTTCCCTACGCCTGACATGCATACATATCAGCGGGGGTAGACTATGCATCTTAAACGGGCTGAGGCAATCCCGCAAAACCACCCACCACACGGTGCCCAAATTCTTGAAAGCAAACATCTTTTCCGTGCTCATTGGGGTACCAAAGCCATTATTAGGCGATGGGGTTCACACTTTGTAAATAAGTCTTTCAAAACCTCATGGCTAAATATGGTGTTAAACACAAATTGTCATCCCCAATATCCTCAAACAAGCCAGCCAAGTAGAGCCTCGCAACAAGGAGATAAAGACCATTCTGTGGTGAGCAATGACGTGATCTCAATCAAACACTCTGTGCCTTTCAAAAAACGATTCTCGAATGTCCTCTTATCGTTTCAACTACAAGGTAAGGCATCTTCTAGTGGAAATCGAAAGTACATAAAGCAATGGGGCAATCAAGAAACTGGAACATAGATTTGGTAGGCTGGCTCAAAGATTCCGATCTCAATGGAGCTGGAGGAACCACTTAAATGATATCACTAACCTCAAGAGATCAAAGCAGTGATTCAAAACAGGTACATCGATGATAACTGCAAGAATTTCCGCAAAATTCGCTTCTTCTTCAGATGATTCCAAACTCCATCTATTCCCGGCAAGCTCAAATCACAATGACGGTCATTTATCATTCATCGTGGTATACCCCAATGGCTCAAGATTTGCTCAACTCCAAAGGATAATAGAGTATCTCAAGGTCAACGGGCGTAGGTCAGCTTCTCCTATGTCGCAGACAAAGACATTGCAAACCAGATAGATTCCCTCCTCTGATCCTCCATGAACAGTACCCAACATCGAATGCCTGGTTCCACTAAGACCCAACCAAAGAATGTTTTTAAAAATTTTGGTTTTAGTTTATTTTGGTCAATTTTTAGTTTATTTCATTTTTAGTATTTTTATTTAGTTTAGTTTTTAATTAAAAACCTTTTTTTTTATATATTCAGTTTTTTTTTTTTTTTTTTTTTATTATATGGTGTGAAGGCAAATTTCATAATAGCTTAAATTTTTCCCCTCATCATTTTTCGGCTGTTATGGGACTTTTCACTACCCAAGAACCATTAAAAAGCCAACCCCCCCCTCTTCATTTTCAATCACATGTTCTTTTCACCTTCTCACCAGGCACGTCGAGCCTCAAGCCTCGCCTTTCCCCAAGCCCCGCCCCCCGTCGCACCTGCAGACCGAGCAGCCAAGCCACCACAGCCTCCAGCCGCCTCCCACCTCCCGGCCCACCACGCCCCGAGTGTGCCCCCCGCAGCCGAGCCCCGTATTTCGGGCCTCCCTGCCGCCTCAGACTACGCCCCGAGCCGCCTGCCCGTTTCCTCGCCGCTAAACGAGTTTACAGCCATGGTCGCACCCCACGTGAGGCCATTGTTACGTGCCTGTGTGGTCCGCACTGGGCACTCGCCGCAGAGATGGTAAGGCGCCGCTGCACATCCAAGGCTTCGCCGCCATTCTTCCAACACCAGATAGCAGAGTACCTCCCAGACACTCCCGATGTGCACCCGTGATCTGCAGTCCCGCCCCGCACTATTCCGCAGGGCCGAGCCCAAGGTTTCGAGCTCCCACCCAGCGAGACATGGGACCCGGTGGGACCCTTCCCCCCCCCTCCCCTCCTCGCGGCATCCGACTTACCTGAGGGCCCCGCCTTCCAAGGCAGCCCCACATCTGCCTCGGGGACGCCGTGCCTGTAAGCCCGAGCCTTCACCTCCTCCCAAACGCCGCAGTTCATCATCACTGATCCATATTCGAGGATCAAGCGCTTCATGTTTGGCCAGATCCGATACCGCGGGAACGATTGTCGCGCGTTGGTGACTTCCACGGTTTACTATGATAAGCCAAGATTGGCAAAATGACCGCGATTCGCAGATTAGATGCGCCGGGTCCAAAGGTACTCATCGGCCGGGCCGGTCACGACCCGGCGCGCTTTTCATCCCCGTGTGGTGCTGAGTGGACATACTATGACATCCCGGGGAGTGTCCGGTCATATGCAGATCCAGTTCAGTATCGATGGCCGTCCCGAGTCTCGCGAGCCACGGAGCATCATCACGCGAGTCACGCTTAGTTCTCCCGCAAACTCACGACGCACTTCAACGATCGCCAGAGAGACCGCTTCTCAGATACCACGCCAGCCGGACCAGATTTCTTCACCGCGCCTTCCTCCGCAGATGCCCTCAAGGACCACATTTTCGTCCAGAATCTGCCTCATAATACAAGATTATTGATACCACAGAAACACTGAAATTTCACCATATCGAAAATCGTTCAGCCCGCTGAAGTGGTCATGATCACTTTGCTGCCACTTCGATGAGAAGGTCCACCGCAAGGACCTAGTCGGCAAATACGCTATCCTTGTGTTGATGCCGAGGTTATGCCGTGGTTCCAGAGCATCGGGGTTCCCCAGAGCCACGTGAGATATTTCACCGAGCTGAGTCCCCGATCTATCCTTATGCACTGTCTATGTGCCACTTTCCTTTCTCTTTGAGCATCGCAGAGATGTGTCACATTGATCACGCCAGAGGACCCGCCATCAGGGGTGAGCAAGCCTTGTCTTAGTTCCGCATTCATCTACCCTAGCCTTCCGAGTCTCCGCCTCACTTCTCCCAGATCATCACCTGATCCACATCGCAGGAGCTACTCAGAGTGGCTGACCCTGTTTCTTAGTGATTTTCGTCGCTGCTTGACGCAGTCACAAAGATTTGACCGAAATGCTTGATGCCCGAGCCGAGGCTTACCCTGCAGGACCACTATACTTCTTTTCCGATTCGTAGCCACCTTGGTCTCCCCACCAGCTGACAGCTTGACCGAGCCTATGGCGCTTCACTACTCGATGATCAGGTCACTGAGCTCGATTCAACAAATTCTTCGATGTGCTCGCGGCCGCCGCAATACTTCAGATCCGCCAAATTTCACACCACCCGAGTGAGGTGGTCACACTTCTTCTAGCTTTCCTATCCCTAACCCATGACACGCTATACTTTGCTAAAGAGTTAGCGTCATGCATTTATCTTACATTTGCTTATTTTATACTTGTTATTTTAGTTTTATAAACTCATCAATTTGTCTTATAGATTACTTATATGTTTGTATTAGCCAATAGTAGGCGCTTGTCATTCAACAAATTAGCATAGTGTTCAAATTTATGATAAGCTTGTGTACTAGCCCTTTGGTTATATAAAAAGCTTTATAAAGATTTGCATTTTCTACAGACCCACCTTTTTTTTTTATTATTATTTACTTAACTTTGTATATGCATAATGTTTAGCCTTGCCGTGTTGAACTTGCCTTCCTAATGGTGTCAAATTTAGAAGAGTCCTATATTGAAAGCTAAGTGGATGACTAGTCAACTTTGTCAGATTTAACTACTTCCACCTTAGCTATCCACACACTAAGCACGTTAGGCTCCATGATAGTTAAGAACAAAGACAAAACCCCTACGTTGCAAATCCTGATCCAAGCTTGTTTACTCCCTTGAATAGATTATGGACCCCCCATGCATAGAAGGCCAATGTGTCTTCCCAAAAAAAAAAAAAAGCAAAAGAAAAGAAAGAATAACTGACGCCACTGGAAGCCCAAGCACGGTCCGAGGGGTGTTATACAAAGCCTTAAAGCCCTAAGTGTCTAAAACCTTCATTGGTTGGGAGTCACGACTCATACACGGGTGATGGGTGGAGTTTGAGAGCAGTTGTAGGTGCTTGCAGGCTCAAATCATTCGAGTCCCGGGGTGAAACCAATAGAGCTCAGGGTCGAGATCCCATGGCTCGATGCCCAAACCTCACCGGCCGGGAGTCGCCGGTTAATCCGCTACACGGACTTTGGTGGTCGAACCTCGCATTCACCATAACGCAAAAAAGAATTGTGCAATAAAGCGCGTGCCCGACGGTATTTAGGTCACATCGCTGTCAAGGTTATGGCATTGCCTCTGGCCAAAGGTAATGTACAGCCTGTAGTTTATGATTGAGATTCGATCAAACAAACCAGATTTTTGTAAAGAGCCTGCCCATGCCTCGGTGGTAGAGCTTGTTGGGGTCGGGCTAACGCGTATAGTTTTCGGTCTCTTTCGAGATGGGTATTAGTTCAAGCCAGATTTCACCCAGCTATGCACATCAAGCAGCAAACCTTAATTCTCACATTTCATTCTTCCTCACTGTTATTTATTTCTTGGCATTACCACTGACTAGCAATGTGTCGGCCGGGGATGTGATTAGTACCAAAAGTGCTATTTTTGAGCCTTATTTAAGATAAGTTTAAGTTTTTGTTTACTTAATCATATTAATTGCTTAATCGACATTTGTAGGTCCCTTTGATACTAATGTTTGACGGGCTTCGAGGTCGCTTGTAGTAGTTTTTGCAAAAGTTTCATAAACTCTATCCTACTACATCGCTTTCAAGCATATCAAGTTGAGTTAATTTACACTGAGTTCTGATTTATATTCGACACTGCCGGAACAAGAAATTGAAGATGAACAAGCCGGATTGCAGTTGGATGATGTGCAGATGCAGAGATGATATAATTACTAGAATAGCTAAATTTTTCACTATGTTTAAATTTTTGCAATTGAGAGAATCTTACATATTAGCATAAACTTGTTGAGTTCAGGCTGTGGTACTTCAAGATAGAGCAGCGTGCACTTTCGCTATATATGGACTGCCAGATAAAGCTATATCCTTGATATGTTAAAACTTACTGAGAGAAAGTACGGGGTCTCCAACCCCAGTTTTGAAACGTTTGTTTCTTCTGTGCTGAAACAGCCAACCCCTCCGTAGTTTTCTTCCCATTCATCCTGTGAATGATGTCGATACTGAGAGATAGACTTCAGCCTTCATCTTCGGTACTGCAAGCCCCACTTCCGGAGAAGATCGCCGTAAACCATCTCTGAGCTCGAACACATATCCATTACGGCCCCGCTTTTCGCTCCTATTTTCTCTTCTCTCTTCTTTCTCTCATTTTCAACCAACACAATTCCTTTCTAACACGACAACTCAAAGGATGTTTGGCTAAAGCCTCCAAACCTTGAATAGGAGGGTTCTTAGGTTACATGAGGTGATCCTGTTTTCACTAAGCAAGCATTAGGTATTTGTATATTTCAAAACTTCAAAACTAGGCTTAAAGGCTATTTGAGATGTATTTCTCTGCCAACACTTCTGCATGCTGGTGGTTCAAAGTACTCTAATGGTAGATTACATCGACATCCATTAGATGTCATTTATGAGGCATCTAGGTAGGTTGTTAAATGCCGGGCTCAACCCAAAAAACACAATGTCAGAAAAGTCATCAAAAGAGGAATAGCAATTGGGCGGTTAGTTTCAAAGTTGTCAGAAGATCCGGTTTGAGATGAGACTATATCATTTTCCTAATGCAAGGTAAAACTCGAGGACACCTTTTGCAACCCTATCATACCCAAACTATGTCTGGGCCTCAAGGTCTTCTTTACATTTTATCTTAATTTCTTCACAAGAAAAGAAAGTGACAACAACCACTGTTTTTGTACAAATTCGAAATCCAAACAAAAGCCTCACCATTTTGAATCATTATACAAATCATTTGTAAGACGAAAACTCATCCCAGTGTTCAATCCTAGAGCCACTATACTACAGTAGTTGATTAGTACCCAAAAAGTGCTATTTTGAGCCCTATATCAGATAGGTTTTGAGTGCTTTTTGCGCACTAATCATGCCAATTATGCCAATTGAAGTGTTCAAGTCTTCTTAGTATCACTTATGTCGCTTAGAGGTTATTTTGCTGTTTTGCAAAAGCCTGTGACTTTGAGAGTTCAATATCGAGATATATGCTAAACCATAAGATCAACCCATTCATCGCCCATCAAACATACCAAAATCAAAGAAAGAATGAAGGCAAAAGGATAAAAGTTGGTGCAAGATAGCAGAGCGCAGCTGCGTGCTGAAGACTGCAACCCAGTGGAATTTCCGCAAGATTGAGAAATTACCGGGATTGCGAAATTTCGCTAATCATAGCTTGTACTCAGTAGTCCTAGCTTAAATTGAAAATTTCGCCAGACCTGAAAATCTTTACCATCAGCTCCTAGCTTAAAAATGCGTCATGATATCAATTAAAAATTTCAAGTAGCATAAATTTCGCTAGCTAGCACCTACACAACATGAATTTCTTCCGATTATATTCACAGGTATTACACTAGCTTAAAGCCTCGCTATAGCTGTAAATTTCCTTTTCACGCTTCAGCGAAATCAATTGTCTCTGAAGCTTAAATTCTGTCCACGTTTTGTCATCCTTGTAATTGAAATAATAAACCGACTTCATTTTGGTGTATTACTCTCAACTTTATTTTAGCCAAAATAATAGTTTTATTGTAGTTTCACATAATGGGTAGCCTATATAAACCCCCATAGTTTTTGTAACCTTATGAAGAAATTAAAGTGGGAAGTAATCTGCACAATTTTTTCATTTTATGTAAATATCTCTCAAATGGCTAGGTTTTACCTTTCTCCTCTTTCTCTCATTTTCTAGGTTACCAAACAACCTCTTGAGGATGACAACTCAAGAGATGTTTCATGTTTCTTTTCTTTGAATATAAGGTAGTTAGCTTGGTCAGGGCAATTGTTGTGTTGTCCCTACATGTGTCAATGCTACAGGTACCGTATTTATGGCCCCCATCTTTCTCAAACTAGGGTTGGAATATCATTTACGTCATTAATTTGGCCAATACTTAATACCATGCTTTAGGGCAAAGTATACTTATTGTTAGATGCATTATGGTTTTTTAGATGGTCTTTTACGAGCCACCGAAATGATGTCAATGTTAGGTTTTAAACCGAAGGGGTCAGATGGCTGTTACCGTGTTGACTAAATAGGAGGATTTTAGGTTAGGTTTGCTAGGTTAACAAAGATCCGGTTATGGCTTGACCTAAGAAGTTGCTTGTCATAATGCGAGGATAAAACCGCTGACAATTTGTTCGCCTCTATGTATCAAGGCTAGTGGACCTAAATCTTCAAAGTTACCTTTCACACATCACTTCTTCATTTTTACAATTATTCGCTTAAACTACTCACACCGTTTTGAAACAAACTAAAATCCAAATAGAAAGCCTTACCTTTTCACACTTATGCAAATCATTCCTAGGATGAAACCCATCCTTCTGTTCAATTCCTAGACCGCTTATACTGCAGAATACCACTGTAAGAGGCAGAGGAACTTCAGATATAATTTTGCTGGATTGCTCAATCTCATCAGGGCATCGAACCAAATGGCGCACTGTCGGATGGTGCCAACCACGCTGATAGTTAGCGTACTTGCACTAACATCACCTTTTTGAAGGTAACCTTTTAACTCTTGTAACCCAACAAAGAACTTAAGTTTTCATCACTTGCAATAATCTGCACTGTTTTTTGTTTATCATAATAAAGAATAGTTTTATTTTTAGCTAATCTTAACCTTTGCAAGTTTGTTATGCTCTTTGTTGTCTCTGAAATTGTGTAATTGTGTGTTTATGCTCCAAGGTGGGCTAGAAACACTTCGTAGATCACAGTAGGACCAAGACACAATCGATCAAAGCAGCTGAAGTCGCCGTACTACGCGATACCATGGATCCACTACTCAAGAACAACAGAAATGCTGGGTGGCCCCCAATGAACTAACTACTAAGAGAACCATGTAGAGGGATCACATCCACCTCCTAGGGGGTTAGTGCTCCTCCTGCATCATACCTCCCATCAAGATGTAGCAAAGGAGGCCTACTTGGTACCCCTACTCACATATCATGTATAAGAAATGAAAATCCATACACTCATATTAGGGATTTTGAGGAAGTATGCACTACCTTACTAAAGGAATGATGGACATGGATTCGCGAAGCCGAAAGCATTTGACCACCCTAAAGGACAAGGCCAAGATTTGGCTAACCTCACCGAGGCCTAGAACCATTAGAATCAATGAAGCCGCAGCGCACTCCTCAAGAAGCTCTTCAAAGGCTCATAAGACCAACAATTTGAAAAGCATACAAATTTATACCTTTGCAGCTCAAGATGGTGAGAGAGGTTTTATCGTTGTCGAGATTTATGGAGACCATCGCGGCTGCCCACCATGGGTTTGATACAGGATGTCGGTAACCATTTCTATGGTGGTATGTCTCCCACAGGCTGGAAACCATGCATGAGGAGACTTAAGCAAGCATCCCACGGCCACATGGATTTTAAATTATGTGGCTGAAACTCTAAGGGTTGGGATGAGCCAAAACCCTAGGAAATGAAAACAATGAGGCTCCTCAAACAACCCTAGGGAGGATTTATACACCGCCAGGACATAGAAAATGAAAGCCAGAATTTCAACCCTTAGTTAGAAGGTAGAGGAGCTTGAAGGAAAAGGCTCCAAGATAACAAAAGGTTGACCAAAATCTCGCACAAGCCAATCCCCGCACCACTTCCAATCCTTCAGACATCCAAAGAGAATGTTGTCCTATGGCCCCTTCAATGAAGGATTTGATGTCGAATGTGCAACACGTAGACAACACAAGCCACCACAACCCAATGCCCCATACGGAAATACCTACACTCCAACTGGAGGAATCACCTAACCTTCCCCGAAGCCCACTCCCGCTCTTATGTACCCTGTGTGCCAAAACCACGCTTTGTTCCTTAATATCAACCACAACCACCACCATCCTCATCTCCTATGGCCGGGTTTGTTTTAAATTCGAGCAAGGTGGTGGTGCACCGTGTGAAGAGCAAAAGGAATTACCGTGCACCGGTACAAGATTGATACACCGGGTAGAAAGTACACCTAACAAGAGATTATGGGCTAGAGAGTAACCTCCGAACCGTAAAAATTGATAAATCCCACAGATTCAATCACCAAAGATCAATAAGTTGTTATAGGCAGCAGGTGAAGGTCTCCTTCCCAAATAGCAGCAAACCCAGTAATCCAAGGAGGTGATCATCCAAACAATTCAGAAATGGACGAGGTGAAGGCTATAATCACCCCGGTAGTGGAAAAGAGGTTGATCAGCCCATGCCCAAACCCCGTTGAAGAAACCAGAACTGAAGAATTGGAGCCAGGCGACATAGTTTCGAAAGAGGATCCAATGAAGCACCAGATGCCACCTCCATTTCCACAGTGCACTTAGAAGCAAGAAGAAGGCATCCAGAAGAAGGTGTATCTTAAGTCCTAAGACAGTAAAGGTCAACATACTTCTGACATAATCAAACAAGTGCCTACCTATAAAATTTGAAAGATCTTTGCACAATTAAGAAGGATTAGGTATTGAGAGGCATTTCTCACTCGAAGTCAGTGCCATAATCCAAAGCAAGAACCCATGTCAAATACAAGGATCCAGGATCTCCCACAATTTCAGTCATTACTGTGGAACTGGGAGTGACAAAGTCATTGCTTGATTTAGGAGCCGTGTGAACCCCATCGCCGCATTCTGCACAAGCAGCTTAGGTTCGGGGTGAACTTAAACTCACTAACATCACACTATCATCATTACAGATTCTGCAAAACCCAAAGGGATAGTTGAGGATGTCTTAGTGAAATGACAACTACTGTACCTGGATTTTGTAGTGCTTGACATCGAGCCAATTGCAAATGGTAGAACTCCAATCATGTGCCAATCATCTTAGAAGACCATTTCGCCACGCCCAATGCAATCATCGTCAATCGCCGAATGGAGTCATGCAACTTACCTTTGGTAACATGACTATTATTGAACATATTCCATCCGAACAACAAACACAAACCGCTAGCAAATGAAAATCAATGATGAAGGTTTTTAAAATGGTCGTGATGTGAAAGCTTAGTACGTCCAGACTCAAGAATAGTCAATCAAGGTGAAGAAGAGATTTTGGTCCTCACATCAACACCACCGCAAGGGCAATTGACCAAGTCGATCCACTGAGGACCAAGTCACAACAAGTAAAATCTAACACCATGGTGCTCAAATTTCTGTGCTACTGCAGGGGCTGAGGAGATCATTCTCCTCAATCTCTCCTTGAGTAAATTTTTTGAAACAGCTGATTTGGTGCTCTTCACAAACCAAATTGCAGTTCAATAAATTTTTGGTTTTTATTTTAATTTAGCTAATCTAATAATTTTAGCTATTTTTTAGAAAGTTTCCTAAATTAGTGCCTTTAGTAATCTCATTTTCATATATTATAGTACTTTTGTATTAAATTTTTAATTATAGTATCATAATAAATTTGGCTATAATACTTTATTTAATATATTACTAATATTTAATCTAAATTTTTGAATTAAGTAAGGAGTATGGAGGTTGGAGCCCAAATTCGCTATTATGTTAAAACGGTGGAATTGACCTTCTACGCCTCTATTAGTCTCAGTAGAAAGATGGGAGGGGGTTAGCTGGCCACAGTCATTTCATATTCCTCCCATAGTAGCGAAGCTCGAGCCACCGAGCCTCCACCGCCCTCGCCGTCGCTGGTCACCGCAGCCAGCCACGCCCCGCAGGCCCACCAGAGCCCGCCGCGCCCGCACCATAGCCACCTCCGACGACATCCGCAGCTCCGTTTCAGCCGCCCCCGCTGCCCGTTTCCATCGTGAGCCACGGCCAGCCGAGCTCCTCACCGTGGTCATACTATCGGTTCGGGCCTAGCCTTGCCCGGGCCTCTAAATAGGCTTGCTTACCATCGAGCCTTGTTTGGCTATTACAGAGCTTCTGGGTGAGCTATAAATGACGCGAGCCCCGAGTCACAAGGTTCTATTTAGAGTGACTCGCTTGTCACAGTGAAGCTCCCGCATCGCCATACAAAGGCCTTAGTTACATTTTCATCGCAGAGCCCTCTTCCAAAGGTTTTATTAGGATTCATGCTTATGGTTCGCATTTAGGCGGTCCCGCCGTCACGGTCGATTCAAGACACCTGCGCCGTAGGTTCTTCTCGCCCGTCCCGCCTCCAAGCATCATCACTGTCCCTCGAGCGCACCAGGAGCCTGTGGTTTCGACGATATCGTATTACCTGATTGGACCGCCCCGCCACTCCATTACAAATAAGAGAGCTAGAGGTCTACTTCCAGTTTTGGCCCGCATCGCCTGGAAGAAGTCATCCATCCCCACTTCCGCCATCTCCACCATCGTCACCATGAGACGACATCATCGCCTCACAGCTACCTCGCCCAGGATCAGAGGCCGCTGTTCGTAGGCACCCCATTCCAGCGGAATAATCGTACTACATTCGAGGATTTTCATCGAGTCATTCTATGACGCCCCACACAGGCGATCCCAAGTTCGTGGATTCTATGAGGTTGATCGAGACTATTATTCCCTAACGCCTTCATGACCCCGAGACAAGATATTACTCCCGCAGGCCGCAGCTTTTATCACTCGATGACATCTCGTGGAGCAAACTGTCCGCGAGCTTCAAGCCTCTATAGATGATCGCCCGGAGTCCCAGCGGCAGATATTTCCAGCCTTAGCTCGTGATACCGTCACCTCGGGGAGGCTCGAGCTGAGCCCACCCACCTCACGGAGAGATGGTTCGCAGATACTGTACTCAGACATCACAAGGCAAGATTTCGTGAGGGGCCCAGCTTCGTATGTCATTGACACCACCTATCGAGGACTACTTGTTCACAAGATTATGTGTGGCAATGAGGGAGCCATCTGGAGGTTCTAATGACCGAGGATACTGGGGTTCCATCTCTCTAGCCGTGATGACCTCCTTTGATGCGAGTTTCGAGGAGAAGGTCCATCCGAAGGGCCCGGTTCGCCGAGAGTCTTCCACGCCGATGCCGAGACTACTCTTCCGTGCTCTCGAGCAGCCTGGGACTTTGAGGAGCCCAGATCGAGAGAGGCAGGACCATGCCCTGGGCCCGTCACTCGGAGGAGCGATGACCATGCTCAGATTCTCTCTCCTCCTAAGAACAGACTAGAGGGGAAGTACCGGATCAGGTGGCCGAGGACTCCCACAGAGACGATATGCATGCCCCGAGCCCCGAGATGCGAGAACCGCTCGCATCCGTCCCTCCATCTCCTCTCCACATTCTGCGACTCGCTGAGCACCGAGCACGCTCGCCCATCTTACTCACACCATTCACCCAGAGAACACGCAAACGAGAGAGATAGCCGGGAGTGATGGATGCTATTTCATCGCGCCTACTGGGTGCCAGACTGGCCACCAAGGGCCCATGCTCAAACAGATTATGACTCACTGGGTCTTCCGTGTTCCTGATCGAGGGAGGAGCCTACAAGCAAAGAAGAACATCCGCATCATCATGTGTCAGCTTAAAGAAGACATCACGCATCTACCCACACTGCTGCCACATATCAGCGAGGTGGTTAGGGGCTTTATGATTTTTATAGTTACCAACTTATCAACTCCACATTTGACAGACATTTAGATTCATGTATTGTACCATAGTAGGTAGTATTATTTTTGTATGTTTAGCTTTTGTATGTGCTGTATTTGAAGTTATTAATATATCAAAAGCTATTCGTATATATACACACTTTTGCATATACTTCTTTTTGTGCTTCATCTTATGTAATCGTTGTTTTCAATGGGACACTGAATTGCTCTCACTGAACAATTTATCGCTTAATCGGGCAAGAATTGCTCAATGGAAAATTGAAACCTGTTGTCACCTTATAAGAATACCCATGTTTGATATACTTGTCGAAGTTCAAAGATAACTTGAACATTTCTCCTGCTTTTTATCTGCTGCCACCGCACACCATTGTTTCAATAGCCAGAACTGGGTTTACTCTTTCATTTTACAATATTAAAGGCGCGTTGGTAACTCACATAGTTTGTGTTACTCAACATTTGAAGACCAATGTAGTCTTCCAAGGAAAAGAAAAGAAAAAGCAAAAGAAAAAGAAAGAAAAGAAGAAAGTAAAATAAAGTCGTGTTTCATTAAACCCGAAAAGTAATGTACCTGGTGTATGGCGAAAGCCTTAGCCCAATGCCTCTAAGCCTTGTAATTGGTTGGGAACACTGATAATTAGTGTTCACAGATGGTATAGGTAGAACTAATCACTTGTAGGAGCTGATTTTCAAGTCATCTGAGTCCGGTAGAAGCTCAGAGTTTTGTGTCGTTGATCCTTGGCATTTTCGAAGTCATTGGTCCGGGAGTGGCTTGTGGGATTTGTGGTCAGTGATCCTTTTGGCTTGATGCCCTAAACCTTAATTGGTTGGGAGTCATCGGTGGACCCCCGTTACACGGACTTTGGTGAAGTCGAATTTTAAGCATTGCACCCTACAATGTAGTTGAATAAAGAAAGAAAAGCGTAACTATCCTTATCTAGGTTGTTCAACAGCTTAAGGCCATGCCAGTGCTAGGTTGGGGGGAGGGCGATTTTACAAATTTATTTGTTTCGATACAGTTACATAAAGAACCATTAGACTTTGGTGGAAATTCCAGTTTGAGAATCATGGAACCAATATTGACCTGAAATTGTTTCTTGTATGGTTTTGGCTCTTTCATGGCGGTTTTAAACTTGGTGTCAATTTTTCGTTTAAAGATCTTGTTTATATGTACATAAACCCTTTTGAATCATAAACTTTTGAGAATCAACGCATGCATCTCCTTTTTGTTTTTGCATTGCTTCAAGGGACTATGGCGTTTAGGTTGGGGTGTGATTAGTACCCGAAAGTCTTTATTTTGAGCCTATGTCAGAGATGGAGTTTTGAGTGCTTTTTGCGCCTTAATCATGCAAATTATGCCAATTGAGTGTTGAGTCTTCTTAGTATCACTTATGTCGTTTAGAGGTTATTTTTAGTTTGTTTTGCGGGTTTTTGCGTACTTTGAGAGTTCTGTGTGCTCCGAGACATATGCCCCAAACCATGAAGATTGAACCCATTAAATCCGACCATCGAACATGCAAAATCAAAAGAAAGAATAGAAGGCAAAGTGATAAAAAAGTTGGTACTTGATATAGGAGCGATGAGCCATGCGGTGAAGATCCCGACCCAATTCGAGAATTTCGCAATCATAGCGAAAATTTCGCAATCCTAGCGAAATTGTGAAATTTCGCTAGACCTAAAAATTTCGCTAACCCACTGAATTTCTTTGACGAAAAAATGCGGGTTTCGCTATCACTGAAATTTCGCTAAGCTAAGCGAAATTTAGCTGCCCGGCAATTGCACAGTGCTGGCGATTCTCACGATTCGCTATCTCACATTACCGTTTAAGCACCTAGCGAAATTTTCTCACACACCCTAAGCGGAATTGGCGCATACTAGCGAATTATGCGCCTTGTGATCCTTTTGTAATTAATGAGAACCGACTTCATTTTGGTGTATTACTTCCTTGTCCCTTATTTTAGCCAAAATGTTAGGCTTTGTGTAGTTTCACATAATGGGTGGCCTATATAAACCCCATAAGTTTTGTAACCCTAAGGAAGAAGAAATTGGGGGAAGCAATCTTTTGGCACAATTTTTCATTTTATGTAAATATCTCCCGGCTGCGATTAGAGTTTCACCTTTCTCTCTTCTCTCTCCTCTTTCTCTCATTTTTCCTGGGCTACCAAACAGCCCTCTTGAGGATGACAACTTCGAGATGCTTAGCTAAGCCTATTTTCTTTGTGAGAGGAAGGTAGCTAGCTTGGTTGTGGGGCGGGTTACGGGTTGTCCTCATGTGTGTTGAATGCTCACAGTCTTGTATTTATAGCTCCCATCTTCTCAAACTAGGGTTGAATATCATTTAATGTCATTAATTTGGCCAATACTTTTCATGCTTTGGGGATCACAGTGTATACTTATTTGCTTCTAGATACCTTTGTGGTTTTAGATGGTCTTCACGAGCCCGCGAAATGATGTTGAATGTTAGGGTTTTAAGCTGAAAGGGTTGTAGATGCATGTTACTGTGTTGACTCAAATAAATTGATTTTAGGGTTAGGTTCTTAGTTAAACAAAAGATCCGGTTATGGCTTGGACTATAGGTTTGCTTGTCGCCAATGCGGGGATAAAACCGGGGAGACTTGTTTGCCTTTATGTTATCAAGTTAGTGACCTAAATCTTCAAAGTTACCTTTTCCACACACATCACTTTCGATCTTCTGATTGTATTCGGTTTTCAAACTTCCACCTTTGTTTTTTGAAACAAATCAAAAATCCCGAATAGAGCCTTACCTTTTCACACTTATGCAAATCATTCCTAGGATGAAAACCCGTCCCGTGTTCGACCCTAGGCAGCTATCACTGCGATGGCCGACAAGCGGCGGTGGGGAACAGGATATAAATTTTGGTGATTCAAGCTCAACCTACGTGGCACGAATCCAGCGATCGTACTACGATATCGATGGATTTAGGTATAAATTTTGTTGATTCGCCAACACTGCTTTGTGCATGCGAATCAATAAGGAGATTCTATCGCTCTTTTTAGCACTCTTTCTTTTTTTTCTCCATTTTTTTTGGGGGGTCATTTGTGTTCTTTGTTTTTTTAATGTTGGGATGAAAATTCCTGCAATGTTTTAACATTGGAGTTTTTCATAATAAAGTAAGTTTGAAGCTCGACATGTTGTCATGACTGGTTTGCAGAGCAAAAAGACTATATCAGGGCGACATATTAATGTCAAGGTCTGAAAATCTTCAAGGTTTCTATTCAAAGTGGCTAAGACTAGAAAGGGGAGTTCAGTTTTCCCAACTCTCTCTATTACCCTTTTACTTTATTGCTTCATTTTGCTCATTGCTAGACATTTAGGACAATGTTCATCTCAAAGTTTAGGGGTGTTTATTTTTGGTTAGTTTATCATGTCACACTCCGCATGTTGCACATGATAACTTTGAGAATTAAATTTTATGGTGCTTTTATGGATAATGACTTTGTTTGATGCTTTCTAACTTACATCTTAATTTTGGTTTATTTTGTTAGTTAGAGTTTTTTTTGAGTTGATTGAGTTTTTGTTTGGAGTAGTTGTGATGTCGGTGAAGATCATAATTGAACCCTTGAGATATGGACAATATTCAAGATAATAGGACTTAATGTAATGAGTTATCTCTATAATAGGCTATTTCGTCGTTGGTTTCTCAAAATCCATGCACTTGGTCACTAAGTACCCTTCAAAAGCAGTTTTTGCTTGGGTTAGAGTAGATTTATGAGAATCCATCTATCTTTGATCTCCATAGGTTCTAGAACTTGTTCTATTATCGCTTGAGGTGAAATCCTAGGCAACACAACAATTGAAAAATGATATAGTTCATCCTTTGAAAGATTGAATCTTTCAAGCTAACCCTATTAATATGCATATGCATATGCATATTCCTTTAGTTAAAGAATGTTGAGCCTTAAAAGAGCCAAAATTCTATATCCTAAGGAGGAGACAAGTTTGAAGCCAATAACCTTCCTATGCATCACTACCCCTCAGTAAAGAACCAAACTCATCCATAACATGAGGATTTGAACATGATTGAGAAATTTGGTGAGGAGCGAGTTTGGGGGAGTTATTTTTCCAAATTTGTTGAAATAACTTCAAATTTGTTGAAATGAGTTAAGTTGAAAATCAAAAGAGGTTGGTAAAAAGGAAGGAGAAAAACAAAAACAAAAAAACAGAAAAATATATAATGAACACGATGCAAAAATAGAATAAAAAGTCAAGGAGAATCAGTCTAGCCTCGTAGCCTTCCTTCCCTAGAGTAAGTAAATCCTTAGGGGTGTCTCGATGACTAGCACCTTAAGACGGTCTAGGAGCAAAGCTACGCTAGGGTTGAAGTAAAAAAAAGCTTAAGGGGTTTTGACATTTACACCCATCTAATAACCTTGTCTTGGAGAAAAAGGAAACTGCTTGGTGTTCTTGAGAAAGAATCACGGAAATTTGTGCGAAAGGGTGATATGAGGAGTATGGAAGGATGTACCTAAATAGATTTTGGGGTATTTGAGAGCTTCACTGTGCTGATGGTAAGAATCAAAATGGAGTAGGAGCTGTTAATGCAAAAAAATATGTATATTTGGGTAAGTTTAGCCTAAAATGACTACTCAACTACCCCTTACCCAAGTCTTACATTAAAAGCCTATATAGACCTACTTGATCTTGAGAGTTGTGTGTGCCTACATTAGTAGATAGTGATAAGAACAACAAGCCTATGGAACCTAAATATATTATTTTAGGAGATCCGCGCATCTATCTTAACTCTCATAAACTCATCTAGCTTGCAAATTGTTTGGATAGGGGAAGACCACACACACACACAAGTGAGAACCATGGTCTAAATTTGTCTATTATGAGATTAATTCACTATTAAAAGAAATAAATTATCTTGATCATATTCTCCATATTCTTGGTAAAAGTAATTCTGGAGACACATATCGCATACCCCTTGGCAACTTGATTACTCCCGATTTTGCTTAAATAAAAGGGTGAAATGAACTCTTCTCTTTTATTTGCTTGGGAATGGCTTGAAACGCTCTTTTAACCAGCCCGAGGGAGACGAAAGCAAAACTTTAAGTTTGAGGTGTTTGATGAGTGTAAAACTCATCTATGTTTTGAAGTTCATTTCACATGCTATTTTGAGCATTTTATATCCATCTTCGTATGAAACTCACTAACATTTTCTCCAAACTTGATTTAGGATTATTGATGGCTTGAAGTGATTTGGCAGAAATGAGCGAAATATATACAAAGAGAGAAGAGTCAGGGTGTTTCACAGCGCCACCGGAAGATGAATTTTCTATACTATGGAAATCAAATGGTTAAAATTTCCCATGGTTGTATTCTTCATTCAAAAGAGCTTTCAACGACACCTTACTGCGGCAAATCAGTTTCAAACGAAAGGGGTGTATGTCATCGACAAGAGTTGGAGAAGAAAACAAGTCCCTTAGCAGATTTTATCGCGACAAAGCCAATGACAAAGCTTTGTTGCGAAAAAACTCAGATTTTGTGGCAACAGAGTTAGCAACAAACTCTGTCATGACAAAACAAGATTTTGTCGTGACAAAGTTAGCAACAAACTCTATCACGAAAAAACGAGAGATTTTGACGCTACGAGTTAGCAACAAACTTTGTCACGGTAAGAAACCAAGAACTGTTGCGTGAGCTTAAGACCAGCTGCTGAGCTTTTTTAAGCTAAGAAAGTGATGTTTGAATTTTTTCCGGCCCCACTTCACCCTAGGACTATAAATACTCATTTTAGGTTTTAGGGCAACAGGAAGGTGGGAGAACCTCTCATGGGGTTTCTCTCTCTAGCCCACATTTTTAGTTTTAAGCGCAAATTTTGATTTTTTAAAGATCTTAGAGTATATTTTTAGAGCGTATTTCTATTTCTATTGAAGAGATTTTGGTGCTATATAACGTAGATTCAAATTTCATTATCGTCGTACAAAGATTGAAACTAAAATCTGGATTTTTTTTCTCAGTCCTTCTCTCTTGATTTTTTTTCTTCATTTTCTTACTGGTTTGATCGGGTGATGATTGGAACTAAAAGAATGAAACATTAAACACCCTCTGTGTGGGTGGGGATTAACGTTGAACATTCAGATTTGCAGATTCTCAACGTTATTTCCATCATATCAAGACTAATCATATAATTTGTATGTTCAAATAATAATGTTCTTAATATTACCAGCTTCTACTGAAAAAGTCAGATCTTGCCTCTAGTTTCCAAGAGGCCCTCTGAGTGACATAGGGATAGAGATTCCTGAGAGTAAAGAGCATTAACTTGGGGGTATTTTAGACTAATATTATGGAACTAACGAACTCTAAAAGATTACTTTGATAGATCACTAATTTACTCGTGGAATGAGGATTAATTAGACGATGCATCGCTCTTAATGCTTGCAGGTCCTTCAACTGATATAATTATCCTTGATCCCGTTAGCATAGATCTAATTCAATGAGAGAGAACTTTATTAGATTTGATGGTCGAGGTACCACTACTGAGAAAGCTTGCATTGTCCTGTTTATGGGGCAAGAATCTTTTAGTCCTAAGAAAATGATCATAAGTGAATAAAAGAAAAACAATCAAATCTTAAAGAGTTTCGCATTTTACAAAGAATTTATTTGCACTCCATTCATTTAAAATGAACATTACAGGTTAGATAGTGAAATGTATAGTGTCGAAGAATCCAAGGCTATACTATTATCAGTTTTCGGGACAAATTCAGCATTCAACTCACAAATGTTTGTGGCTTCCCAAGGAAATGCAAATCAAGTTGTTAAATAATTATCCCCATCCCGAGTGCCTCTCTTCATACCGTTAAAATTAAGCATTGTTTATCGTAGATTTTAGATTAGTTTTAAATCAGCTTTTATTTCAGTTAAACTGATTTTATTCCACATCCTATTTCGTCGCTTAAATAGTGAAGTGTTCCTTGTAATCTGGGTGATCAAATTCCAATTGTAGAGAACCTCCAACTCACAAGTGGCACGACATCCGAACTTGCAGTCCACATTACTGCATGACCCGTGCACTGCAGTAAAGGGGCCAAAGGTTTGTAATACTATCATTTCGCTGAGTACAATTTACTTTTGTTTCTCAATCAATTTTTGAGTATATAACACATTCACTTCGGGCCATATTTTCATATATACATCATTTCATCTCAACAAGTTAAGGTGATATAGGGGACTTTGTTAGTCTTTGATAGTCAGAATAAAAAATTGTCAACAAATACTCATTACATATTATCTCAATCTCCTAGTGGCCCAAACCAATGCCAAACAAAGACTCTCAATCATAATGTATCTACACTCATACTCTAGCATCCTCTTACTCAGATAATAGATGGCTCGCTCCTTCCCTGAATCATCGAGCTAAGCTAGATTGCATCCTAAGGCCATGTCTGAAACTGACAAATACAGAAGCAAAGGGTGCCCTGGTATAGGAGGCACTAAAACTAGAGGAGAAAGGAGACACTCAATCTTCTCAAAAGCACGCTGGCAATCATCATTCCAAATCAGGCTGGTTTTTCTTTAGAAGCACAAAAAGATTAGCCTCTACATATGTCTGTTACTTAGCAATGAAATGACCTGATATACCGCATCCGCCTAGAAAGCCTCGATTTCTCTCAATCCTCAGCGCTTGATGTCAAGTATGGCCTCGATCTTTTCTCAGATCAACTCTATACACACTCACTAACTGTCTCCTAGCAATTTCCTAGAAGCAACCATGCACTTTGTGGTTCAACCCATCCAAACGCCTTATCCTTTTCTCAAAGAACCTCTCGTAGGCGCCGCATATTTGCCTTGCATTCGACTCTCACTATCATGTCGGGCCCACATATACCTCTTTATTATCTTGCGGCATCGCTCAAGGGAAACACAGTAGAAGTACCTTCTTGATAAGGCTCTGCATTTCAACCCAACGGCATTAACCCAAGAGGGCAAAGAAAATCTAATTAAGAATGAAAGAAGTCTTCCATATCCTTAGAGCTATAATACCGGGACATACCTAAATCCATCCTGAATAAGGACAACATCGAATGTCCAAGAAGGCTTTCAACCAACATATATCATCAAAAGGGAGAAATCATCCAGCTCGCTTTGTCTAAATCACTAAAATTCACAATAAATTCTAACCTTGCTATCCCCATAGGGACAACATTAGCCGTACCACCAGATACTCAACCACTAACAAGAAGCCAACACTGAGTTGCTTTCAATTTCTTCCTTAATCGCAACCCATGTAGGGTGCACCTCTTAATTTCGCTAATCAAACAATAATGTAGAAACGGGCGAGCGCCGTACCATGGGCGAGCTTACAACTGCATGTCCTCACGGACCATGCAAATACATCTGCGCGCGACCCGAAAGCAAGCCAATCAATCTACTCCTCTCATCAAGAGATAAGGAAGAGCTAATCCTAATCTCCCTGGGCTGATCTGGTGTCCCAAAATCTATCAACTCTGTGCTACCAGTAATGGGTGTAACTTTCCCGCCCTCTCGTATCGCACCACACTTCTGACCGCCACCTAGTGGGTCATCATCTGTCTCCCACATCATCAACATCATATATGTGTCAGGCAATGCGGTGTAATCAGCTGGCGCCGCCAGACATGCAATACCAGTACATCATGTCATTATTACCACATCGTAAATATCATCAAAGCGAAAGTGGATAAACCCTAGACATAGTGTCATAAGAAAGAGGTGGGTCCACAGAGTCAAAACCTCAATGTAAATAGATATGAATAATACGTGAGCAATGTGTCCATCATCATCATTTATCTCTAAGATAGAAATCAAACATGAGAAAAAATGACATAATGGGCCTGTGAGGTCGCATCATGAATAAAAATAAATATTACCCATGTCCACGCATTAGCGTAGGCATCATAAAGTGTTACATCCTCAAAATCAATAAATAAACTCCAAATGATGTCAAAGAATAACACTGGTCAGATCAGAGATAATCCTGATACGATCATGTCCATTCCTTCTGTGTAAGCATCAGAAGAGTCTTCCACGCATCATCCCCTGGGATCATAGATAGGTCATAGTCAAGGGCCTCCTCGAGGAAACACAAAGAGAATACACTAGCTCGCCTCGCGATAGGCGCAACTATTTCATGGCACCAGGTGGGCCTCGCAGTCTCGTAATCCAAATACATATGTCTCGTGGCCTATTTGACGCCTGATCCCATCCGTCTTAAAGCACATCAGATTCCTTATGCGTAGGTGCATGCTCCATCCTTAACAGCAGTTTACCAACTTAAAGGTATACTGGCGAGGGATAATGAATGGAACCCCATGTTGTTCTCACCTGTCCCGACGTAGCCGCACCATGTGACGTGCATCGTCTTCCTCTAGAGGCAATCCCAACCCATAGGGTATGTCGCATCAACTATAAAAGTAACCCGCTACTCTACCGGGTCGACCCAACCTGCCGCTACACATGCCTTCATCATACTAAGTACCAAAGTGTTGTCAGGTTTGACTAAAAGACATAGCACCAGGGCCTCTGTTGTCATCCTATAAACTGACAACCTGAACCTCATCGAAGTAAACCCAACAACGTAGTCATCCCACTATGGCTAATATGCAAACAGCTGTGCCTAAGAAGTAAATAATATATCTATCAAACTCGTATTTGTGATAGTGCGCCCTCATGCATGAATCCCAACTTCCGACGAGGAAGAGGACAGACCCGCCCATGTGAATCCAGGCAAGCAAGAAGCGTGTTAAAGGATGACCAACTTCAAAACTCAATAGTATGAGTATCTGACCGCCCAACTACATGTGTATTGAGTGTGCCCATAATTGTCCTCTGAGTCCCATCATAAGCTTCCGATAGCCAGGAAGTTAAGGCCCAAAATTAGTCACAAAACCGCTTAATGGCAGAACTAATGATGTATATTTCAGCATGGGCCATTGCCTAGTAGACAAACCAACCTCACTACTCAATAAGTAACTTCAATAAATAAGGGTTGAACATGATCTGAACCCTCGAGTAGTAATCATCATTAGAAAACGCAATGCATATAGCTCATTGTCTAAAGTGAATAAGCCTCGAAGTAGTGGTGTTAACTCGATCCGACTCACCGCTTTTATCACCATCTCAGTAATGATGAGCTAATAGGATCCAGATGGATATACAAGCTTGTTTAGTGCATAGTTGAATGTGAGAACTACCATATCCTTCAATATCCTCTACTGGTAAAGAATGGCTCGTTAACGTGTGATTGAGCTACCCTCCCACTTCGTAACAATCTCAACATCCTTTATTTATCGTGCCCATACTCCTTCGTGAATAAATAAGGTGCCACAAGCAATATACAAGTATACTCGTGAAATTGAAGTCTGCCTGAACTCATCTGATAAGTCTCAATCGCTAGGATCTGTCACAGAGATGTATCCACTAAAACTGAGTTCATACAATCGATCATTGCCGAAACGAACCCATCCTATCAAGGAATATTCCTGGTTTCCCAAAAACTCAATCGAATGTATACCACTTGTGGGTGGAGGTACAACTCTAGCGTTATGAGTAAGGAGCTGTCCGCACTCATCGCGGTGTCTCAAATCAACCAAACTGGATTTCAATCAAGTCCTCAATATGGTCTTACATCGCACAATCGGTCAGACGGCGTCGCTTTCTAATGGTAGGTATATAGTGAAGACTGTCCCTTAATCCCGGTGGGGTAGGATGTGGTAGTGGCTTGCCGGTAATAGGCAATCAAAACCTTCAAACCACCCGAAATGCTCGACTTAATGCAACCTGCTTATGTAAATCGCCTACCGCCTCGCCGAGGCGACGCTTCATACCGTCAAGGCATCGCATGGCCTCCGAGAACTGTGGTAGCACATAATTGCTGTGGTGGTGGATGTAGATAAGTAAGCCATGTCTAGCCTAGGCGGTGGAGCAACCGGTCCGCACCGATCCCGCTGGTACTCCATCTGCAAGGAATATCTCGCAGACCGTCTACGAGGGCCCAGGCCAACGAAACCCGTGGCTCGATGTACCACAAGACACATCCGATTATCTAAGCCTAACCCTCGCTTCTTCCTTGAATCTGTGAGGGAAGATTCCATAATCCTAAATATGCCTTCCTCAATGCCATGGGGAGAGGGCCCTCGAATCCACTGATCCAAAGTCTCGTATGTGTGGAAAGCCCATGATGCCTAGCAACGGGGCCGGGCACGCGCATAATCATTGACCGATCGCGCCTAAGGGTCTATCTATAATTCAGGTTATCTTCTCCTCCAACTGAGATAAATGAAGTGACTGACCTATCCGACCGTTTCAGGCTCTAACTCCTCCGGATACGCCCTCCTCCACTACAAAAGATAAAAGAATACTGGCCCTCGATAAACTCATCCCAAATCAGGCCATGTCCTACGCCTGGCGTCCAACGAGGCAAAACCAACATCGGGAAAGTGGAACCACTTTGTGAGACAAAGGAATAGATAATCATTTTCAAGTTCTCATCCAGCCTATGACGATAACAACATATAATCGTAGTGAATACAGGGCACCTATACCCATGTGTATCTCAACCCATGCGGAACTCAATTGGCAAGGCTACCTCGAAGGCTCACCATATCCGTCCCAACCTATAACTCCACGTAAACACAGAGACTCGATCTCACTCAATCCTATCAAGACGCCTATGCTACCAATAATCTATGCAGGGGCTACTACATAATGTGGTGTGGTCTTAGTTTGATCGTGCAATATAAATGCTCCAACCCGTAGGACTAATTGAACAAGTAGCCATGCGGAGTGGAAACTATATAGTCTGTGGGTACACTGGCCTGTATGCTGGTATGGAGGTGGAGGTGCAAATGAGTCACGCGAGGTGCTCCCCGAAATCGACAATGGTCATATACCCGATCAACTTCTTTCCTAGTTCCAATATGGCATCTTCGGAGAGACATGGCATCTGCATCCGTACTAACTAAATACCAACAAGAGCGCACTGGTCCATATCTCATGATCTGATATTCGCTTCAATCCAATCAGGTGAATATGATCCTCTAACAAGTCTACTCTTCAATCCCATCCAAGTCTGAACCTAAGTCGGGTCTCAATCAACAATCCTCGTATGAAAAGGCATGTCGCCCCATGACAATCAATCCTAAAATCAAACCATTAATGTATGACTAAAATCCTGAGAGAACGAATCGACATGTGATGTCACAAATTTAAACTCAGATATGGCTTCACATGCAGAACTGGATTTAAGGCAGATAATTTTGTAATGACTGGTGTCGATAAACTGGAAAGGTAAGTCTTAAAAGCCGAGATTATCGTACCCAAACAGATAATGCACCTAAGATCCGCAACTAACAATCAAATGATAATCGCTTCACGCATGTATCCATGAAATCAAATTATGGTTGGCACAGCCATTGCTCTGATATCCTATCATCTCCAGTGCTTCTAAACATCGATATACTCTATGCTGCACCCTTACTCCAAACTCCTAGCTTCGGTCGAAGGCAAACAATCGGGAATGACCCTACAACTCAATAATCTATAAGGAATTAATACCAAGACTGATTCTAAACAAAGGGATAAGCGCGCTCCCACAAACACAAAAACAAATCAAGCAATGACAGCCGAAAAACGTGATGTGTATATATGTACGCCTACGTGATGCCAAGTGCACGCGCCGCCTCAAGTAATATAAAGGTACCTGTGGTACGGATATCGATCCATGGGGATAAGTGTGTTGAATACGTAGATTGGCCTGAATATTATCCGATGTAAGCTTTAAGTGACGCTTTCATCGATAATTGATTTAAACTAAACTAATTTGTTTTAATGAATTATCAGGTTTGTAGACTAGGCTATGCCTCCCCCGCCATTTTGATGGATTACTTCCTAGAGAAATTACTATTCAGCTTGATTCATGATTTATTGATGATTGCAGTGATCGTGTTTACGAGATACCCCTCTCGAGGTGTATCCCGCCTTATTCGCTAAGCAGTGGTCAGAGTGTATCTCTACCCCAACTTGATACTCCAAAACGCTTTAACAGCCTTAACTTTAATCGCCACCCCTGACCTAATATCTCTATTTACCGAATTGACCAAGGGCTGCTCTATTCAAATCCCTGGATACCCTCATCTCGACCCTGATATCCAAAGACAATCATGCCAATGTCACGACATCACCATGTAGATAAATCACAGATATAGTGCATACTAACAAGTCATAAACAATTGAATAATATAAAATACGAATATTTAATCCATGCAATCGTGACAAGGTTCAACAACACCCTAGATATGGATCTAGAACATACTGAATGTAAGTACACAAATATTTAATCTATAAAACATCAGTACTTTTATCCTAAAAGAAGCAAATACAAAAGTAGGTTTCTTCTTCAAGATCTAGGTCGTTGCTGCTCTGATTTCCGTGCCCTCGTTCGTACGATCTCCGATACCCCGAATTCTGGTCCCCTTTTGCTTTTAATGATGGAGAGACAAAACTCGCTTAATCCGCGACGCTGTTGTTTGTCGACTTTTTATTTCGTTGAATCTAACGTCATGACGCTGGTAAGTCGCGACGCCGACGCTACGACGCCCAAACAGCCTTTATGCAATTCTACTCCTCCGCTCCAAAATGCTTCAAACCCCTCTGCTCCACCTCGCAGTTCACACACAATACAAAAATTAGATGTCAGGCTATAGAAATACTTAATTAACTGTAAAATAAAGCTAAGACAATAAGACAAACGCGGGTATGGCGTGAGTGTTTTAGGCACTCATCACACCCCCAAACTTAGCTTCTTGCTTGTCCCCAAGCAAAAACTGACTCTAAGATGGAAACACACCCTACATACTATAGCCTACCACTGATACGATGCACATGCCGATAGATGTAGGATCACCAGATCGACTCACACTTTTTCCGCTTTTGTTCAAAAGTTCAAGGATTCAGGTGTTCGACTTTCGAAAGAATTGGGACAACTCGTGTAGTCGACGAATGCCTCAACCTCCAAGGTATTTTCAATAACCTTCCCAAGGACCCTATGTGCTGAATAAATGACCTCTAGTTTATATCTAGGTTCCGACGCCCCCAAACTTGAGTTCAACTCACCTAATTGGGAAAATCTAACTACGAAAGGATAGGAACGCATCGCTTGCTTCCCGACATACCTACTCAACATGTACTCCAAAACCAAGGCCCATGTTTATGCTACGCTCATAGCTGAGATTAGTCAGTGACTTCACGCTTGGTTAAGGGCACCGCACTACCCCCGAACGCCACCCTCGAACACCTCAACTAAACCTACGCCCTGTCGTGGAAAACTTCCATCTTCCGTCCCCGTGAACGAGCAAAGAAGTCAATGACTTCTACATTGCTCAGTGGCATTGGGCTTTGAAAGGCCCCTGACTATGTCCTGGATTCGACTGAAGATCCCACTTGGGTCTATCTCTATATTTTCTTCTTTTTTTTCTTTTTTTTTTTATTTTTTTATTTTCAGGGTCAAGGCAATCCTCTTATTCACGATGTCCCATCTCTTTTCGTGTTTAGAGACTCCTGTTTGTTGGACCTTAGTATCCAATTTCCTAAGATCTAGGCATACCCTAGAGGTCATTTGCAGCGGGTGTAACAGTTCATTTGGGAAATAGTTTCTCAATATCCGAGGTGATTCACTATGCCTCCCTACCTATTCAACCTAATTCCTGAGCATCGAACATCCTATGAATCCTTTCTGGAGTTATACACTGTTTTCCATGATAATAGTGGACTTGGCCAAAAGTGATCCTCGACTTTCAAACATGGCATCACCCCCCCAAACTACCTAAACACAACACCACTAAACATAGAGATGATCTACCACAAGCAAATAAAACAGGAACTAAACACAAGACTCGACAACCTAAAATGAACAAGCGTAAATGAAACTAAACTAAAGCACACATACGAAAATAAAAACAACCATCACACAACTATACTAATCTACTAAAAACCCGATCACCACCCACACCCCCCCAAACAAAAGTACCCAGTGTCCCCACTGGCAATAAAAGAACAGGAGAGGGTGAAGGGAACTCCCCTGGTGATCGAACGCATCACCGCAAGTGGTGGCGGCGCGGCAATGCGAGAAGTCGGGCTCCCAGGGACTGGCTGTCAAGAGAATAATGGCTCGATTGGGAGCCGTAATGTATGATAAAGTCAAGAGCCTCCATATCTCAGGTAATGAGGACTCCTGCGTCTCTAGGTCTCATCCCCGTAATTGCATCAAAGCGATCAAGAAGGGCAAGCACCTGGTCCTCTAAGTTGTAGGAGGATCGACTGGGTCACCGCCGAGGCCTACCGTGGGCGGTGGGCGGGTGAGAGTGAGACTGCCCACTGTCACCCTCGGGATCGCCCAGAGTCCAAAACTGGCCCGATACAGGAGCTCCTCCGTCCAGCAAGCTCGCGGCCCGAGTCATAAAAGTCCTCGTGTCGTGGGACACCCAGCTTGTCTCGTTTAATCGAGATAGCCTTAATTGCGAGCCACGCCGGTTGTCATCTAAGGGCACCCCTACTACATAGGTCGATATAAGGAAATGTGCCCTGTTCATCTTACGCCCTTGCTATGGAGGATGGCGTCCTCTATAACCTGCCCAACATCGAATGGAATATTCGAATGATAAATAGAGTTTGAAAGGTGGCACGCCAGCATCACCTCACACATTCGCCGCCGAAATGAGACGCGACGTGATGAAGTAGCCGCTGCACTGGGGGATATGTACTCAAATGCTTCGTCTCGCCGACAAAGGCGGCCCATCATCGTTGAGCTTCCACTCTCCCGCCGCTTGTCAAGACCACCGACCTTGGGAATCTGGCGCCTGCAGAGCCGACCGAAAGGCCCAGGGGGACAGTGATCAAGATTATAAACCAGTCGATAGACTCCACGCCAGTCTACCAACACACCCCGCACCGTGACCTTCTCGACGCATTTCGGAGGCGAGAGGTTGGCGTGAATTTTCGCACCACACTCATCGTGAGCTAGACGAGGTGGTCGCAAAGCACCGCCATCCCTCGGTCGCAATAGTTTTTCCGCGTCGTCTGGGGCGGTGGAAGCCCTTTCGATAAAGGACCTGCTTCAGATGAGTCGAACCCGATCTATGGCACCCTCATTGACAAACCGTGTGACATCGAAATTTGGGGTCGGATCCTCACTGGCCCGACCCCGTTTAGTAGGCAACTTCTGCCTCTTACCCGACATTGGTGCAACAAAGACAATTTAGACTGCCTAAGGTCCTAAGTGTACAATGTAGCCTAATGGCACCAAAAGGGCCACACCCGGATGGACTAGACAATATATCGAGCATCTAAGGGGTACTATGAAAACTAAGACCGAATATGCAGACAAGGATGTAGACACAAACCCTAGGACATCTAAAGAACCCACCGGCTCAAACTAGACCTAACACCTGAGGACTGTAATTCAACAAGTGCGAACAAAACCTAACAGAGTCAAGGACACCCAACGCGCAGTGAAAGGCCTGAGACATGACAGTGGTGTGATGAGTGAATGGCAAGAGGCGAGTGTCGGTAGGTGGCTCGAGTGGGCAAACAATGGCCTCCGACTGGTGTGGGAGTGCATTCCAAGCAGGGGTGTTGTAAGGGATCACCAAACAGGATGTCTGTGTGGTTCGTAAAGGAGGAAGAGGGTAAGAGCAAAAGGAATCGGATGTGGGCCTAAACGCAGGCAACGCCGATGTACGAATGCAAACGCCGCGACGCTCCGCAGAGGAAAGAGCTTCAACGTCACGACAAGCAGATCCAACGTCGCTGACGCCCAGAGTAGTTAAAACCAACGCCACACGTTGAGATCCAACCGCGACGCTCCGCCAGCCAGGTCGACGCCGCGACGCCGATCCAACGCCACGACGCTCCAGAGGGGGTTCAATTCCAACGCCGCGACATCGGGATCCAACGCCGTATTCCGCAGGAGGGAATAGTCCCACGTCGCGACGTTGAGACGTCACGACGTGATAGAGAAGGCCCAAAATGCAAAATATTCAACAATGGTCCAAGGTAAGAGAAAACTCCCTGAAGGCAATTCAGGACTCCCCAACTCTCGGGCGAATTTCGGAAATAATCCTCTCCACAATACTTAACGCTGGTCCCGAAAAACGTACATCCAAAGGAAAGCCCGACACACGTAAACGTAAAACCAAACCAAACTTAAAACAAACAAGAAAAATTAAACCATGTAGCAAAAATTTTCAAGAAAATGGGTCGCTTCCCAAGAAGCTTATGTTTACTGTCAAGTACTGACTGGCCCGAATCTCAATGTGCTCAGAACTAGGCCTTATGACCGCCATCAGACTTCCTCATTCGATGCTGGCCAATGGAATGGTCTCGCTTATCCTCATGGAACTCACTCAAAATACGGCTTCAACCACAGGTGTTAACTGCGGAATGTCTTTCTCAGATGCGTAGCCTCTCGCCCTCCATGCGGGAAAGACTCGTCACCGTGAAAGGTCCCGACCATCTAGACTTCAATTTCCCCAGAAAGTTTAAGACGTGGAATTAAACAAAAGGACTTGTCAGCTTCCATCAATTCCTTCCCGGTAATATGTTTATCGTGCCAGGCTTTTGTCCTTTCCTTGTAAATGCGGCATTTTCATAAGCTTCGTTCCTAAATTCGTTTAGTTCACTGAGCGGCAGTAGTCTCTTCTCACCAGCTAATGTACTGTCCATGTTCAACTGTCGAGTTGCCCAATAAGCTTGATGCTCCAATTCCACTGCAGTGGCATGCTTTTCCATAAACAATCTAAAAGGGCGACATACCCAATGGTGTTTTAAACGTTGTTTGGTATGCCCAGAGTGCATCCTCTATCTTTGCACTACCCTTTCCTGTGAGCTGTTAATCGCTTTCTCCGTAATGACTTGATTTCGATTTGATACTCCGTCGCCATTTGACTACGGGTGATACGCAGTGGATGTATGATGTCGACCCCATACTGGCAAGACTTCTCATTAACCATCTTATTACGTAAACGTAAAAATCGTTATTTCAGACTGCCTCGAGGAGGCCTAATCGCGCGAATATGTGGTTTCAAGCAAGAAACCGTGCCACCACCTTACATCATTAGTACCTGGTCGAATTGCTTCAACCCACTTGGGGAGATTTACACTCCACGCGCAAGATGCAAGTTATTATAAGATATTAGGGAAATGGTCCCATAAAATCCATCCCCCCATAAATCAAATGTTTACTTCCATAATCGATGCATGGGCGTTCGTCCTTTCTAGAAAATGCCTCATTCATCGGGACATTCACACATGTGGATACAAACCGATGAGCATCCTTGAATAAGGTAGCCAAGAGGTCCGGGGGATTGAAGCACTGGGCCGTTGTTCAATGCCACCGAAATGTCCACCACATGGTAAAGTGTGGCGTGGGTTCAAAATGCTCATTTCCATCTTCGCACACACATCTCCTGATCACTGTCAAGAATGTTCAGATAGAATTGGCTCCTCCTACCGTGAGTGTTTCAAGTGTGCGAAAAACCTCTTTTCTCGTTGATACTAAATTCCCAGGGATTACCTCGCTACCAAATAATCTAAGTAACTGCAAACCAATGGAACCGCCTTTTGTCTTCAATAGCCAAGAGTTGCTCATCAAGAAAGTCGCCATTCACTTGAACCTCATCACTGGCCTTCTAATCGCGTGGAAAGACATCCGCAATCAGGTTCTCTGTCTCCTTTTTGTTTTTAATCTCTACGCTAATTCTTGCAACAAAAGAACCCACCGATTATTCAGGTTTGCATCCTTGAACAAGTGTTTTACGGCAGTAATGATCAAGAAATTACGACCTTGTTAATTAATCAAATAAGGCCTCGAATTTGTCAAAAGCAAAGACAATGGCAATAGTTCTTTTTCAGAAGGCGTAATTCAACCGAGCATCATTCGCCTCGTCACACAGACATCCAATATTCTTCATCATCCTAACACCGCTCCAATCAATGCAATCACTCTGCATCACACATCATCTCAAATGGAAAGGACCAATCTCTGAGCTACTTCGCTGGTCAGGAGCCGAGCACCAATTTATCTTTCAACACGTAAAAATGAGCGCATACACCGCGGCATCAAACTTAAATGGGGTCCCTTTGACCAGGAGATTAGACAACGGCTTTGCAACTGAGAAAGTCTTTGACGAAGGCTCTTCATAGAATCGGCCTAAAAAACTTCTTTAACCCTTTTACCGACAGGTGGAGGTAATTTTCAATCGCTTCCACCTTTGCTCTGCCTACCTCTATTCCTCGTGGCCAACCGATGCCCGAGTACAATGCCCTTCAGACTCATAAAATGGCACTTCTCCCAATTGAGTATTAAGGTCAGGGTCTCCCGCATCTTATCAACACCCGATCTCAAATTCTCCAGATTAATTCTGTCAAATGAATCACCCAAAACCGAAAAATCATCCATGAAGACTCGACATCTTTTCTTCAACCATCTATGAGCAGGTCATCATGCATCGTTGAAGGCGCCTAGCCGCACGTATACAAATTTCCAAAGGGCATCCGCCAATGCGAATGTCCCATGTGGACATGTGAATGTCGCCTTCTCTCGATCTTGGTGGCTATAGCAATTTGATTTCAGAATTTATATCCATCCAAAAAGCAATAGTATTCATGATCGGCTAATCGATCCAAATATCCGATCCAGAAACTAAGAATGGGAAATGATCTTTTCGAGTGGCCTCGTTTTCGCCTCCAATATTCAATACAAATTCTCTCCACCCAGAACTGCCTGTATAAGCAGAATATGTTATTTTCCGTTCAGATGACATTTGTTCCTCCTTCTTAGGTACTACTTGTACGGACTTTACCTATGCAATCAGTTCGGTATAGATAAATTACCCCAAGATCCAAATAATATCATTCCTCCTTCTGACCACCTCTTTCATAGCTTAGATTCAACCTCCTTTTCAGGCTTCCCACCGAGGGTTTATGACCATCTCCAAGAAATACGATGCATGCACATGGAAGAGCTTAATCCCCTTTAAACTCCGCTAGACCATCTAAGCGCATTTTTGTGATCTCTAAGGACCCTCAATAACTTCTCTTCCTCTAATTCTATCAGGGACGCTGAAATGATCACTGGTAAGGTGGATGCCATCCCAAGATACGCATACTAAACGGCCGGGTAAAGGCTTCGCTCCATCTGCGGTTGTTCAACCGATGGCACTAGCGCTGAAGCATTTGACCCAGAGATTCAAAAGTATTCCTTCTATCAGTTCGAAAGAATCCATCCATCTACATATTCCTCCGCTCTTCACCCATATTCCTGAATCACTCAGACTAGGGCTAAATTCTCCAGTCATCAGCTGAGACCACTTTGGTCGACACCATAGCCTCCACTATCTCTCGCCATGAAACATGTATCACTTTCTCGTCGATGTCCTACGCCTTCGAACACGTCAATCCTTAACTTCATCCTCCCGCACTCTAATTTTAGTTCTCCTCCGAACATCAATCATCAAGCCTCGCACAGAAGAAATGGTCTACCCAAGATTACGGGTATTTCTTTTTATCCCCTTCCATATCTAATACAATGAAATCTACCGGGAAGATAAACTTGTCAACCTTCACTAAGACATCTTCTATCACCTTTCCTGGATGCTTTAAGGACCCGTCGCCACCGAGTGTGACTGTAGTCGACGGCTTCACTAACCCCAAACGCTTAAATATAGACATGGGCATGATTAATACTGGCACCGTACCACAATGCTCTTTAAAGATAGCATTTCCAATGGTGCAGCGGGATGTTGAAACTACCCGGTCTTTTAGCTTTTGCAGCCTCTCCGGCATGGCACTACACTCCCTCGCTAGGTTAATCGCTTCAAATCGTCGCCTTCTTCGGACAAGATGTCCTTCATAAACTTGACATAATCGCATCCGCTCCGCAGCAGGGCATGCATTGGAAGCGTCGTGAAGCGGAATATTGATGTGCGATTTCTTGAATACTTCCGTAGACGGTAGACTACTTATCCCACTTATGATTCTTTAAACGTTGTGGATATGGAATTGGGGCTATGGGTTGTGGGTTATCCTTTACTTCAGTTGTGTTTCCTACATCTTGTTCTCCTTGTTGTTCCTATCTACATTATCATTCGTAGGGCGGGATGACTTTCTCGATCTCGCCTCCTCATCCTTCAGGGATTGCTCCTGTATCTCCAATTCTTTACCACTTCTCAATGTGACTGCTTTAACATGTTCATTCCCCTCTATTCTCGGGTTCACTTCTAAGTTGCTTGGTAAGGAACCCGGCTGCCTTTCTGTCAATAGATTGGCAATATAACCCATCTGTACCTCTAAATTTCTCAACTACGCTGCTTGATTGTTCAATTGGGTGGCATGTTGTTACATATTCGCCTTTATCTCATTCATAAAGGCAGTATGTGAGGTGAGCATCTGTGCCAGGGCTTGTTCCAAATCCACCTTTTTCTCAGGAGGTGGTTCGCTCACTCGAGGTGGTGGCATGTTGTTCTAATTGTTCCTCCATCCATACCGCCCGACTATTAAGTTATTCGATTAAGTTATTACACACCGCAACGCCAGCGTGATTTTGGATTACGATAGTTGTTTCCCTGTCACATCCTTGTTGATGTGGTGACTCACACTTAAACCTCGACACATAC